>WACJ01000109.1:0-600000 GCA_008973525.1 Stenopsyche tienmushanensis | reverse complement strand
ATTAATAGCAATGGGAAGCACTTAGTTTAATATTTTTCAAAAGCAGGAGATTTCACTAAATTTGGGTCAAAACAACTGGATAAAAAAATTCAAACTTTTGACCTCTCAGTGGATCAGGATTTGTATCCGAACCTTTCCAGAATCCAACCCACTATATCAAACCTTAGTTGATATCTTTGCGCTTGTTTAAATTGAAGGATAAATACAAGTTATTTTTAGCAGTTTCAAGATGTTTTTTGTGATATTACATCATTAAGGAAATCTCTTTTAATTGCCATAGAAAAAATGTTGAAAGTTAAGATAATTGATAATGAACTCGAACGAAAAAGCAAGTGACTTTAATCCCAGTTTTCCAGCTAGCTATTCTATTTTATAATAAGCAGATTACATCGTCAACAAGTCTCCGAAAGAATCACTGTTTATTATATTCATTATGCGATAAATTCGAATAACAAAGCAAAGTGTGTTTAATGCCCATCCGCTCCTTGCGCGTTAAAATCGGGCGCCCCTTCCATTCTGGGGCATTGTTGCCCGGCACACTTAAATTCTTTTGTCGGGACGAAAGATAGTCATTATTTTATATTTTTGAAAAAACCGACATAATTGCGTCTAGACTCGGATTTTTCTTCGCAAAAATTGGATCATTTCGATTTTTGTCCGCGTTTCATTATATTTTGGGTCCCATGTCAAATTTTAATCCGAAGTACTCGATGGCGATGGGTTTTTTCAGCGGCGCTCTATCGAATAAATTGTTTTGGGTTTTTCTTGGCGCACAATCTGATTCATTTCAAATTATTTCTTGGTCCTTGAACGCGCACTCGAATTATGAATCGACAAAGAGAAGGACATCTGTGTGACAATATAATAGAATAAATTGAATTTTCCTTTTCGCGCGAGACAGATTTTTCCTATTTTTAATCCAGAGTGTCATTGGAATTGTCAGCCAATATTAATTAAATGGATTGGATACGTGAACATTTTTATCACATGATGAGGTTTTAATATATTTGATTATATTGACATGCGATGTTACCATATCAATTTGCCACGGTAATCGGTATGGACATTGTAAAATAACAAATTTAACAAGGTCTTATATTGATTATTGTAAATTCTCTGAAAAATCAGAGCTCGTTATAACCGTTATATATACATTTTTAAATCGTGTTTTTATAGAAAACTATTTTTATCAATGCTCATATCATCAGCTCAGCATAATCGATAAGTCTCTGGAGAAAATGTTTTAACATCAATAGAAGATGAATATCAAAGGATATTTAAAAATGTCATGATATTGGTGGAGAAGGTTTTGATGACATGGATATTCATGACATCCAAGAAATATTGAAGAATCGTATGTTAACGAAGTCGAAATATTAAACGAATCTTTCACGAAATAGCTACATGTTTCACAATCCAAACAAATAATTAAAACATGGAAATGGCTATTAAATATGCGCCAATATGGTGCATCCATACAATATATTTACTATGCCTATGTTAGTATTGCAAGTATAAACAGTAATTTGATAAAGTTTTATTGTAATCAGATGAACGGTATAAAAGCGCATTAAATACAGACAAACAAACATTGATTTTTTTAAAATTAAAATATACTTATGTTACTCGCGTAATCATTAGCAATAAATTGACGAAGTTTTATTGCAATCTGATGAACGGTATGACAGCGCATTACATACGAACAAATACGATTATTTAATGATGGAAAGAAGTTTGAAATACATAAGGATTTATACGCTAAAAGTATATAATCGCTTATTATCGAATTTTTGAAGGCTAAAATCAGAAATACTCCAGAGTTCTCTGATGATGGAAGTCCACAACAGAACTCGAAAAAGAATAAAACATTGAATTTTAAGTGATAGCGATGATGAATGAATGGGTTATTATATGTTATTTAAGATTTTTTTTCAATTAATTTCGTAAGTGTACATGTGCTTATGTAAAAAAATAAAGTACATAATTATAAAAAAATATCAATACCATTTTTAGTTTTGATTTTAAAATATAACTGCTATTTTTTATATTTGTGGTCGTTCATTTTATGAAAAAATACATATTGCTCGTTATAAGCGTGAAATATCTCCCTTTCCCCAAATTATCCCTTTTTGATTAGCCTTTATCCAATTGCATTTATAAAATTAGTGATATGACGAGTCAATTTACATATAATCTCTCATATATTTAGTAATAATATTTATTTTCCCAAAAAATATACATGTCCATTTCGATGTGCAAGTGCATTTGCGAAATTGATTCAATTCGTTCCAGTCTTCCAGTCAACCGCAATTGATCTATTGTGGTCTAAGAAAAATAGTCATTGTATGAATCCCGAGGAATAATTTGAGTGACGAATATTGTTATTTTGTCTTGGCTTTCAACCCAGACTAATGTAACGGAAACTCTTGGAGGAAGTGGCATCAAATGAAACATCAAATGCTCACCGGACCGAGTGACGCCACCCCCGGGATGTCAACACACTGACAAATTGGTTAAAACGGATTGCTCTTACAAAATATCCGCAGCATCCCTTGGCAGCATTGTCCAAGATCGAAAAGTTATCCCGCCACCGACGATCGGTCAAAACCCGGATCCGACAATCGGGACCGATCTGATGACCTTTCAATCACAACGGGCTGATTGACCGCTCACCGAATCACCTAAACCTGCGGGATAGATTGATATCTCGATAAACGGAATTAACAGTACGGACTGCGTTCCTCTTTAAAGACTTCCGGACCACTCCATCTTGCTCAGCCATTTTCCAGCCGGAGGAAGATAAGGGAAAGCCTTCGCCGTACAAAAAATGGGGGTTATCTTGATTGAAAATAATCGACCTGCGATTCGCATTGGAGCTTTCCAATCTATTCGGAAGTCTCATTGCAAGATTGGCATCGAAAATATATCAAAAAGGCAATCATGTTTCAAGGCACTTAAATTCAATTAAATGTAATAGGTTTATTTGATGAAGTGTCTTTTAATGCATTATTGAAAACAAATTGCTTAAGATCTATAGATGCTCTAAAATGGATGGTCGTCTGTTCAAAAAATGAGACAAAAATGTTCGAAAAGATAATATTAATATAAAGTCAATGCTTTTGGCCAATAACGTAATTATATTCGGATAAAGAGACTTCAGCTGCGAGATTACTAAAAAGCCAGCTGGAAGAGAGCGTCTTCTCGCGACAAGGTCGACTTTTTTGTCTTCTTTCTTGTGCATACTGGCTTCAATTTCTTTGAATGCGTCACAATTTCTGGAACTTATCCCATGGTTTCATGAACTTTTATTTCATTCTTTCGGCGGTAAATATAATAAAAATTATTCGTGGCAATTTTATTATTTATTGGCGATTAATATCATATATAAAAACATATAAAAACAATAACATGTTCATAAACTACCCTCAATGTTTAGGGGTATTCCGTCATATAATTGAAAAAATGTTTTTGTATTTAATGGTCATAAAAAAGTATGCATGTTGTTTTCAACTGTTATAAGTCTCATTTAAAAAATGTTTTCCGTATTTTTTTGCAATGAACAACTCTCTAGCGAACAACGCAGAAGGGCCACTATATGTAATACACAAACAATTTATGTATGGAAGTGAGCTCGCACATGTCCTCCGCGGCTCGAAGGGCCGTCTCGAGCCAGAGGGATGAGATGATTGAGGGATGAAAACTTAGGAACAATGTTGCCGGTAGAGGGATGATTGGTCGTTATACTTTGGGTGAACGCTTCCCGTTCCACCATCCCTGTTGATGCGTTGCGAAAAAAATAAAGAAAGATAAATGAAACACGCACACTTCTACCAAGACGTGTGCTCTTCTAGGTCCCAACGTCAAGGGCTCAAGAATCGTTGAGATTTTTTTGTTGCGAGCCTCCAAATCGGAGGGTCAATTTTTCGTTTAATGGGGGCTTTTAAAAAGTCCCGGCGTTCATAAAAAAATCCTTTGTGCTGGAAGACGCCGTTATTTTTTGACGCATGATGAAGATTTCATACCAATTTATTTTTATATAAAATTGATACGTTTCACTTTGAAAACTATATGTGTATTTTATTTGTGTGCAGAATATTATTTAATACTGCAGAAATATGTTATAAATAAGAGTAACACAGATTATGATATGATGCTTAATGTAATATATGCATATTATAATAGGTAGATCTTAAAGGCTCTATTATGGAAAAATGTAAACTTTTCCCGATAAATATATCAGGGAGACCTCTCTATTTTATCAGATTGCCTATTATGTAGTCTCTTTCATCGTCGGCACATTTTTCGTCCACTTTCAATAAAAAGTACATTGTTTTATGTAGCGGACATATTTATTATAAGAACGGGGATATTTGCCAAATTTTATAACGCACCCTTTCGCAGCATCCCGACGCCCAGTTATTTGGGACCTTTTTTTATGCCCCCGAAAAAAGAGTCCATTGTTTCCTTCTTGTCTACATGGCCATAAATCTAATTCCGCTATCACCGCACACAGAATGGATCATTAAGATAGCATCCCGAAACAAAATTGCATCGCCATTCCGCGTTTACTGCGGTGTTTCGTCATAAACCCCTTTTTTATAAGATCGGTCGGGTCCGTGAAGAAAAAAATAAAAATAAAAGGAGATATGTGCGCCCAGGGAATAGGGGTACGCGAAATTGTTGATGTAACGGAAGATAAGAGGAGGCTTCCTGAAAAATACAAGGAGGAGAATGCCTCCGGGCTGGTTTGGTAACAAGCAATCAGAGGAGCAAGAGATTCTGTGATCCCCGAACGGCTCCATCTCCATTTATTGTTTCGCGCTACCAAAGTACACTTTATTACTTCATTTCGCATACAGCCTGTTTGGGAAGCAATTGCTCTTTTTTTAATTCGCTCCTCCATAAACTGTAGTTCCATATGACTACCACAAACATTTATACTATTCCATCCTGGACTAAACCTCATTTACACCTTTGATTACAAACTCAACGATTACACAACACCATCTCATATAGTTTTATAATAATGAAATTAGCGAAGCTCAAACTGTGGCTCGCGTATCAATAGAAAAAGGAATGTGTCATTAAAATATTGTTTTTTTTTAAATAGTTGGTAACAGTCATCTAGAAAGCAATGCTACAAGGGTTCCTTAGAGATTTTTCAAACTGTAGCTGTTTATAATAAATACTTCAATCAAGTTCTCACGCTACAGCTTTAACCACGTCTAGTGAAGATCTAGCCACCTTGTATCAAAAGTAAACGACTTTTATTTAATAATAATTACTATGAACTATTTGTACACTAAAAAACAGCTTTGTAGATTTTTTTTTAAGTCCAGTATACACAAATCAAGATAACACTTCCGACAAAATTTCATTAATGAATTGCATTATCGTCTTTGCATAATGTACATAGGCCGTCTAGCCCAAGCATTCAGAGCACACTAAAAAGGATTTGGAGTTATTTCATCGGCATGAAACTACAATAGTTGCAAACATCAGAGATTTGATCGAACAGGAAGTTTTCAGCAAGCAAACACTGCATCAGTGCAAGCATCATATGAAGTCGCATTGGAAACTGCCAAGCAAAAACAACCTCACACAATTGCAGAAAAGCTCATAAAATCCTGCATGTTGAAGATGGTGAAATTAATTCTCGGGGATTCCAGTAAAGTAAAGATGCAACGAATATCTCAGTCTAATAATACTATTCAGCAGCGTATATCAAAGCTGTCTTTCACCAGTGTTTCCTTTGCAAGTTGATGAATCAAAAGACGTAAGTTCGTGTCATCAATTGCTTGTATTCCTGAATATATTCATTCAGATGATATCAAAGAATAGTTTCTATTTGGTAATGGATTTGAAACTACTACAAAAAGTGAAGATATTATGGAGAAGATATATACGTTTTTTGAGACTTTTTTCCTGTGGGAGGGGAATCTTACATAAGACACCCTGTATTTGATCTTAGAGTAGTGCCAGATTCTTACTGACTAAACCCGTCTCTTGTCCTTCTCTGCCCCCCTGGTATTGTTTTCCACATTGCTTCAGGAGGACAGGTCTTGGGTAATTGGTCCTATTCTAGTGTTGGAGAGGCGCTCCGTGTCTCTCTTTCACTGCCCTCTTTGGCGCTCAGAATTTCTTCAACGTAATCGTGCCAAAGGTCCCAGTTCTTCTTGCTCGCTATTATGCTGTGGACCATATTGTCAACATTGACAACAGTGCTTGTTTTAGCAGTTTTCAGCATCTGAGTTAAGCGGTAGGTCATTTCATCGCGTTTCTGGGTCCTCCACCGACTTATGACCGGGATAAGTCGGTGGGTCTATCTTTCCTTATTGATCTCATATCCATTGCCAGGCTTCCCTCAGTTTCTGGTCATGTTCGTTGCGGTTTTTAGGATCTTCCTTGAACTTCCTAAGAACTTGCTCCCCAAGCAAACTGCATGATTCACCAGTATACCCTTGCTAGAAAAACTCTTCCAACTCCTCTGCAAGAGGTACTTGATTCGCTGATAAAAATCGTAAATAACATTAAATCTAGAGTTCTTAACACCCGTTTATTTAAATAACTGTACAAATACATGGATTCTGATCACGAGGCTCTTCTTTTTTACACTGAAGTACGCTGGTTGTCAAAATGAAATGTTGTTAATCGTCTCTTTGAATTACAAGACCTTACCAACATGACCTTTTGGTATATTTTAACAACCAAGCTTGTTTAAAAAAAATAGCATATAACGACAAAATAGGCTTAATCTTAAACTTTAGGGAAAGGAAACGAATATTTTTGCATTTCGCGATATTCTCGTGGCATTTTATCCAAGCTACAAAACTGACGAAAAATAATAAATCTTGGAAACATTGCCATGTTTAAGAATCTCTTCAACGTGGTAGATGAATCTGAAAGTGAAATGGATGAAAATTAGAAGAAGGCATTTCGAATCCCTTGAAAACGAACTTCAGCGTTTCTTCCCTTAACTGAAAGAAGAAGAAACTACAGCTCAGAAACAGAGCTTTAGTTCCATTTGTGTTTGCGAGAGTGAATTTACACTATTTTTCGTTTAAAAACTGCCGTTACCCAAAAAATGTAGTGTTTTAACTTTCTAATTATGGCTCAATCTTATCTTTTCAAGATTCAGATAATTAGGCTAAGTCTGTATCAAGACGATGGATTGGTAATATATTGATTGCATGCCATTTTTATTCTGTCAACGTGAGATAATACGATGATTTCTGGTAATGTAACCTGAATATCATATCCTCGACTTACGATCGATAAAAGTGAAGATCATGTTTTGTTATTACTTCAAAGCGATATAGAATTTCCCAATTATGCTGAGCACTTATATCGGTTGCTCATTCATAATGGATTAACATCACGCCTTGATCGCTCCAGTCGCTCTAAACTTTTTTCTGCAAACTTCAACTCAGACATTTCAATATCGCATTTATTTGAGCGATCTGCGAAATTTTCCGAAAGGATACGCATTTTTCAGCCCGTATCGAACACTCGTGCTTTCAAAATAATTTTGATCGTAAACTTTAGAGCCATGGCGTATTACGCGTGCCGCGAATGCCATCCATCAAAGGCACCAAACAGGACTACGCTCTCTCCTTGCGTGCAAACGGCCACCGAAAAAATCGTAATAATTACATATATTCACACAAAAATATTCACAGATATAAAACCTTTCAAATAACGACCTGCGTGCGGCCAGAACCAGAACAAATAAATTCCTTACGAAATAAGATATATTTGCACGCGATTTACGATACATTCGAGTATGATGAGCAATGTTTTGTGGTACGTACAATGCTCAATCATCATTTAATGTATAAAGGATCATATTGTTCGCTTTTTTGTTGCGAACGAATTCAACGATGCCATGAGATGATTTATAACATCATGGCGTTGTTTAAGTTGCAATATACATCGTCGTTGCGACAGTACGTGAATAGTATAACATTTATATGGTGATTTATCTGCGAAGCATTTGCTTTGGACTGTTCATATATAGCAGTCATTATTTCATACGATGTCATAGACGATATACGATAATAATAAGCGAGGACGCTAATGTGCTTTCTTGAACGCCCTGTAAATATACAGCTATGATATATAAGATGCAGGAATAAATTGAGCAGGATATGGCACAGTTGACCAAATGCCAGCCAAATTAATAATATACTACAAGTTCTATGACTATTTTCGTGCTATTTTTTAAGTTCAAGACGAAATTGCATGTTGTATTTCTACAAATTATAATTTCAAATAAATAGATATTCGGAAGTGCATCAAAAGCTTCCCCATGGACTTGATCGTAAAATTATAATCCATTTCATTTTAAATTCAAAACTATAAACATACTTAAAGGCAATATCATTTCAATATCATCATTACATAGCCAACCTTTTTTGAAGAGACTTGTCACTTGAGATGAAAGTTGGATACTCTATGAGAATATCCAACTTAAACGGTCTTAGACCAAGGGTACAGAAGCTTTAACTGTAGCTTAACCTGGCCTTTATCCAAAAAAAGTTTTGCTATACATTTGGTGGGACTGGAAAGGGGTAGCTTCAGATTATAATTTATTTCTTTCTTTGAAAAATTCTTTACGTGGTAAAAATTTTAATTCCAAAAATGATATAAAAATGTACCTTGATCAATATTTTGCTAACAAACCTAGGAAATTTTGGCAAGAAGGCATTATGAGGCTTCCGGAGAGATGGAGAAAGGTAATAGAACAGAATGGATCATATATTTTTCAATAAATTTTGATGTAATACAAATTATTGTTTATTTTTCTCTTAATATGAAAACGAAAGAAACTTATGGAGCACCCTTATATTTTTAATAAAATATTTGCTTTACAAATAATGAAGAACACAAAGAGTATTGAATGAAACATCTAAAAAAAATGCAAAATACCAATTCTTATCACTCATAACAACTATTTGATCTTGATGATGGGCAAAATAGGGAGATTAATATAATTTGTTGAAATCTCTTGAACAAAATATATTGTCCTGTTATTTCCAGTTATTCAATTGGCTAGAATGCAAAACATGAAAACGATCATCAGTTATATATCTTTGGTCTTTGTATTATGACCCATACAGGTCCATGTATCCGAATAGCCACTCATATTTCCTAATTAGTAATGAATTTTTCTTCAAACTACAAACAGATTTTTTATTTTTTAGGCATTATTAACAAGGCAGAAACGTCCCTTAATCATGCATTCTTCTGATTATTTCGATATTAATTTTTATAATTCCCAATTTATATTTATACCATATTTGTCTCATTGTTTATTAAATTATTAGCATATGCTGTTTTTAAAGTATAATCAAGCACCGTGCAAAATGAATGCTTTTCGAATATTCTGCAGCAATATCAACCTATCATCATCCTCGACTGACTCTTTTGAATAAATTGAAATTTGAATCAAAATGGATGTGTTAATGTCTGAGACATTGTTGCTCTTCTCCATGCTGATGTGTCTATCCTCATTTTCAGGCCAGGCCAGATGCTGAAAATTAAGTTTTAATATTAAATATTCCATTTAAGCTTTCTTCGTGCATGTTTAATACATGAGCGGCGTTGCTTTGTGTTGCAGGCACTATTTTAACTTTGTCTGGTCGTACGTGTTATGGGGATAAAACCAACGCCGAAGCGGCCCGAGCTTTGAGAAGCGCTAAGTAGCATTTATGTACATCATCTGCACAAACTGAAACAATTGGCGATTGTAGGCTGAAGGGTGGTGAGCACAAAGCAATTTAGGGATCGTTGCGACGTCTGGGTGGTGATTGCAGGGATGCCCGCACCCCCGGGCGCTATTTTCGCGCATTTTCCCAGACGCCTCTTCCAATCTTCCACTCTTCTATTACTTCTATTCTCCCCCAGCGCGTATGTGAGCTAAGCAGTAATGGGAATGGGAAAACTGCGAAATTTTGACTAGTGTGCGTGCAGTTCTTCAGCACGTTCAGGACAATGTATACACTTTTATGGGTACGCTTGAATGCACAAGGGTTGCTTGAAGAGCGAATGAGAAAAGTCTCAATTTGTAATATCATGAGTTATTTTACAATGCCGCATACGCATTTAAAAAAAAAAACAACACAATTCCTCAACACTTTTAATAGATAATTAAATTTAGCGTAGCTCAAGAATAATACGTTGATAATGGAATGGGAATTATTTTGTGCGAAATATGTAAATACAGCGTAAACATGATTACAAAACGAACAATGCTTGATATATAAAGTTTTTTTTTGTATACTTAAAATATATAAAAAAATACTTTTTAATGGTGAATTTCGTTTGATAGTCATTTTTATGGTAAAATATATAAATTCATACGAAAATCTGTCCATGCATTAATATACCTCATTATACAGGTGCACAGATCGAACATAAATACTGCTTTGATAACCTCTTTATTATACACGAGAGAAAAAGAGAGATCTGGCTGCGGGAAGGACGACATTCTGCAGTCAAGGCTATCCGACGACTCCTTTTATCTCCCGCCTCCTACGCGTCACCACTCAACTGAGATAAGATTTGAAATGCCGGCGAAAACGGTATGCATAGACTTACCCGGCGCAATAAGCAGGTATTATCTGCTTACGTATGACGGTATTTGGCGGTAACTGTGCGTCAATGGGTTAAATCAGATTATCTCAAAGTTTCTCACTATAATATTGTTGATTGGATATATATTTTTTGGGTAAAAGTTGTCAAGAATACATGAAAGTTTAATTAAAAAACCTACATATTTTTTAATTTTATACTTTTATATAAAATTATTTAGGTATATTCTTCTACTGCATATATTAGAAATCAAAAAATTCGTTTTCAGATTAATAGAAAATATCCGACAATATTAAATATAATTTTATCACCTTTAAAAAAATTATGGAAAATGTCTCATCTTCGGGCGTTTAAAGGTATACATGCATATATTTTAGTTTTCTTTTTTGGTTGGAGGGGGGGGGGCAATTTAGATTCTTCCCACGGGCGCATCTTACCCCAGTTACAGCTCTGGTAAATAGTTCCAATCATATTCCACGAAACTTAAAAAATCCTTCCAAAGTGTCAATCCCAGTTTGGGCGTTAAAAGTGCAATTGTTTGCACTTTTGCTGCGTTTCACAAATAGTTCTTATGTTTTAAGTATCAGGATTGTCGAAATAAAAAAAATCGACATTTTAGAAAAAATCACCATTAAATTGTCTAAAAATTTTAATCTATAGTCGTAATAGAATGTTTTTTATTCTAAATAATTATTTTATGCAATCAACTTAAAGAGAATTACTTCTATGCTTCTACAGTCACATAAAACGGCACGTCTCCAAACAAAAAAATCCAGTAATGTCAAATCTGGAGATTGTGTGAACTACGGAAGCCGCCTTTGCAAAAAAGAAAGGTAAAATTTGGGTATTTTATTTCAAAATATACTTAAGACTAGGGAATCCAATCCCGGGATCCCGAATAATTTTGGGTGCTCATGAACCCCGGGATTAGAAAACGTAATCCCGAAAAAATCTGGATTGAAATGTTTATCTAACAGAAATCGTACACCTCATCAGCATGATGAAGGCTACTAAATCGAGGCATTCCCGCAGAAATCTGGACGCTTGGAAACAGTGGACTAACTACTAATTGGCGAGCTTAGGTGACGCCTAGAGGCAGAAACTGTCTAATCTATGTATACATATACGTTTTTCAAATTGTTATATTAACCTTTCCCTACCGGTGATGTATTTACTACACCTCGACTCTAATAATGGGAATTTCGATATGAAATATAATAGATACGGGCTTCAGAATTTTTGTATTCCTCCGTAATATAATTATGAATCACATCAAAGTATTATAGTATATAAATATTTATCTGCATCGACGGAAATAAACAATTAGTCGGGAAATTCGAGAATTTTGCGAGTTTTAGTCCGAGAATTGCGAACTAATTAATATTCACGCACAATAGAATTATATGCGAAATCCGTTTTCCGTTACCAGGATCCAATTCATCCGAAAGTCTTCTTTCGCACTCCCAACGACAATCAAACATATCCTTAATCATGGCTTGAGTATGCAATAAGCGAAATAGCATCCATTAATTAACCTGCATAGTCGGAGTGTTCGTTTATTTGCCCAGTTAACTAACTGTATAAGCATAATGGATGAAGTTAGAATGCGGTGGTATGTTGTCGTCATACATTATTTACGGGAAGACACCTCGGCTGCGCCGTACAAGAAACAAATAGCTCTACTGGATGCATTTGCATTAAATCTCTCTTTATTAAGATTGGGCCGTCGTCCAAAGGCGTTAACCGTGATTACAAATAGTAGCAACCACAAAATCCTTGCTACTTTGGGTATTGTAAAACATAGAAAGAGCGTGAATACTCCTGCATGTACTATCCTCGAGTAGACGCGCCTCGAGGAAATCTTCAGCTAATCAAGACGAGCTTAGAACTGCAAAGCTCCAGTGCATATCTTTTGCGCTTTTATTATCTTGAATAGCATCTTATTTTATGTTATATGCCATTACAGTGAGTCATAGTACACCCAAGAGGCCATTAGTCATGAAATATACCAATAATTTTGCTTGTCATTCACGCAAGAGCGTTGATGCTATCAGCAACGAAAGCATAATGGAATAATGATATCATTCATTTTAAAATATATTTTTCAATTTCATTTTATGGTATAAAGGGTAAAATTACAACATGTACATTAAAAATTTGATATACAATCGGTCCAAGATCAAGTTGTGAATGTCTGTGAAAATGTTTCATACATTATAATAAAAAGTAAGCTCCATTGAACGTCACAATAGACTTTTTCCATTAACAAGCTTGTTGCCTTAAAAGCTCATGAAATTTGAAAATAAAAACATACAAGAAAACGCGTTTATTGTTCTTTAATTAAGATTTCATCGACGAATTATTTAAGTTTCTCGTGTTCATAATAGTAAAACCTATTAACCCTAGCAGTTTAAAATTTATGCAAAATGTTTTCCCTTTAAAAATATTTTTTATGCATTTTGTGCATTCAAATCTACTAAAAATATCCCTTTTTAAATAAAACTTTTTTAACTATCCGTTATTCTATTTATTATTAAAATTGGAAATAAATATGCGAAATTACATTCTAAATGTTTATTAATTTAAATTTTGAGTTAAAAGACTAACTAATATAGTTTGTGTGTCCGTGGGAACGCTGATAAATAAAATAGAATATTCTTCAATATATTTGAATTCAATCAAATTCATAATTAATATGAACTCTTTTGGCTAAAAATATCATCTTATCTATTTTTTAAATTTAAACCTCAAAGTCATAAAGTCTTATAAATGGGAGCTTGAAGGGGCTGTTAAAATCGACCCTTAGCATTTAAATAACCCTATTTTATTATAGTGAATGTCTTTCCGAATGAATGCATGTTTTATTACACCCAAATAATGACATTGAGATCAACTGTTTATAAATCCGCACTAGTGAGGGACCAGACCTTAATGTGTTAAAATATTTCTCATATTTATAATACTGCTCAAAACTGTGCAAAAATGAGAATATGTTGCCAATAAGTTAACAATCACTCAATCAACCCTTTTATAATATTAACACACTCAAACCTCTTTTTGTGCGACTTTTTTTATGCGATTTTTTAATTAAATAATTTAATTCAAACTGGTTACAAATCTTTTCTATATAACCCTCTATTATTCTTATCAGATTTATGTCAAAATATATTTTTTCACTTTTTAAAAAAAAATTATATCTCTGACAAAATAAGGCCAAAAACGACTTGACTGAATTTTTTTTAAGCAGCCGCCATTTTGTGATTTTTTTTTTTGAACTAGGGACTATAGTGACATCTTTACTAATTATGAATTATATTGTTGGAAAGAGAAAATCTACACAGAACAATGATGACATTGACACTGGGTATACAATTTCTTCCAAAGAAGAGAGCGATTTTGAGTCATGTCGAAAATCGCAACGAAAATTAGGTGTCTGGCATTTGAGATACCAGATGTCAGACATCTTTAAAATTTTACCAATGATGCTAGACTTCCTTTAAATTTTATTTTTTAATCGCCTTATTGTGTTCCTGTTATTTTTAATCTTTTTTTGTGCGATTTTGGATATATTTTATATAGGTGTTTCAAAGTTATGCGATTTTTAAAGGCATCTTCACTTTTTCATTGTAAATCATAGCTTTTTTTGTGCGATTTCTTTTTATGCGACTTTCCGCGGAACGCATCTACCGCACAAAAAAAAGATTTAAGTGTATGTATAACAATTATTTTGATCATTGGCTTAGAAACTGGCAAAATATTTTATATATATTTTAGAAGCCTTACTACCATATTATATAAGGGCTGTCCATATATTATTTAAAATTTAATAAATAACAGGTCATAAAATCATTTTTTTATTATGGGGTTGATTTATTAACACGCGGTGAAGTAATCAAAGATTCATTCAAATGAAGAAAAATTGAGGAAGTCCCATTATGAATTGTAAATTAATATCAATTGTAAATGAATACCACACTCGATTCTGACATTGCTCGCAGATGAAGATGAAACAAAATTGATGATGGGGGCAAATCTGAGCCACCGTGGAGACGTCTCCTGCTGGAAATCCTCCCTCTCCGGGTCCATTATTTAGGTAATTAATTACCAGCCGGTATCCGACGAGGATCCAACTCCCGGAGACATGACCAACCCAGGATTCGAAAGCGGCTTCGGAGTCACTTGGACGTGAAGACTTGCCAGCGTAAAACGAAACAGCTCATTTTTATTTCTGAAGTGATGAATTGCGCCCGTCTTTGGAACTGAATTTATCTCTGCTGTAGCGTGTTGAAACGCCCGCGCAAAGCGGGTCATGATTTATAAATTCTATTCGTTTTTTTCCCCATCTCCGTTCATTTCGCACTTTTTTCCTTGTTACATATAAAAATTCATTTTTGGGATCATTAATTTGACGCAGCTCGAAATTAAAACTTCACTCAGTCAAACGCCGGTGCTTTGCATATCCGACCGTAACGTCTTCATCAAAAACATCCCTTAAAAAACATAATTAAAACAAACAATTAATATCCCTTAATACCGCATGACTTACTTAAAATAATATAAAATGCTTCTGAAATGCGCGCCGCTGGTTTCAATCTAGCCAGCTTCATTTTAGAGGACAAATTTTAATTAATTCCAGGCCTTTCCATTACATGGACTTCCTGATGACTGTTTCTATTCACGTTCTTAGCATTGCTTTTGAAATCACGTCGCAGTCTTTCCTAGATGCAATTCAATTTAAACAAGCTAATTTGTTTTCCTAATTCCGCTGCAGTGTTTTTTTAAAATTGCATTAACAAAGCCGCAATTGAAAATAGTAGACACCAAAGGGTCAATAAATTCAAGCGTCAAACTTCCACAAATCCAATTAATTTTTATTAAGTCTCTAAATTACTCTGAAACTACTAATATAAATATTTTGATTCTAACTTTTTCAGATTATTTTTATGACAAGAAAATATTGTATGCAGACATGCAAATTTTGCAGACATATAAATCCAATGAATACGTAAAAATGTCACTTTTTATATGAGCTGAAACC
The DNA here is from genome assembly GCA_008973525.1 of Stenopsyche tienmushanensis. Classification (NCBI taxonomy): domain Eukaryota; kingdom Metazoa; phylum Arthropoda; class Insecta; order Trichoptera; family Stenopsychidae; genus Stenopsyche; species Stenopsyche tienmushanensis. The sequence continues at coordinate 584,369 of WACJ01000109.1, read as the reverse complement.
AAAATGACTCAAACTTCCTCCCAAAAATATATTAAATTAATAGTCAATAGTCAAAATAAGCACACTATTATCAAGTCCTGATATAATCGATTAAATCCTAGATCCTTATTATAAATTTAAAAATTGCGAAAAAAACGAAAAAATTGAAAGTACTGAGCTCCTAAGAAAATTTGTGCTTGTGTAATATATAATAAAATAGTAGAAACAGTACGGTGCATGCGCATAGCGTCTCTTTGACGTATACAACGGATACTGAAAGAATATAAATATCGATTAACAATGAGTTTAACCCAAGGATAATTTGCACATAAATCTCTTTGATACGTTGAAATCTTATAGTAATATATTTCAATTAAAAGTCAGCTGTATTCACGAATTTGTCACTTAATTGACGCAAAGTTGACAAATTAAGTTTGTCCTAGCAATTTAGCTGTGAAAATAAAAAGTCTAATACACCCCAACAGTTATTTCATTAACGCTTGAATCCCCTTTTATTACCTCTTTAGGTTCTTGGAAGCTCCCTTATAATAAAAACTAATTTTCTGAAGTAATTTCGTGGAAATTTCAAAGTGAAGCTAATTATTTTTTCTCAGCTTTTAAGATACGATTGCATAGGTGCTATTGATATTATTGCAGTAAAAATAGCCTTCTTTAAAATATTCCGCACCATAATTAGCCTATGTGTGATCATTTTGATGCTTTTTAACCATATGCGGTCCAAAGTCATGACATCCATGACCGAAATTTTTGCAAATTTACGAAGCTAAAATACGATGAAAATTACTGAATTTCTTATATTTGGTCCATTCATCTCAATAGAAAAATAATATATTTAGATATAATTGGATATTATAAAATTACATTGTTACACATGAAAATTCGGATTTTTGGTTAATTGAAGATCGATTATGATTAAGAAAGTTTTTGTTACTGTAGTTTTCAATATTCTTTAAAAATAGAATCATTGTTGTTATTTCTATGTTTTTTTATGATTTCCAACAGGATGGCGTTTACAAAAGACTAATTTATTTTTTTAATGAGTTTAAATTGGAACACAACGTTGCAAAAGCAGGCAAAAATATCGAAAAAGCTTACGGAAAATGATTCATTTATGAAAGAACAATTCAAAAATTGTATAAACATGGTAATGTGAATCTTAATAATGAGCCTCGAGGCAAGCCTAAAGTTTTCGTTAGAGCTGAAGATTTAAAAACCATATTAGATGCGTCTATTTCTCGTTATGTTGCTTCGCCAGAAGCTGTAAATTAGCTGGATTCCGAACGTTTATATGATACACCCTAATATATTAAATGCTGTATTTGTAAATGTTTATTATTTTTTGCCCAAAATACATAAAAAGATCGATAATAACATCAATAATTATGTATATATTGGATAAACTCTATGTATACAGGATGTTTGGCACATCAACTGATATTTTTTTTGGGGGACTAGGAGGATATTTTGCTACGTTTAATACATAGGTCCTATGTTGTAAGCGTCAAAGTTGTCGAAATAATATTTTTTTCAATATTTTTAAAAAATATCTAAAATTTTAGTTCAAAATAGTTGTTAGTTTTTTGTTTAAAGAATTTAGAAGTTGACACTTAGGACATAGAGTCTATGTATGAAACGTAGCAAAAGACCCTCCTAGCTCCCAAAAAAATTTTCAGTCCGTTTGCCAAACACCCTGTATATAATTTATTTAATGCATTGAAATATTAAGAAAAAATGTCTAGGACAATGATTCAATAAAGCAACGGCTTATAGCGCCAAAATCTATTCTGCTTACATCATGATCTTTCTAAATTCCATTTTTATAATTTAATAAGCAAAATGGTCATAAATATTATATTGTCTCAAAAATAAATATAAGTTATAAAACACTCCAGAGATGTACATTTGTCCATTTTATCAGGATCATCTGTTAGGGGGGCTGCTTTACATTTCCACTGACCTTAATAATATTTTAACGGGATGAGACGCTAAAGGTAGATTTGTTATAAATCCTGTGATATCTTCAGCAAGAATTTATTACTAATTTATTTAATTTTCCAAAAATCTTGGAAGTTAATTGCCTCCGTTCTGTATGAAAGGCGCCTTTGCGTTTTCACGCTAACTTTTCGCAAACTTTTACTCCTTATCAAAGAAACGAGCATTGGTAGACGTTTCGCAGTGTGGGGTGGCGAGAGAATCCGGAGGCACCGGGGGTGGTTTTGCCGGATGGATGTGTACATGAAAAAGTCGGTAGGGGCTGGGGGAGGGCCCTAGAGGTACTAGAAGAATAATCACCGACTTATCGAGTGTCTGACGTTGTGCCGGAGTCAAGATAAGAACAAAACTGAAGCACAACTTGGGAGTTTGACCCACAGAGGTTATGTTTTAAGCAATAAGTATGGGCTTATTATCGAACCGGCCATAAATAAAGATTTTTTATTGCCTAATACGCAAGTTGCCAAAATCGAGCTGGAAGTTTGTAAACTTGACGGATAACTTTTAATGGTCCCGGCAAAAATTGTTACGTCACAATGGATGGCAGATCCTTGAGAATAACGATATGCAAATGGTTCCCTATAGCCTTATTCATTTATGGCAAATTTGTTAAAATTTCTATGCTATGCATTACAAATTTAACATCATAATTAAGCCCATAATTTAACATCTGGACTTTTATTAAATTGTATTCAAATCCAGGTTGCAAAATAGTTTGTTAAAATATTAATAATTCAAATTAATTATTTAATAAAGGATAATCAATTAATAAAAATATAAAATTTATCAAAAACTCCCTAAATATTATATTATACTTAAGACATTGATAATATTAGGTATTAATATGAACTCAGACGTACTGGAATTTTTGTTGATCTGATAATGCAAATATATACCAGAATTTATTACCTTAAGGGCTCCTGAATTTTAAATGAAGGTATCAAGAACTATTTTGATTTCAACCCAACCATATTTCCACCCAATTGAACTCTTTACCTGCTAGTTAATAAATATATCACAATAATGCAATTAAAGCTACGCAACGAAATAGAGGGGTGCTAGAGATAAATCAATGGAACATAGAGGGTGAAAACACATAAAATAAGCTTGCGATAGAAATATTCTATTCCAAGTCACTGTATTAAATTCGTTTTGGGATTTTTTAACAATTTTTTTTTTCATCATTTAGTAGTGCAATCAAAATTATGACTTGACCTGATCCTTTGGTGTTATGGTCACTCATCGCTCCGAAGAATTGATAGACTTTTTTAATACCTTCGCTTTTACAAGCCATAAATACTTCTTATCCCTGAAATCTTATATATTTATATCTTGTATTACTTTGGATGAAATTCATTTTAAGCGCATATTAAAAATAACTGTTTGACTTATTTAGAGAAATTGTTACTAACTATTGTAAAAACTATTTTACAATTTGCTATGATTTTTTTACTATTTGGCACATTTCAAAGACATAAAATTTTTAGAAGAAGGTCCCATATTTTCTTCGATTCTGGATCTTAACAAGACTTCAATTACTTTTCCTTGGTCGTCAAGCATATAGAGAGGTTGAAATGATCTTGGTTCATCCGTCTCCTTATTCGGTTTTCGAATGAGGACCAGTGTTTGCTTATTCCATGCTGAGTTGATTTTTTTTAAAGTAGAAGAAAGAGAGGTCTAACTGTGAGACATCATCTGATAAGCCTGTTCCATAAGTCTTAGCTAGAAAACAGTAGAAAAAAGATGTCTTCTCTCAGCCAACGATTATGGCTCACTCTCATACTGCGTGTCCATGTTTGCGAACAAGGGGCCGACATTAATTCTGTAATCAAATAATCTAAATCATTTCTAGTTTCTATGCAAATTTAATACACTCGGCTAATTTCTTCTTTATCCAGTAGTACACGATAGTCTATGAATAAATTAAGATTTGACAGATGCATATATAAAGATAAATTAAATATGTACGATTCCATTAAGTCACTTTATTTTGAATATGTAGCGTGAAACCAAATCTGTTTTAATTTTGATAATGACATTCATTTAACAGCTAGCGTAATTGACTCACAAAGGAGTGACATCTTCAAAAAGACTCGTGAGGATTTATTTTCCAAGAAATGCCCGAACAAACGATAGACGAGCATCTGTTGAACTTTTGTAACGAGAATTTGTAAATGTTGCGCTTATGCACGTCATACTAAAATATAAACGCGCCAGACGATTGTTCTATTTATCTCTTAGCCGCTTTGTACTGAGCTTGCTACCGAGGTATTCAGACGAAAAAAGTTTGATGCTTTTGCGAAAATCTTTATGCTATTTTTGAAACGTGGAATATTTTCGGAAGATTATTTTGCATTTATGCTTGCATAAGAATTTTTGAGATGAAAATATCAGCGTACTTGATAAACAACGTCCAAGCGTCTGGGAAAAAATAATGCACTTCAAATCCAAATTTCAAGCCCGGATTAACCGCAAATAGACTATCGAACTATTAGGTCGAGTCAAAAATAATTGCCGATTTTTTTTCAAACATTTCTTCATCTTTAACAAAGTGTGACTGATCTAAATCAAGCCAATGTCTTTTGCATACGATATTATCGTACGTTACTCATTTTTCATCTCCAGCAATTATTCTATTTGAAAATGCCTCATTTTTTGCCGTGAGAGGCGATTTATGGCAATAGACATGCGATTTTTTTTAATTGTCTTCACTAAGGTTATGTGGCACCCACACCAACTACAACTGGTTAAACTTCCCCAGTTATTTCAAGTGCCGACAAATTGAGACGTATTTCACTTCCCTGAAAATTTTCTTGTCGATTGGCGTGGATTTTGCTTAAAAAAAATCTTTAAAATGTCTTCTTAAAAGTTGGAACGGCGACCCGCCTTTGATTCATCTTTAAGGGTCTCATCTCCCGAGCGAAATTTTAAAAACCAATTTCTTACAGTTCGTTTTACTGATGTGGAAAGACTGATAGGACTCTTACCTATCTATTAATACCCTATACTCACCAATATGGATAACTCTTTTATGATAAAACTGAATAATTTTAACGGCTTCTTTTTGCCGGCAACTATTTATGACTCAACCAAATATAATTTAAATATATTGATCTTAATATCCTTAAATAACATCGAGCCAATTTAATCATCCAATAACCCTCTTGGAATTAGTACGTGAATTTTTTTTTTAGAAATTCCCAATCAAATTTTAGTTTTTCAACTTTTAGACGTCGGCTTAAAAGGACTAAATTTATTTTGTGGTCTTGTAGACTTGGAAACTGATTTAATTAAAGGGTTAATACAAGTTTGTCGAGGTGCTATTTACGGTCCTAGAATTTTTGATAAGTCGTAAGTAAGAATAACAGCAAAAATATATTGTATCCATAATAAAAACTGAGAGTTTTGATATATGTCTGTCAAATATCTGCGAATCTTTCACGAGCTTTTAGATATAAAGAGTATCTTAGCGAATATAGAGAGCTTATATTAAACATACTTCGGCAGAAAATAAACATAAGAATGCATTATGTGTTAGTCGAATCGACTAACATTAGTCTTTTACGTTTTATAATATTATATATAAACTTATTTTTTTAGTGAAATTCAGTCTAAATATTATTAATTTATCTTATTTGCTATAATATTCACGCAGCTTCAATCTGTAGACAATATCTGAGATATTTCGAATCTCTTGTCGGGTCCATGGTCGCGGATTGACTGGCAGTCAATTTCTTATCTTAATTGGACTATCATAAAATAGGCATATGGGTATGATAACAAGCTTTGAGCTATTTTGAATGTGTTTGAACTATTAATATTGATGTTGCCAAAAACAAACCTATAAAACTGAAAAAATTAGTTGCTGGACTCTTACTGTAAAGATTCTGGTTCAAATCTTGATTGTAGAGAAATAAAGTATATGAGCCTGTTTTTATGCGATTTTGAAAGTTATGTAGTTCTCAAATAAATGGAACCTATCCCTCATTTTTCTATAGCGCAAAAAACTTTTTTTATGCGAATGCGCATAAAAAAAATATAAAAGTCATTCACATTTAGAACATCCAAATATAAAAATAATGTTTCTTCCACCCAACATGACATATTTAATTCATCCACTAAATCAGGGCATCATTTTCATTTTTAAAAAGTTCTTGTAGTTTGAAAAAAGTTTTCAATTTTGGACTGTTTAAATAATGTTTCAAGTGCAGTATCTCAGGTTACTCCACACATTTTAAACTCTTGTTGGAAAGCAGTTTGATACGAATGTATTACAGATGGTGAAATAATAAAAACTTCGACATTGTCAGCTGAAATCATTACTTTGGTAAATCAACTCGGTGGAGAAGGTTTTGATGCTTTTTCTCAAATTGATGTCGATGAATTGCTTGAGGATACTCCCTTGAATGATATTATTGGTTTGATGTTATATGCCAGCAAAGAAACAGAAGACGATATTGAAGTGGAAGAAGTTTTTTTTATGCGATTTTTGCTACATTTCATCACATTGATTTGAAGTTATGCGGTTTTTAAAAATAACGGAACTTATTCCTAAATTTTCTATGTAGTTCAAGTCTTTTTTATGCGGATTTTTAAATGCGATTCCCCGTGGAACGTATCTATCGCATAAAAACAGACCTAAGTGTATTGATATTTCAGATCTATCGTCTCGATCCAGGTTAACCCTGATTTCCTGGATTCGAAAAAGGTAAATATTTAGGCGATTAATAAAGTAGTGAAAGGACGCCCGCGAATGAGTTTTGAGTGAGAGTTTAAAATAATGATAATTGTCATTTAATATCATAAAATAAAGAGGAAATTTACGATGAAATCGACAATTTTCCAGATATATGCTCTTTCGCGTGACCCAACACTATTGGTGACCTATAAATATAAGTGCTGTGAATCGAATGTGGTCACACACCACAAGTCGAATCGTCGGTGCGTATGTTGTTTCAAGATAGCTTCCCGTCGTTATCAAGGCGTGTCGGGTTTTTCCTCCAGCGAAAGCCTCCATTTTCGCGGTCCGCAGCAATGGGCTTATAAAGTTTCACCAAGTTAGACGCCAGAGCGGTTTTTCCCGCGGCATTATCTACGCCCAATGCCCAAAGTCTTATCTGGGAGATCCTTCGACCCAGACCGGCTCTTCCTCGGTTTTCCGGAGCAAACGGGAAACGTGAGGAAGCCCACCCGACTGAGAGATATCCTTTGAGAGGCGATCTCGGCGTCGAGGGCGCCGCCTCACAACTACCCAGATTTATGATTACCTCCGGGCTAAGCGAATAAATAATGTTATTAAATTGTATACATAGCATTATTTATGGCCCTTTGGCGCTCCGTCAAATATATTGCTTATCAACGTAGACATTTTTCAAAATTGAAATGTTGATATATGGCTCGCTGTTAATTGAAATCGTCCGAAATGCTCCACGGGTCAGAGGACGACTCAATTTTTCATGACCTTTCCGGCGGCAAGTATACAGACATCATAAAGCTTATCTAGGCAAAACAAGTCGTTAAATTTGAACGCGTGAATGTTTTAAATTCTAACTGGTATTCACATTTTAAAAGATACTCTATCGGATTAAATAATCTATTTAACCAGAGCATGAGAAAATATCATTTTTATAGACAAAGCCATATCGTACAAATTCCCCGCCAATGTACATACAAGATTTGCGTGGCAAATGTTCATAAAAGCAAACCTTATTTGCTTTAACATTTTCTTTAAATTCAAAATAAGTATCAAACACGTTAGATAAGGGTTTTCTAGCTTTAAAAATGATCATAATGCATTCTATTTAGATTTTTATTTCACCACAAGCGTATTAGGTCTTACTGAATGCACGCAGTACAGTTAGCTAATACGGGCGGTGGCAGATGTATAACTGTGACTAAAATTATAACATACTACAGATGAATACTTATATACTATAATACTTTGATGTGATTCGTAATTATATTACGGAGGAATACAAAAATTCTGAACCCCGTATCTATTATATTTCATATCGATATTCCCATTATTAGAGTCGGGGTGTAGTAAATACATCACCGGTAGGGAAAGGTATAAGGTATAACCATTTGATAAACATATATGTACTGTATATATGTATACATAGATTGGACAGTTACTGCCCCTAGGCGTCACCTAAGCTCGCCAATTAGTAGTTATGCCACTATTTCCAAGCGTCCAGATTTCGATGGGAATGTCTCGAATTAAAAACCTTTATCGTGATGGTGAGATGTACAATTTATGTTAGATGAAAATTTCAATCCCGAATTTCGGGATTACGTTTATTAATTCCGGGATTCAAAAGCTTTCTCGGGAAATTTTAAAAATAAAATTTTAATACAAATCTGAATTTGTGCCATTCACAAAATTCTTACTTTCAAACTCGCCTTATCTTTATTTAACCCTTTTAGTAGTGAGTTTATTAACCCATATCGGTCGTAAGTCACGATGCCTTTTTAGTTTAGCATCAGCAATGAATCAGTTTACATCTCGAGTGATCTCTTTGCTTTTTGTAATTAATGTTTAATATATTGAGCCCAAAAATGAATATAGAATAATTTACAAATTTTAATAGTGATGATAGATGGCAGTGGATATTTTGAAAACTATTCTCAACATTATTTTGTTTGCAATACTCTTTCTGAATTACTGGAATTCGATCGCTAATACGCGACCGTACTGCGCAAAGTGTTAAGAGACAAAATATGCGTCTTGAACTTTTTCATTTCGCCATAAAAATATATAAAACTAGCGAATACCCGACATTCGTTTCAATGCCGAATGAAATGAAAAGAAACGCAGTACGTGGTTTATTGCTTCAATTCACGTGTAATGTAAGCTAAAGAGCTTCATTTTACCAAACAATATGCGCCAACATGGTGCATCCATAGAATATTTTTACTATGCCTATGCTATTCCCACAATTGTAAACGTTAAGTTGAGAAAGTTTTATTGCAATCAGATGAACATTAATGGAAACGCATTAAATACGGACAAACAAACATTGATTTTTGATGAACCGGTAAAACCGTATTTTTGCTGGAACGAAAACCGTAAAAGAGCTGATATAAATGTTAGGAAGGCAACCGAAAGCAAAATTTACATACAATACTTTGCTCTTTTAGCTATATTTTTTTATTCATCATAATTTCTCGAGAAATTTGAGAGAATTCTCGTTTTTTGAGAAATGAAAATCATCTATAAATCATAAAATTTCACTTTGTTCTATTTGTTCATAAATTGCAAATCATTCCAATTTTTTTTTTGTCATGGTGTGTGATAAATCCGAATCTCGCACTTGAGAGGCATACAATATTTTTAAAAATAAGTTGAGCATCAATATTTTTGCTTTTGTCCCAAAAATAAATGAGCCATTCACATGAAACATATACAAAATTGGATGGATTTTTTGTGTTGTGTGTTCTTTGATAATTTCCAGAGAAAAGTTTTCGGGCCACATTAAGAACGGCACACAAGTCACGGCTATAGATTTCGTCGACAGATTAAAGATTTTCCGAATCATTGACAAATTTGAGATGATAGCTCATGCGGAAATTAATAGCCCGCTAAAAGGTATAAAGGAAGTTGGGAAGGAACTTTTTTAAATTTTCAAAGACTTTTTGTTATCGGCCACGGGCCCGAGTTTCACTTTAAAATTGTATGAGGTGAATTTGATGAAATTTCGGACCGATGAAAATAAAAATCACCAACGAGAACAACGGCCCTGCCCGTCGGCGAATCGCGGGGTGGGTGGCGGGCGAGTTAATATTAAATTCAATCCCTTTATTACATTTTGTCAACGACTTAGTGTTTTCATCATAACAATTTGTTATTATAATTTATTATGAATTTTTGCAGAGCCGCTGGCTGCCGAAGGGCGCGCATTTGAGGCGCACGTCACTAATTTATGGGCCCAATTAATTAGGGCCCCTCCGAAGGAATTTGAAGGCTCGATAATCCGATTCATTTATTATTCCGATCTTGGAATATAAAGAGTGTCTCGCGAAATTTTCCTGTCGAAGTTTGCTCCCCCGTTTTGCGGAAATTTACATTTTAAATGACAGCCGTTACTGTTACATATTAATCAATCGCCATCGGATGCAAAACAGGGTGGAAGCGTGTAGCTACGATTAAGGGCTGACTTCGCCACTGGATGTCTTTTTGCGTCCAATGCTATATTATGCATATTTTCAGCAGATGGATTGAATAAAAAAATCCAAGCAACCCATAAATATGATCATAATTATTACTGATATTTAATACATTTTCCATCAATATCTGACTGTTAATATGATTAAGTGTTAAATGTACATAAAAACAACCCCCTCGCAAACATCATGTATCCATGATTGTTTGCGTAGTGGTCACGTGTCAATGGCAGACATGTGTGTCAAGTTGTCACCGATATATCGGCACGTGTGATTGGATAATGTTCAGTGGCACGTAGCAAGTTCGTTTGATACATCAATCAGACAAGGCGATATTTCTCTTTGATACGACCCATACAAATTCTAATGTCTAATCTACACGTCCATGGCAAACTATCCGAGGACTCTTCTGGGGGATGAGGACGGAGGATTAACGAGCGTCTTAACGATGGGAGTATCCATCAGTAGTCAGATGGCAAACTTGGACCGCCAAGATTAGATTTGGCAGACGAATTCATTCATTCATCATCCGAGCATTAACTAATATCGTAATTCAAATATTGATTACGAGCAGCTTGGTGTCTCGCTTAATGCTAATGGAATCGCTTTTGCAACATTTTGTAAACGCCAGCTGTTGGCAGAACTTTTATTATAAGTTATGAGAAATCACGTTGGCAATCATTTCTTGAAAGTTATTTCATTACAATACGAGAGGAATTATTCAAATAGACGACTTATTTTAACACTTTAACCTTGATGGGTTAAACTACTAATTGAGTACAGTATGCAGAAATAGATAAGAATGCACATAAATAGATGAAAAACTGCATGTTTTAAAATGCAACTACAGTGGTAACACTCCAATGAATTTAATAATCATTCTGGTCAATAGTTCATCTCGTGATAAATCTTCATAGACTGACTTTTTGAACTTTTGTTCAGTCAAAAGTGGCTTATGGTAGTGGATATGTTAAGTTCTTCTCTAGCTACAATCTTGCATCATTTTGCACCAGCTGTCTTCACCTGCTGGACAATTTTGATGTTGACGATTTGCGTCTATAGAGCATTTATGGTAGAAAGTTACCCAAATTTCTTCCTTAATTTATTTCATCGAGTTTGCGTGTCGACGAATGGCTAAATCGTAAAATTTAGTGATTTTGTATTGTTAAATTTGTCAAGACAAATCTAACCGTTATATTCGAAATAAACTAGAAATGAGTTTAGAACTTCTCTATTGTTGTGCAAAATGAAGAAGTATTTGCATCAAAAGGGCTGATGTAAGAAACTGAAGTGCAAGAGACGGAGTCCGATTCTTCGTCTCAGAATGATCAAGAAAAAAAAATGAACACAGAATGACTTCAACGATCCGATAGCGAATAAACCCACGTGCATCCATCCTGAATCGCATGCGTGGAGTGGGATGTATCTCGAGGACTCTAGAACGCCTCACGTTTCAATACCATTTGAACAAGAATAAATATAAGCTTTTTGGGGTTTTAATAAGACATGTGACAAGACCGTGGCGATCATAAATAAATATTAGGGTGTCCCATAAGTTTCTTTCGTTTCCTCATAATGCCTTCTTGCCAAAATTTCTCAGGTTTGTTGGCAAAATATTGATCAAGGTACATTTTTATATCATTTTTTGAATTAATCTGAAGGGGCAATGTCTGGAGAGTATGGAGGATGAGTTATAACATCCCAGTCTAATGATAGTAATTTATTTCCGACGAGCAAAGACACATGAGGCCTAGCGTTATCTTGATGAAAAACAACGCCTCGTCTGTTCGCTAATTCTGGCCGTTTTCTAGCAATTGCATCCTTTAGATGGAAACAATATTTTGTTGAATTGATTGTTTAACCTTGCTGAAGTAGCTCATAATAAACTGTCCCTTTCCAGTCCCAACAAATGCATAGCAAAACTTTTTTTGGATGTAGACCAGGTTTAGCTACAGTTAAAATTCTGTATCCTTGGTCCAAGACCGTTTACGTTGGATATTCTCATAGAATATCCAACTTTTATCTCCAGTGACTTCAGTGAAGTTTCTACAAAAAAGTTTGGCTATTATATCGTTGGAGAAGAAGATCGCATGTTGAAATACGCTGAAGTTTATTTGAGTCAGTCAGTTCATGAGGAAGCCACACATCTGAACAATTGATGTAGCCCAATTTTGTCAGATGATTATGGACGGATGATCGTGGAATTTCTAACTTGTTAGCTATTTCGCGATCAGTATATCGTGGGTTTTCTTCAACCATGGCTATAATTGGATCTGTGTTCATTTGCGAAAGAAACTTATGGAACAACCTAATATATTATAAATTACACCAAAATATTTTGTTTCGATTTCAAATGAATGGCTGTTAAGTTAATAAAATCGAGTTAAACGATTTTTGATGTTTATGAATTTTGTTACTAAATATATTTCTTGGGGGTTTGTTCATGCAGAGTGATGATTGCTTTGAGCACCCGTGACCAAATGGAAGTATTCCATCATAGGGGATGTTTTAAGACAGAAATATATCATGGTTAATGTTGAAGGAAGTTTTAGGGGAAGATGAGAAGATTATCGGTGCAGAAGATGAACGAGAATTCGTGGTACAATTAAGGGTGCTAATTACAAGCGATGCGTGCAACTTCTAAACTTTGCTAATGTCTTCAATTAGTGCAACTTTAATGGAAGGGAAACGGTCGCTTGCAGGCATGTCATTTAACTAAATATCAATATACTGATGGATGCCTTTATCTTGAATAGTATCGAAATTCGGGATGGAATTTAGGCATTATATTTAACGCTGAATTGAGCTAGAATTTTGTCTAAATTAAATTCTTTCACTTTTTAATATTTAATTAAGCAAATTTGCGCTGAATTGGATTCCGGATGATGAATTTAGAAGTGTCTTAATTTAAAAAATTCAGTTTGTTCAATTATCAGAGCTGAGGGTAAAGTCTGAGTGAGCTTCGGACTAAAATAATGAAAATGGACGTGGACTAAATTATATAGGAGCAAAAATATACAACGCGGACGAGACTCATATAATAGAGAACAAATTAAATAATAAACAGCCTAAAGTGGATGGACAAAAACCGTTCCCGATATACATGTGCAAAAATTCCTGGAGCGGAGGTGTTCGCTGAACAAATGCGACGCTTTCATGTACAAAAATTTACGAGTATCTTTAATGTATATTTTATGTTGGCAAAAGGACAACTTTCACGATATATATTCCAAAAGAGTAGAACAAAATAAGTCGTCGGTAGACATCGGACAAGTCTTGCAGAAAGTTGGCATGGGTACGAAAACCCTGTACACGATTTACTCTCGGCGTTACACCACTCGATACTAATACTTTACGTGTAATATTTTACATTCTTTGTCTCGGATTTTATGCCCATTTTTCTGAGATCAACGATTCGAAACGTTTGAACAAATGTTTGAAAAAAGGTTTATGTTGAAGATTTCTTAGAACGTGCATCGTTAGCGTTTGGTTGCGTCGACTATCCAAAGAAAAACGTTATAAAAAGCATTCAATGATTTTTTTACAAAAGGTATTTATTTTAAATCTCAATTTAGATCTTATCCAAATACACATTTAAAGTTCAAAATACCGTTTTATAAAGCAGAATAAAGGTCTTTCCAGTTCGTTTTGCAATGATCCAATCTCACCCATTGCGCCCTAAATGTTTTTTTCGATTATCCACCCATTAAGTTTCACATCAACCATATGCAATACCAAAAGTCTCAAATACTTATTTTATTATATAGATTTAGATTTAGTTAATCCTCGCTATATACAAATTATTTGAAATTATATGCACTTTCTTCACAATTATTGGTCAATTTTAAACTATGAATTGTTCCAATATTTATTGTAATTCAACGAGAAAAATATTTAGGGGTTAAAAGGGATGTTATTTTTTATTCTTCTAATGATCTTTATTGGTTTTTAACACTTTTTTGCTGTTGATCAATCGATTGTATATGCGAAATAGGATCTATTTATGAGTTACTACTATTTTTTTATGAAGTATAATTCTATTATTGTGAACATAGAATCAATCCATAAGAGACCCTACATAATGGTTTTCTTAAAGATATGCATGTCTATGATTCCATACAATGCTTGCAAGATAGCCAAAGCAGATACATATGCGTACTTGAAATCCATTATGTACAGCTGAAATTAGGATTCATGAAAAAGATACCTAAAAAGGGTTCAAGGTCTCATGTGACCACATATAAAATTAACCTGCGGCCTAATGCCGGCCTGTCATTAAAAATGGTCAAGAAAAGTGTCCGTGGGGAGGCTGCCCGTCCACCCTTACGTATGTGCTTTTCCAAATGGCCTCACCGTTTAAACGGTCAAAGGTTCAAATAATTGCCGGCGATTTCCGTATTAAAATCCCATAAAATATTGCGGTAATGCCGAAAAGGTACGGAGATAAAGGGAACAGGTTCGGCCGGCTTTTGGTACCGGTCCCTTCCGCCGTATGGGCCATTCCTATAAACGCCGCTATTAACCCCGGTTATAACGATTACCCTTTCACGTAACGCCTAACGATTCCATTCCTGGCTGCATCGCTTTGCAGGGCACACCCTAGCACCTAAGAAAGATGGGGTGGAATTCGACCCCCTGACCAGATAGATATTGGACTCCCCTAATCACTACCGTTACAAATGAACACCGTTAGCCGTCATTTCGCGAACATTCGTCTTATGCAGTTTGCTCCCTGGCAGAACATGTATATTTCATCACATAAAGTGCACATGTGATGGAAATAGCCCTAATATTAAACACATGACTTCACCATTTCTCATCAGGTAAATCGTGTAACAGATGCTACGAAAAAAAGTGATATATTGTAGGCGCCATGCCACGCAAAACACATCAGGATATACTGCTACTATACATCAAGGAAAATAAACGCTTAGGGAAACACTTTGCCATTTTGTGCTTATGGACTAATAAAAACATCATAATCCATCTAAAGTCCATTCGTTAAAATAATAACGCTTATATCAGTCATTGGAACCAATTATACCAATCGAATGTGGTCAAGAATAAGATCAAAAACATTATTGACTAAAAATCTCGTCCTTAGAAAAGATAATGAAAATCGATAACATTTACTATGGAATTGGAAGTAAGTTAGAATTTTGCAAATATAGTAATGTATATAAGATTCAGCTTCTTTAGATTTAAAATCGTAAATCTCGATCCATGTTAAACCTGATGATAAAAAGAAATCATTATATACCCTAAAAAAATTATATAATCTAGACTGCTCTATATTTCCACGTGTTTTGTAAGATGATCGCATTTACAACTGGGCTGGTTATTTTTTCAGGCCGTGGTGAAGCCTTTTATTTGTGGAGAGAGAGGTTAGTTATGAGCCTGTGGGAAGGACACCTTCCCGTAGCCAAGGCTACTTGGTGACTCTCCAACTTCTTACACCCAAGAAGAGATATATGTCGTTATTCTATACGCAAATATAATAATTCGGACTTAAATCTAGATTGAAAAAAATTATCAACATTATAAAAAAATTTCAAGATTTCCGATTGATAGTTTTAATCCTGGTGGTGTAACCTGATAGTCTGGAACTGAAAAATGTAATACTAAAATACCAAATAGGGTCTTGGCTTAAAAATACCTCCAATATCGATCGAAGTGGAAAGCTTGATTTTATTAGTTGGACGAATGAAAATAGCACTCAACAAAAGCGAATTTTGTTATGCAAAATTTAGTTTTTCATTCATTAATATGGCATCCAACAATCTAATCCTATACTATAAAATTCAAATCTGGCTCCCTCCGACGTTTTCAATATCCTCACTTTAGTAAAATCCTAAGCCCGGCTTAAGCATCGCTTTGAAGCACACAAGAGTGTTCGTATTTAATTAATTCATAATTTTCCGATTATTGCACGAAATTTGATATATATAAGTATACATTCCGTGCCCCTTTTTTCCACCCCTAAACTGTGAGCAGTAAATGAAAACGGGTATTTATTTTAATGCTGCTAATTTGCGCGCACCTGCCACATGTAGGTTTAATGCTCACTTATTCACAATATCCCAAGTGGGTAGGTCTCAATTAGTGTCACGTGATCCTTGCGACATACTACGGAGAGGAACATGGCTGTAAAATGCACTCGGTTGCCTTATATTACAGCGAAATTTTAAATTTCGTAATTAAAATATATGGAGTAGAACTGGGTTTTGGGGTTTGGAAGTGGAAAAAAGTAGACGCGTGAAGCTATTTTCGGCAAACGCACCCTTGAAACACTGTATGCTTTAATGGAAAATAAGTTACTATTTTATACGGAAAAAAGCCTTTTAGAATACATTAGATCGCTTAAGCCCCAATATCTGTTTATATCTTCCGTCTCTCTTTAGGCGCAATGTGTCAATTTTACAGCGCCATCTTTTGTAGCGCTGTGCGTCTACAATAACGACAGCTATCGGTTCTTGTACGTGCACCGTTATCGGTTCGGTGGTGAAGCGCAGAAAATGATAGTTGTCGAATAGTCTTGGTTGCGTGAGGTTTTCTATTTAACAACCGCCCGGCTACGTAACGGTCCGAGAGCAGAACAGACCCGCGTGCGAGCTCAGCTATCTCGGCAATCACGTGGGAGCGGGGCGAGGGCCGGGAATTTTACAAGAGAGCGCCCCCACTCCTACACTACAATGATGTCAAAAACGCCAGGTCGTAAATGATAGGTCGTTTTGGATGAGAGGCGTCATCAAATGACAAATGCTGGCAGCACGCGTCACAAGAGGGTTAGGATGTCCGAGATTCTAGCAGCATTCAAAGGACTGGGTCCAACAACAGGGAGCGTTCCGAGTCACCACAGCATACAGAACAGTATCTCAAGAAGCGGTGCTCGTAATCGCTGGAATCCCCCCGCTGAACCTCCAAGCAAAGAAGAGGGCCTTGGACCGGTCGTAATTCGTTGGAGGACCCGAAAACACGGTGAAACGACCTACTGCTAGACTCAGGTATTGAAACAAGCACTTGGGGTAGCCGAGCTAAATGTCGACAACGTGGTCCACAGCATGATGGCAAGCAAGAAGAACTGGGACCTTTGGCGCGATTACGTTGAAGAAATGAGCGCCAAAGAGGGCAGTCTGGGCAGAGAGAGGCGCAGAGCGGCTCTCCAACACTAGAATAGGGCCAATTACTTGAAGCCAGACTACCTGTCCTCCTGAAGCAATGTGGAAAACAATACCAGGAGGGCAGAGAAGAACATGGAAGGGGTTTAGTCAGTAAGAATCTGACACTACCCTAGGATCAAACCCAGGCTAGTGTTAGATTCCAAAAAGCATCCAGGACTGGAACGACAATATCAATGAATTTTTTTGGAAACGAAACATTTTTCAGAAGTTATTACCAGTTAATCGAAGATTTTTTAGAATAATTGAAATTAAGCTTGATGCTTTTGTCAACCGACGGCCGAAAGTGGCAGTTCTCAACACCCAACAACTCTTTCATATAAAAAGATAGAAAATAAATATTAAGCCTACACAGCTGATAGTAACACTTCTGACACCAGTGAAATACTTATATATTACTAATATTTATATAAAATTAGCAGAACTCAATAAATTGAGGATATTTTTGTCAAAAATGATGTAAAATATAAATAAAAAATAATGTCTGTACTGTCGTTTAATTTTTCATCATCAAGAAGTGGGTCTGAAATGACATTTTTGTTTCTGTATTGGGGTGTGTTTATGTCATTATTATTGCATGGAAGTACCCCCCGACTTGCAAACATAATTACTTTGCACAGGCTACATCATAGCAGTTTATATTCGAGCGGGTTTCGATTCAAATCTCTGCATGCTTTAAAAATATTTTTGATATATTCTAAGCGGAAATAAATCGAAAAGCGGGATTATTCATCGCCACGGGTTCAGGTTACATTTATATGAAAATCGTGGGTCAACAGGGTGTTCGCAAGAGCACTTCGTAATCAATAATGTATTTTCGATCAGGGCGTTCATTCATTGATTCATTTGTTATGGCGGACGTCCGGGATAAAGTAGGGTAAAGGTTGTATGATAAATTTACGATCGGGTAAAACTAGCGTGACGATAAATCAATGGTGTGCGCTGAAAACGTTTAAGATAATGGCCGTGAGCATGGTTATCAGGGGTTCAGATTGATGACAGTGTGATCGTAAGCGATTCAATCACCGCTCTAAGGAGACGGACGGAAAATGCCCACGAAGGTACTTAGCTGCCAAAAGGCCCTATCAGGCCCCACCGGGCCCTAACTGTAAATGAAAACATTGATGCTTCCTCATTGGGAAAGGGGGAGGACTCGTTTATCAGAGCAATGGACTGAATGATAAAACGATTTGTGTCTTTATGTTTTCCTGTGGTAGATAGAAAACAGTGAATCCACACTGCGAGCGTGGACGGAGGGAGCTTTGTCTACTGTGAGCTCTATTTCCAATAAATAAGGAAGGAGATTAGGGGATCGATAGCATCCCTCCAATCGGAATCATACGCTGGTAATGAATACGAATTATTTTTTTTATTTGACATCTAAAAGTCGCCCATAGATTGCAGTTTGAACGCGTATTTATTCTTCCATCCCTTGAAGCCAGCGATAAGCGCAACTTATTTTTTCATGGAATAATTTTCATTACAAACTTATTCAAATAAATAAAACTCATTAAAACGGCAATAATATTCCAATTAAATCTAATTTAAGAATTTAATATGAAAATATGTATTTATTCATACAATGCCATTTACCAAATCTTATCCTATGATTATTTATGGATCTTTTACAAACAAGCCGAGAAGCCTTTCCGTCAGCCAAAAAATATTACAATGGATATTAATGGCAAGAAATATAAATTTGCCCTTTGACAAACTTCAGAACTGAAGATAACAAACAAATCAACAAAGGATCCTTGAAGAAAACTGACGACATTGACACCGATCGTTAAACCACATTTATTGTCTCCAAAACAAAGACAATAATTGCAATCAGATGAAGAAATTGAAGAATTGTTACAAAGAAAACTGTTTATGATACCAATTATGGTAGAATTGTATTTGATACATC
Organism: Stenopsyche tienmushanensis; assembly: GCA_008973525.1. Taxonomy (NCBI): domain Eukaryota; kingdom Metazoa; phylum Arthropoda; class Insecta; order Trichoptera; family Stenopsychidae; genus Stenopsyche; species Stenopsyche tienmushanensis. Next base: position 565,127 of record WACJ01000109.1, on the reverse strand, counting down.
CGATATTATTTTCGGCTATAATTTTTTTTAGGACTATCCAAATTTAATTTGATGTCAAATGCATGATTTGTCATACGCGAGTCCCTGGATAACGCTCATGTTTGATTAATACAAGTAGAATACCTTATGGGGGCAAACCCTTTACAATGTTCATAAAATCTTGAAAATTTATATATTTCGAAACTATTATACCATTCTGGTCTAAAAATAATTGAAATCTCAGCCTACATTGCTACTGTTCTATGTTGAAGATAATGAACGCATTAGATATAATCGTTGGAATCGTCGAAGTATTTGCGGGAAATATCGATAAGGCACAATTAGAGTCCCCGGGAGTCCCCATCAGGCTGTATGAAAGGAAAGACTCTCTTCGCAAGATAACTATTTATTCTGCACTACAGATAGAGAGAGAGAGAGGTCTGGCTGCAGGAGGGACAACTTCCCGCAGCCAAGGCCAACCGACGACTCTCTCGACTCCCGCCTCCTGCGCGTCACTACCCAACCGGTAACGATGCTCGCGCAAGAAGCGATCGGTCGGTAAGCAGGTGCAATGTCTCCGCAGGCCCACAAGAGATGGCGCTGTTAAAATAGCACATTGCATCTGAAGAGAAATGGAAGATGTCGCTACTATGCGGGGATGATTAATCGCCCACGCTACAGTATCTTGCACAGCAAAAAAATAGCAATTAATCGAAGGTAATGATCTTTTTGATGAAGTTGAAGGTCTATTATTTTAGAGTTTTCGTGTAAATAAATTACTTTTTTAGGGTAAAAATTATTAAGAAAATGGTCAAAAATACGAAAATTTAACTAAAATGTCTATTTAATGTTAAACTTTTTATTGGTATATTTTTTTCGAACACATATTGGAAATCCAACAAATGGACAAATTCTTAATATGACGAAATAAAAAGAGCCTAGTATTATATCTTATAATGCCGCCATTTTGTTTGGATACGAAAAAAATTTTTAAGGCACTTTAACCAGTATGGTAGGATGATCGCGTATTTGCGAGCGAATTCCAGTGACTCAAAAAACATTCATACGTTGAGCTTGGAGAGAGACAGACAGATAAAACGGCTAGCATTTCGATAACTGTGCATGGGAGACAGAGAAGGAGAGCTTCCTGCGTACATCACACGATTGTATAAATCAACGGTTCTAAAACTGGGGTCCATTGTCGGGGGTCCGCAAAGCTACCGAATATTTTATGCTATCGTCAGTATTTATTTATTTAACTCGTTCAGTCGCTGCGTCCGTAGGATATGCGTTTAAATTAAATAAAAAATAAATAACTTGTTAAATCGTATTTAAATGGAAGAAAGAAAAGGTTCACCGTATACGGTGGACGGGGCGAGGAACGAGTTAAATCGCAATATAAAAAGTTGCATATTAAATATCCAATGTGTTTGAAATCAAAAAGTTAAGTAATCCAACAATCTGAACCAAATTTAGACAACTTTCAGCATTCAGCAATGACTAGCAATATGTCATATGGGATTCGTTTACTTCTGACACTCATCATGACTTTGAAAAAGGACCCCGAAGTTTCAGCCATTTTTTTTAATATACCAAGAAGAAATATACATTCGACCTTAACACCACCGCAATGTTGATAATTAAAACTTTATGATGGATAAACAAAACGTGTTTCTTGCCGAATGTTGTTTTTATGGTCGTCAAAGACGCATTGAATTTTTTTTTATTTTCACTCCCAAGCATTCCAGCCTCTCGTCCACAATCTATTTTTTCTTCCTGCTGCACGAGGGACTCTTTTTACGTCAACCGAATGACTTATTTCCTTGAAGCGGCATCATTGCATCGTTGAATATGAATAACGACCACAAATAAAAGAAGTGGTCGCTGCAATGGCGCTAAAGCCAACACGTTGACGACCGCCGGCTTCGATGCCCATTGACACAATTTCGAAGAAATATGTTTATGAATTTTTGGGGAGATTTCGTAAATTGGCGCCAATAAATAACCACCGCGTTTTACGTCAAATTTATTATTTCACGTTGTAACAAATTACTCGAGGCGATGGTATCATCACCCTAGTTTTATTTTTAGTTTGCGTGTTCTATCACCACGTGTAATTCATCATGACAAAAATGATGTATATCTTATTCGAGGCGAAGCCGTTAAATGAAATTAATTGTTACTCCTGTTTATTAATCTAACACATAGCCGTATGCCTGTCCATGTGCCTTATATCATATTTGTGTCTAATTCATAATAATCAGTGGTCGGCAAATCATATCTTTATTGCTTTTTAATTTAATTTTTGCTATAAATAGGCAGATTTACAGACAAACACGAAGCTCTAAAAACTTTTCAAAATTCAATATCTCAATAATTTTGCATTTTAATTTGCAAAATACGTGTAAAACCACTTGCAAAAACACACGTATAAATATGAACAAACATACCAATATCGATTTTTATATATAAGATCTACTTAAAGTTGATTGCATGCCTATATTATTTGAGAAAGTACAAACAATAAGTTGGAAAACTTTTATCGCAATCGAATGACCGGTATGGCAACGCATTAAATACGGACAAACAAACATTGATTTTTATATATTAGACTATGCCTATATTACTTGCGGTATCCTTAGCAATAAATGGACGAAGTTTTATTGCAATACGATGAACGGTATTGCAGCTCATTTCGAACAAACAAAACCCAATTCATTTTTATATATTAATAGAAGAAGAATATATAGAACGTATTCTACTTGATTAATTTGAAAATGAACATCCTCAACGGTTAATATAGATTTATTCAATTTTTTCCTATAGATACTGATCTATAAAACTAAATTTAATATATTCATCATAATTGTAAGCCATAATAAACATTGCATTAGATCTCATATACGCGTGGTCTTATTCATATATAATATACTAGCCAATACATAGCATGTGTTGCAATGCCATAAGCGCTTAATAATTATTTGAAAAGAAACGCAGTACGTGGTTTATTGCTTCAGGTCACGTGTAGCGCAAGCCAAAGTGACTTAACCACCGTATTGCCCACGCAGCCCAAACTTCATTTCACCAGACCAATATGCGCCAACATGGTGCATCCATACAATATTTTACTACGCCTATGTTATTTCCGCAAGTGTAAACAATAAGTTGACCAAGTTTTATTGCAATCGGATCAACGGTATGGAAGCGCATTAAATACGGACAAACAAACATTGATTTTTATATATTAGATAACACATCACTCAATAAGTTCGTAGGATTTTTTTTCACTTTAAGCTTTTTTCCTCTTCATTTAAAGTCTTTTAAAAAAAATCCTACAAACTTATTGGGTCAGTTATATGATATATGGGTCATTTTTTAGACAAAATGCATATTGAATTATCGTAAAAAAGACGCTCAAAATTTATTTTTGCTTTACACAATACTAGTTGGCAGCTCAAGGGTTGAGTTCTCATGAATAGAAATGTGAAGGGACAATTTGGTCCAATGCTGATATTAATTTTAATATCAGCATTGGACCAAATTGGATATGGATTTCTTTTCTTTCTAAAACGCTTTTTATGTAAAAATGCATCCTCTATTTAAATAAATAAATACGTTGTACGCATTCAAAGTATATATGCATTTTAGTTTCCAATCCAATGATCCAGATAAGACAATAAGAGTGATTCTATCAAATTGAATATTTTTCATTGAAAAAACAATCAAATTGATTTCAAAATGTGTATATGTTTGTTTGAGTTCTATTTGTTCGACTTTGAATTGTGTTCCATATTTTTATTTGAAAGTCATACACATGCAAAATGAAGAAAAAACGTCATCGAACATACGGACACACAAAATGCAGTCTGCGCACCGCTTTCACGCAAACAAAAAAATATAGCCACAAGAGACTTGTCCAACGTTAGTTTTATCACACGTAAATAGTGGAAAACCACGAGGGGGATGTGAATAATTTTCGTATGACAAACGAGTCAAAATGGGGTATAAAATAGCCCATAGAGCCTCCGCTGAGTACGCTTTGTCGCGTCATTTTGCATATGAAAAACTGCGCTATCCAAAGCAATGTGTACAACGACAAAGCATGAAGCATTATGTTAAAAGCTTTCTTTATATTATGTTAATACGCGAAAATAGTACCCTTTATCAACCAATCCCAACATTAAAAATTCGTATCAATTTTTTGGCATTTTTGAATTTAAATTAGTAGTACCATCTATTAATGTCGTGCGTTCTTCAATTTTTCGTGCGAAAATTTTTGATCCCCATTTTATCAAAATAATTAGGCCACCTTGATTAATATTTATGAGGGCGAATTATTTCGTTCCAAATATTTGCTTAATACACATGCAAAATCAACAAATAGTACTTTAATAACAATTAGAGGTCCTCTTGCAGAATAAATTACAACTTTTCGAAGCTTTCCGCCGATATTATTCATGAAACGCGCAAGGATATATTTAAATGAATTATTAATTAACTGGTAGCGGCGTTTTTAAAATAATAAGGCTCGGTAATTAATTCAGCATATTAAGGGAAGGTCGCAACAGAACGGATTCATTTAAATTACCGGTTTTGCAAAACAAATTACGTGGACATGTTGCGAATCCCGCGGTGGTAATATTAAGGCTTGCTTCAAACTCTTTTCAATTTTTGCATGGCAATTACAACGCAATTTTAGAGTATTTTATATACATATTATCCAAATTCGTGGGATATATTTATCTTGTAATGTAAACGAGCGGATGTAATAATATATATGCAGAAAAGTCATACGCGATATCAAATCGAACAAATCCATTCATCTTCCCCAATAGATACACTCAAACCACTTTTTGTACAACTTTTTTTGTGCGATTTCGAAGATATGCGGTTTTTTTAAAGCAGTTTTTTTTATTATTTTCAACTTCATTAAGACTACGTATCGAGATATTTTGGATAAAATAGAAAATAAATCATTAACACCAGCCACATTTAAACAAAATATATAATTTGGTACTGTATAAATCATATTGCGTTTGCTTTTGCTGAATTATGACCACGCCCTTTATTCTGGTTTAGATTTTTCAAAAAAAATTGATTTCGTTTTTTGCATTTTTCCAATGTTTTGACTTTTAAAAATAAATTTTCTACAGGAATTTCCAAAATTCCAACTACTTATGAAGTTATAGCTATTTTAGTTACGCGACAACTTGTATAACAACTATACAACCTCTATAATTTCTGTCAGATTTATGTCAATTTTTTTTTTTCAAGTTTTTAAAAAAATAAAACTCTGGCAAAATAATGACTTGATTGATTGAAGAAGTCCTTTAAATGTTATTTTTTAATTGCCATTTTATGTTCCTGTATTTTTTTAATGCGATTTTGAATATATTTTATACAGCTGTTTCAAAGTTATGTGGTTTTTTAAATCCATGGAATGCATCTTCACTTTTTCTCTGAAAGTCATAGCTTTTTTTTGTGCGATTTTCGGCGGAACGTATCTACCGCACAAAAAAAGGTTTAAGTATACCTACTACGACTCTCAATCTTACAAAAATGAAGTTTCAAGAAGTTGTGTTTAATAACAAACAAACAAACAAAATCAAATACAAAGGATGGTGTATACATTTGGATTAGTATTTAACATGGAAAATGCATTTAAAGGAGAAAAATAAAACAACTGAAATTCAAAAGGCTAATGTAATATATACAGAACGATCCTAAATCAATTTCGACATACGGGATACAATCCTGGAGGACAACATCGACTTCTGGCACACATTTCTGCCGCATTTTATTTTAAAGTGGTGTCAATTACACATAATAATAATTGTTATAAAGCGCGTGGTATACTGTGATTTTCGTTATAATTGCATATTACGCAACTAAATATTTAAAAAATAAAGCAGATACTACACCAGAGCTATTAGATTTCTGATAATTAGGGTAATTTATTGTATAGGTACTAACAATTTATCCCTTGGTGTTTTATGACAGGAAAAACTAATTCAACGATGATAATGGCACGATATGATTATACATTTTTTCCCTTGCCAAAATAATTTGATGCATTTAATATTTAAAAACACTCGAATGCTATTAATAACTACAAATTTATTATACTATAATTTAATAATGTATGATTGGCTTCAAAACATTTAACCATGTGTAATGTAACAATACATAAATGCAAATTATATTACCGCGTCTGTTATTAGCACACTATACATGCACTTCGTAGGACGTTGCTAATTTTATTGCATAATATTTTTCGTATGTTTTATCAGATCAACCAAAAGTTCTTCTGATGAATCGACAATGTCAATGACCTGATTCTTAATCGAATAGACCTTCTTGGTGACGATTGTCTTCCTGGTGGAAATGGTTTTTATTCTTCATTTGAGGTCATTTTTTCGCAATCTCTTAAAAAAACATAGTGCATTGAGATTATTAAATTTTACAGGGAATTTACATGACACAAATTAACGCAGGAACAACACATGTTCAAGTAAGCGGGTCGGAATGAGTTAATATTCAAATTTGTTACATCGTGCCTCAAACGATTTTGTAGTTTTGTTGTATTAGGTTGGGGAATAAGTTCGTAGCGTTTTTATCAAAAACTTTTATTTAAACAAAAATCAATTCTTTTTACAGTAAATTAATTAATTATGTATTTGCCGTTGTTCTTTGTTACCTTCTCCCATCTATAGACCAATTTGTCGATGCCGTTCAGCCAAAAATCGCCCGGTCTGGTATCGAAGAATTTGTTGAGCAGTTTTCAAGAACGTTTTCATTGTTGAAGGTAATCCATCGATGCAAGGTCTGAAAAATATGGCGGACGCTGAAGGACCTCCTTTTCGAACCCTTGGAGTGCGGCTTTGACGACTTGTGCAACATGGGGCCCGGCGTTATCGTAAAGGAATATGGTTTGGCATTATCGATGGGATATTTTTAGTTGAATAGCCTCTTTCACGCGGTGTAGCTGAGCTATATAGAGCTCCTTGAAGACCATGGCATTCCTTTCGAGCATTTCCCAATGCACCATGCCCTCTCAGTCCCACCAAACGCAGATCATGGTCTTCTTTGGACGAAGGTCCGACTTGATTCTCGACTTTGTCGTATCTCCTGGAACCATTCATTCCTCTCTTTGCTTCATGTTTATTTGAACTTTGCAAACCATTTCCGTGCTGTAGACTCACATATGACACCTTCTCGTATACGTTGCAATTGTTCCGGGCTTCTTCAGCAGCTTTTTGACCTCGATGAAAAGTGAAGAAGAACAGGTATCGAAAATGTTGATTTTTACCTCCTGGATATTCCATTTTTAAGACTCAGATGTAATAAAAAATTAAATTATTCAAAAAGATGATTTACACAGATTTGTAAAACAGAAAGAGCTTTATCGAATGAATATTATATACTCTGCCAAAAAGCAAAAAATTATGTTGTAAAACAAAATAATATAAAAACGCTACGAACTTATTCCCCAACCTAATAGTTGTAGATTTAATATACATGTTTTGCGTCACTCTCAATATTTGACCAAAATATATTTGTATGGGCTTAATGTACTATGATTTGTCATGTTTATAATTTTTTTTGCTTCTAAATTCCTTTTTAAATAGTCCAAATCAAATTTAATCACATATTTTCTATAGAGATCGCCTACGTCAAATAATAATAAGACATCTACAATAGAAGATTTATGCTTCAATTATCGTAGTTTCATAGTAATATCCATAGATATATTAGATTTTAATAACAATATTTAAAATAAGAAAATTCTTCCCATTTAATAATCAAAAATACATTAAAATTGTATTTAATACTATGAAGTCATAGAAAATTAGATGAAAGGTGTTCATTGTCAATTACTCCTTGGATTCATGCTAGAAATTCGTCATAAATTAAATTATATATTATACAACACAAACTTCAATCCGTATTTCTTTCCTGCTTTTGGGGAAATTCTTCCACCACCCGGTACGAACTTTATCGTCGGCTTCCAAAAAAAAAAATATTAACACTGTCATATAAAGAGGAAAGTTTAAGGAGTGTTCCTTCCGCGCTTCGCAACAATCTCGTATACAACCCCACGTCAGACTCCATGGTATTTGCAATGAATAAAAACATGATTTGTAACACTATTTCTACCGTTGTAAAAATAAAGAAAAATACTGAAAAGGGTGCGAGGCTTAAAGCGGGGCATTTTACCAAGTTTTGTTTACACGTGTAAATGCTGAATTTATTTGCATGCAAAAGAATGCCCCCCGCTTTTAACCCTTGGATAAATCTTCCGCGTGCGGGATGGAAAGCTCGAAAATATTCATTTGATTGAATATAGCGAGCGTTACATAATACATACACACAAAAAACTAAAATGTTAATTTTGAAGGTGCAAAATTAAAAGGATCGCCCTGTGTGTTTTTCTGATTTTTTCGTTGCTACATTCGTATTTTTTCATCATCGCCCATTGTTCCGATATCAAAAGGGTTAAAAGGGTACGTGCGAGCCTCATATGAAAATGTTCAAGCGATGAGAGTTTTTGTCATCTTTTCAAATGTAGATTTAAGCTTAAAACTTTGGTGCGAAACTTTTTCGCATGATAATGGATAGAAAATGTAATGTCTTTTTTTTTTGGGGCCTATTTTTTATGTCCTGCGCGGAACACTTTATTACGTCGGATTTTCTCAAAAGACCAGAAGGACAGTGAATGTGGGGCATTTTTTTTAAATCGTTCCATCATCAGAAAATCTATGATAAACTAGCTTTTTTAATTTATTATATTTAGAACGAAATGCAACAATATTCTTGAGCATGAATGATGAACTAATTTAAGACTAATAAAAACTATTGTTATTATTTTTGCGATTAGGTCACGTGACTTGAAATAATTCTGCTCCCCATTATAAAAAAATTATATAAAAATATAACAAATTGAATATCTCTCATTTTCTACTAATTCTGTGGTAAATTTTAACAAATCTAGGGCAAAAATTTGGTTTAGGGTCATCCTTATTTTTTGACTATTCTGGAATGTTAGTATATTTTAGAGTGGAATAACATTTAGAAAGTCTCACTATTTCACTACAGTCAACCCTTCTCCCCTTTCCTCCTTTTTAGGAGCTGTTTTTGCCTTGTTTTTCTGGAGCAAAAATCGAAAAAGATATGCTTTGCCAGGCTTGTTGCCATCATATAATGGTAATTGTATTAGAAGCTATATTGAGTCAATCGCTGGGTCCGTCTAGTGTTTAAAAGGTTTAAGAAGAACTGAGACAAAATTGATCAAAGTGATTATAAAACAGTAATTTATGATACCACGTCCACAAAAATTATAGAAAATTTTACTGCAGACAGGACTTCTTTTGCTCAAAAACAACTTCAAGTGTATCAAATTCGAGATGGCCATACAAAATTACTGAATCTTTCCATCATTTACTTGGGAGGAATTCTTAAAAAGTGAGTTTAATTTAGGAGGTCAGCACCAAGAAACGATTTATAATTATTAAAAGACCTAGTATCCTTTGAAAATATAAACCAAACAATAGCCAAAGTTGCCATGAAAAAAATACTGGGCCATTTATGGTACTTGTCGGAAGAGTTGATGTCTTTTACATGTTTCAACGACGAACTTTCAATTACAGATAAGCAAAATATGGTAGATGCACTAAAAATCGAAAGTGTAGAAGATTACCCGAAAAAAAAGCATTGATGTCGAACACATCACCGAAAAAAGCATAGAAGACTTTGTGACTAGCAACTCTTTGCGATTTTTCCAGATACCAGGTATCTCATCACAGTTTTTGAATAAAGATTTTGAAACTTGGAAGGATGATTCTGATTTTAAGGCTGCAAAATATGGTCCATTCTATGCGGGTAGTGAATTATAATGCTGAGCGTGGTGTTGCCTTAATGAAGGAATATAATTCTATTTTTACTGATTTTCTAATCGTAGAGGAGTTATTGTTAGTTAGTAATTAAGCCAAACTCATTTGTAACAAATAACTGAGAATTTTCACATCTTCCATATATGTCAGATTTAGAATCTTTTGATTAATGATCTTTAGAGAATTCTTTAAAAGACAAAAAGAATTAAACCTAAATGAGGATAAAAATCATTTAGATTTTCAGTGAAACTCATCTAGTTTTCATATGTACTGAATATAAAATTTGTGACTAATAATGGTGATGTAAATATTATTGTTTTGACATAGTTTATCACATGAGCGTTCCCACGGAAGCATTTATATCATCATACAACCAATAAAAAGGCATCAAAGCACATTATTTTCGCTGTACGATTGCTCTTCAAAGCATAAATATCGTATTTAATCGCATTCGACGATTTTCTGAAAAACAACAATATCCAGCGCTTTAGCGTCTAGTATTTTATTTTTATTTTTAAAGGAAGCTTTTAACACGCGCTGGGGAAAAATATAAAAAAAACAAGCAACATCCAAAAGCACATGTTCTTTTCCATGTGGATGAATGGTACTAATCACCAGCACCGGATGCTAACGTGTGTCAACGCTTACAGAATTTAATACCTTCTCAAGAAACCGAGAAAAATGTAGTGAACATACCCACGATATTATTCTTGCAATTCAATATCCAGACTCAAATAAGAGGGTTCTGCTATAAATAGAGCTATCCGCTTATAGCATCCTGGATATTGCTCAGTTCTTATGTGGATATTATTTTATGCAATGCATTTAATTTCGGTTTTTGTTGCTTTAAGCTAACGGCAACGGTAATTGAGAGGGCATAATTAGGTTTAATGTCCTCTATAAGGAGGATCTATAAGATATTTCAGACATGGCAAGTGCTCTCCTGGATAGCCATGATTGTCCTTTTAAAGCATTATTCCCATTACTCGGTAGACGGTCTGCATCTCATACACTTAAAGAGCAACTAGATAAAAGCTAACGCTTATATGTTAATGCACGGTAAAGTAAGCCTAAGTAAACAATAGCAATAAAAGCAAATCGCCCCGAAAGAATTGCAGGGGTTTTTTCTGTAAAAACAGGAAGGCCACTTAAAACGGCGTAACAATAAATAAGAATAAATTGGCCAATAACAATTTTCATCGCTCCAGCGCCGCCATGAATATTTTGAAGCTTTCGGGTGGTCCTTTGCGTTTAATGTGCTCGCAAACGGAGCACAACGATGAAAGATATAGCTTGCGGCATCTTATTCCGAATATATGCTACGTATTCGACTACTTCAATCCTGTTCGCTTTCCAGGAATCCCTCTCACTCGCAGCTTCTCAATATTTTTAACATCAGAAACATGTCTAAAAATGGCTGCTGAGAAAGGAACATCTGAGGTGGAAACCAAAGACTTGAGGAAAATTTTTGCCTCACCCTTTGGAACTAATAAATATAAACGCCAAAATAGGCTTAGATTAAAAGCACAACGATAAACAATTTCGCAGTTAAGCTGTGTTTAAACAGATATTTTGCATTTGGTTCATTTTATTTCTTAAATATATTTTGTCCATATCGAATGTTGATATAAATATATTTAATTTTGCAAGTTAATTTATTTCGTAATAAATACGATAAAAGCCTGTTATATGTCCGTCAGAACGCTCGAAAAACAAGGACGTATACATTCATCAATGCTATATCAGATATATTGATACGAGTTATATCCATAAAGTAAGTGTATTTAATTTTGGTGAGCCATGGCACAGACTTTCTTTATGCCCTTATCAAAGAACTCTCCTGACGGCTCCTTTCTGCAGCTGCTTTTCGATTGAAATTTAATTCCACTCATGTGTTTCAGTGAAGGGAAAATATGATAATCTGAAGGCTACAAATTAAGGGAATACGGAAGGTGGTTCAAAACATCCCAGCTAAATAAATCCAAGAACGCATTGATGGATAAGGCTCCAAACAAATAATAAGGTCCCAAAATACTGAGGCCATGATATTTTTACCAGAAATTATGGTTTTGAATTTTTTAACAGATGAGGAATTGGTCTGAAACCATTGTGATGGTTGTCTTTTGTACTCATAGATGCAATAAACCACCCTGGCAGGGTAGTTTATTGCACTAGAAACTGGCGGGTGCTATCTACCCGCTCGCACTTGGCGGGATTCCTCTACCGCTCGGAATAACCAACCCTTAAAAAACAAAAAAATACAGCCCGTTATTGTCACAGTACACTTACTTTCGGGATATGCCTCATAATAGATTTTTCCCAATTTACAGAACAATTGTCAATAAAAGTTAGTTACCCACGGACAATAGCGCATGAACAATTTTACTCTTACAAGGCAAAACTATTATATATATATTAGGTTGATGCATAAATAACGTCGTATTTATGTAAGAAAACAAAAATTAATATTTTCAGAAAATCTTTAATAAATCAATCAATTGCATAATTTCCATGATTGCTAATGACTGTCTTCCATCGTTAATTCCATTGGAATTAAAACTATCGAGTTTCGATGTAAATAACGTATCATGTGCTGTTTTCAACTCATCTGTTGTATTGTTTTTTTTCCATTTAAATAATATTGTAGAGATAAAAATAGGTGAAAATCAGAAGGGGTTAAGTCAGGATAATAAGCTGGATGCTTAAAAACATCCCAATTGAGCTCTTTTAGTTTATGCAGTATCATCATTACAAAATGAGGGCGCACATTGTCATGATGGAAGACAACCCCCTTGCGATTGATATTTTTTTTAAATTTAATTTTTGCAGCTGTTCACGTTATTTCTCAGCATTAATTGTTTGGTTAGGTTGAAATAACGTAATAAATAATACCTTCATATCCCACCAAATATAAAGCATTAATTTGATGAAGTTCTGGGTTAGGGATAGTTAATAGGACTTTTCCCGACTTGGACCAGTTTCGCTTCTTAGTCTATCAGCCTTTGTCACTAGTTGACGCAAAAAAGGTTCATGCTTTTGTCTCGCACACAAAGAAAGACATGTGCCAACTCGATCTAGCAGATTTGCTGGTGACAAGAATTGTGCGGGCTTTCAAAACATCATCATCATCAGTTGAAGGGCGCCTCGTTCTTTCTTCATCGGCTGTTGATAAATTCCCAGATCTGAATTTAGCAAATCATCGTTAACTGTTTCGAATATCGATAGCATCTATGCCGTATACATCAGATATGTTTTTGATTGCCACTGTTGAAATAATACATCATAGTCTATGTATAAATACGACGTTTCTTATGCATCAACCTAATACATTAGTTTTGGAGAATTTGATTGAGAATTTTGTCAAATTACTTTTATTTTGTAAGTCAACGTAATAAAAGCAAATTTGATTTTTTAAATTTTATATGACTTGTTTTCAAATATTATAATGTTAAAAATAAAAGTGGCAATGATTGCAAAAACGGGAACAATCTTGTCTTCCATCTTCATTTTCTTTTAAATTGTTAGGTACTTTGTCACTCCCATTCGAATGCAGTTATCAAGATGTTCATCTGAGAGCCAGAGAGACTTGTTTTTAACCACCTCAATAATGGAAAACGAAGACTCACATAATTAAGTCGAACAAAGCAAGGGTTTCTTTTATAATTGGACTCTTGTTGAGATGAAAGGCAGTACATATTCTGCACTTGAAGCAATACTCCTCAGTGACAAATCACATTGAAAATTTATTAGCTCTGCTTTTGATGAGGGACCACCCTCTTGACAATTATTCGCGGTGCAACTAGAAAGCTTCTCCAATTTTCAATAGGTGATAAATCTATGCAAGTCTTTTGAAGTCTTTCAAATTATAGAGTGATATTTTGGCTAATAACCATAAAGACACCGCTTGAATAAAAATATTTGAATTTACACGTATAGATTTTCAAATAGAACTGTTTGAAGATATTTGGAACACATTCCAATTTAATTCGGGATACTCCTCTACTTTGTCTCTGAGATAAGAATTATGTCGCTCGTAAACATCATTCGCCATCACAATATTGGCAAGGACTCGAACTGGCTTCGAACCGCTCCAAATGACCGTTGTCTTTGAGATAAGTACCCCAAAAAATTACCCAACATTTTCGCAATATCCAAGCATATATGCAATGAATGTATCCAATAACGGCATGCATGCAAGCAGGTCAAAAAATATTCAGAATGGGGACGAAGTACTGGTGCAGAAGCGAGGTTTTCAATAAATTGAAGTTATCATGGCATGACTGGATGCGGAGCCGGCTTGCTGTGTAATCGCATGTGTCATTTCTGTCATTCGCTACGTAGTCGCAGAAACGGCTTTTGACGAAAATTGCCCGAGAAATACTAATTTTCCACGGACGAAAATTGGGAAAGTTCTGTGAAAGCCCATGGAGACCGAGCACTCCCGTCGCATTAAATATTAGCATTCGACTTTTTGCTCCTGTTTCGGATATTAATTAAAATTTTCATCGCTCCTGAACTACATACCGACTTATGAATTATAAAAGAAATTGTTCGCAATTGCCTCAAAAAAAAAGGTCAAAAACACGAAGAGTACAAAGACAAATATTTCATCCCGTGGCACAATTCAAGTGTACGTTCTTATGAAATATTAATATCTCAAATATATATTTGTTACAACTCAGAAGGTTAATTTAATATTTCTAATTCTGCCTACTTTCTTCGCACATATCATAAAGTAAAGCAAATAATCTTTCTCGGGATCAAACCGAGCTTATGGATTGAATCCGATGAATCCTTTCGAGACATGCGTTATTTAGACGCTAAAAAACATCATAAATCCACTCCTTGTTTTAATTTACAATCTGATAAAGATTTTTATAGACTTTTAGTCGTTCTTCATAAGCCAAGGATTGCTTGGTATATACATATATATTATAAATTAGGACCAGATAAAACAATTAACTACACATAATGCCCTAAAAGATGAGGGAGCGGCCACAAGGTTTTTGTGTGTCCAAGCGGTCCGCCTTTCAAACCGCTGACACTTCGAATTAGCCTTTCGCGATTGGACGCCATGTCCGGACATGTCTATAGAACGTCTGAGAATAGAACCGTTTTCGCCCAGGAACTTCGCCGCGCGACATTGGATCTCTAGATCCAGAGGCAGGACACCCGCCAATACTTGAAGACCATCAGTGGACGCCGTGCGGAACGCTTTAGATATGATTATCAAAGGCGCCCGCTGGCCCTGCAACATAATTCTCTTCATCAGCTGGATGCTGATTCCGTGAGCCTGAGATGGCCACACAAATACCCTTGTTGGTAGTTAGGAGGGAGCATCCTCCTATTCCCCAACTATTCACCGCGATGCGGTCAAGTGTTATGAAGCTCTGCGATCTGTCCAACGTGATCCCCAGATGTGGGACCGATTGCATGAACTTGATCAAATTTCCATCCATGCGAGGCCGGGGGAGCTGCCGAAAACGATCCTTTAGGATGAAACCTTGCGACTTTGAAGCCGATGTGGTCAATATTGAAAGTGGCATGAGCTTCATGCTTTATTTTTGAACGATCACCCAACGAAGCATTGATATGAACGGGTCGAAGGACATATTTGTATCCATCTCGATAGAGATTTTGATCTATGTCAATATTGACAGATATAAAAAACCTCTTAAATTGATTGCGTAGATTTTATGTCATACGAATTCATATCCCTTTTATTCTTCTAAACTACTTTAAATGACGTCCTACATGAATTACACCTTAGATTTATTGTAGTAAAATAAGAAATAATACTCAGGGTACGAAAATGATAACCGGTTAGTGCACGTTTTCAATAGTGAGTCCAATGTGGCCAATGTTCCAAAACTAATGACTGTTTTTTTTTAAATTTAGAATATTAACGCATTCGTGGACACGTCTGCAATTGCAGACGGATGTGATAAGTACTTATTGCGCCGGATATATCTGCGAATATATTTATATGTATGCGTGTATTAACTTGCACCAATAACGTTCTTAGCCAGTTGTGTCTAAGTCACGACCTTACTATGCCGATTAAATTTTGTTTAAAATGTAACTGTAAATATATTTTTTAATAACATATGTTCTGATGAAGATTCTGAAATAGATAATAATAAAATTGAAGCTAGAATCAATGAATTTCACCAAGCAAACGTGGATCTGCCAAGTAATGAGTCTACTGTCAATAAAAATGACGAATGTACCGACGTCAACGATTCTGAAGCTGAAAATACACTTATAGAAATGTTTAGAAGTGTTTGGACCGGGGAAGTTAAAATAAAGGATAGCAAAAATAAGTCCAATTGTTAATATCATTGTTTCGAATTTTCAAAATGTATATTTTTATTGGAAATAAATTGTCACAAAATATTTTAATTTAGAATTAGGGTTTAAAATATATGCATGTCGTAGTGACAGGAAGTCTAAGAGCGGAAATCGCAAGGCGTGAGAATAAACACGAGACAAGGAATAAAAATAGTGTGTTTATTGATGGTTTAACTCAATTTCTATGTTCATGAATTGTGTCGCTAATCCGTGTCCGCGAATGCGTTAATTATAACACCAAATGATAAAGATTGTATCAGTATATTTGACCTTCTTCAATATGAATCCTTTTTATAATCGAGCTTGCTTTGATTATGATTGATGAAGAGGCTCGTCACCGTGAAGTCTCGCAGTTGGAGTCTCTCCCTTCTGGAATTTTAAAATAAATATCATTAACATACTGTCAATTTTTTTGCTTTGATCGTGATTGTCATCCATATTTCGCCGCATCTACTTCGATATTATAGGGAATGGCAAGATGTAGATCAGAGCTGTTAAACTCAAAGGATAACATGGACCAAATTTAAAAAAATATATTTTAATATATATAAATTTGAGATCCTCTGGAACCAATCGTCCTTGGAGCTGCTATCCCAATATTACATTTTTTTAAATAATTTCTGGAATAATGCAAAAAAGTAGTGCTATTAGTATATCAAAATTATACATGATCTCAACAAAGCATCCAATGAAGCCACTCTTCCAATCGATATGTTGTCTTCTTTTACCCACACACTGAGATCCTTCCCTGTCATGCGAGCAACGTGTTATTCAATATACGCTGAAATTTCGCTTCAGGAATGTCTTGTTCAGTCTTTCATTAACATATTAAGTACATTATGATGCATTCAATTACCGGTGAGACAATATCATATTGCACGGCACTGGAAACTAATTAAATTTGACGCCCGTCGTACAAAATACGCTGCCACGTCTGACGTTTCATAAATAAACAACCTCTTCTAGTCGGTGCCTGTTACAATTTTGAGTTTGATTAAAGTATTTATAGTCGGGGAAAGTGTAGACGAATGTTTATATTAATCAAGATTAGAGTTTGAGCGCATTTAGTGGGTCGTAAACATAAACCGTAAGAACTCGCAGTAAAACTTGATAAGGACGTACTAAAATCTGAAGGGTCTGTCCGGCGAAACAAGATTAGAATCGTCGCAAAAACCCTGTTCTGTCCAGAAATATCAATTCGAGTACACGCCAGAAGGCGTATTAAATTCTATTATCCTCGTATGTGAACCATCCGGAGCTGGAATATGTTTGACCCACTTTAAGAACTTCCTCGCGGGTATAATTTTGCCCTACCAAGAACCATTAACACCGAGGAAATTAACGAGCTACTGTTGACAATAAGGTGGACAGTGCATCGTCTTTTCCCAGTTTTAGTGCGCTTGGCGACAGATGCATCCCGCTAGTTGCAATGGCCGGTTTGCACAGGAAGTGTTAATGTCCCGGTCAGGCGGACTGTTAAGTCCTTAAAAGCGACCCTAAAGTCTTCATCTGAGCGCTTCGACAAAGAGGCACGCCGTATAAACTCGGGTGATTAAATCGCATTTTGCCAGTTGACCCCCGGAGCTATCAAATCTTGTTCTCTGCTCGATAAAGACATTAAGTGTTTATGGTTCACACGGTTTAGCTCTATTACCTACGGCTGATATCATTAATCCGGGCTATAATGAAATAATACATAAAGCAGATACATCTTCAGATAATATGTTTGGCATCTGAATTACATTTTGCAAAAAAATTGATTGAAAAAACTTGCATAAAAACATCATAGATTCGGTTCTAAAATATTAAAAACCGCGTAAATCGAAGTACATAACATGTTCAATATTAAATACAAAAATCTGCCCAATCATAATCGTTTATACTGTAGTTTCATTATCAAATGTGCATTAATTAGTCATTTTGAATTCAAATTTTTGTTTGAGATGAACGACCTCATTTTATGCTGTTTGCATATTAAACAATATATTGCGTATATATTTTAAAGGCAAAATGCTCTTAACCGCGTAAAAAAGGTAGTTTACAATGAAGCTCAACATGTAATACTGTATAGAATGCCTATATTATGTCTATAAATTCCAACAAGAAATCCACTTTTTTTCTATATTAATATAATTTTCAAATGAGTTTGGCATAACTTTAAGTTGGACCGTTTAAGGTTATCCAATAAAATATGATATTTGCATTGTCTCATAGGTCCTTTAGACCAATGCTCCGCAACCTTCTCTCGCCTACGACACAACAAGATTATTTCTTAAATTCCGCGGCACATCAAAAGCTAAAATAATTGATATTGATTTGATACACTAATTTTACAATAGATTTTATTTCTTAAGTAAGCATGCGACGGATGTTCAGAAAGTAAGTGTACTAGTTTTTATTTTAAGAAAAATATATTTGTAAAAAAAAACACAGAATATTATTAATACACTATTTTTCCACATAAACGCCATCCCGTTCAATGCATGTGGTAAGCCATGGCAAAATACTGCCTTCCTCGAAGAACTCTCCCATCAGCTTCGTCCACTTCAGAAACTCTTTCTGCACTTACTAATTGACGGGATTTCTTATCAACATCTTTCTTTGTTTTATCAGGAGATCCATCTTTATACTCAACAACCACAGCCCGTTATGATCACAGTACACTTACTTTATGAATTTGCTTCGTGCATAAAAACGATACTATATTTACTTTTATGCAATTGTAGCGTAGGCGATTTAACATGACGCGCGGAAGGCGGGAGTCGAGAAGGGTAATCGGTTGGCCTTGGCTGCGAGAGGGCGTCCTTCTCGCGGCCATCCTGACGAGCACGTGTGAGCGGGGAGCCACCTGGGAATTCTGCCCCGAGAACACACCCGCTCCTACATAACACAATCTTTATCATTATTATAAAATAATAACTAATTAACGTGATACCTGTGCTTGTTTAAATTAACACAAACGTTTTATATTCGGCTCAATATTTAACAGCGCAACCCAAAGGTTTTGGTCAAGACCTTTTAAGCATGATCTCTTTTCATTTTAATTAATACAAGAATTAAAAAACTTTGCTCACATGAATTTGTCGTCGAAAATGGAAGTAGTTTTAGGGCGGCTTTGTCAGAAATGCGAGGATATTCTTTGTTAACGGAAATCCAGAATACATTTAATGGAATTGTCTTATTTGACTGCTTCATACCTGTATCGGCTCATGACACACGATTGCCGTCAAACGATTACGGAGCACTGCTTTATATGGTAGCATGAGTGAAAATACTTTTCAATAGAAAGATCTACAAGATCCGATCTATTATCGGCTTGAAAGGTCAGGTCTTGAAAGATCATGAAATTCCCCCCTTGCAAATTTTTTTTCCATATTAATAAGAAGGGTCGTAGTTTTGATCTTTCCATTATTTTATCTCATTCAGCGATAATATAACGAATATAAAATTTCATTATACTATACTTATATTATTTGAGAAAGTGCAAACAATAAGTTGGCAAAGTTTTATCGCAATCGAATGAACGGTATGGCAGCGCATAAAATACGAACAAACATTTTTTTTTGTACATATATTAGACTATGTCTATGCTACTCGCGCAATCCTTAGTAATAAATGGACGAAGTTTTATTGCAATTTGATGAACGGTATGGCAGCGCATTTCGAACGAACAAAACCCAATTCATTATTATATATTAGAGAATATGATTGTTTTATATACGAATATTTATAAAATGTAAGTCTTATAAAAATTTCAACATAGCTTTTATAGCACATTGCTTGACACGTTGTATACGTTCAATGAGTCAAATTTGGATACAAGATTTAGGGTTATTTGTAAATTTGCTCCACTTTTTCGCGCGTTAGTTAATTAAGACTGGCATGTAAGAACAAAGCTCTTGGCACGATTCATTTGGCTTCAGCTGGAGCCACGCACAATGAGCCAAAACGAAGTTGTATGTGGGACAAGATAATCCGCTAAAAGCAAAGTTGCAATACAATAGGTTGTATCAAATGGTTTTAAAGGTGAATAGTGGAACAAACAATGTGTGCCTTGGGCCCGCCACTCTAATAACTTAAGTACTTAATAACTGTTGCACAGAATCCGACCGAGTGCTTATGTGGCGAAACAAAGACAACTAGGGTGTGCGACTTACAGAAGTGACGACAAAAGGTTGTTCCTAACCCTCAACGGCAGCCAATCGTCGGGTTAAATGCGCCATAAAACTGACAAATTGTGACCCCTCACAATGCCACCCGATCTGCACAATTGTTCCAGAGACGGGGGCTGGATACTATTGTTATTGCAATTTTGACGTTATTAAAATAGTGGATTCTGCAAGGAATCTCTCCCTCCTTTTGTAATTGCTTGGCATATTTGGTCTGCGGTTGTGCTTATTAAATTTTAGTGGTATTCTGCAAAACAAGAACCCACCCGCGATAGTCTGGTGAGCACTTCAAATGGAGCACGCAGACGTGCTCTTCGTTTATGGTCTTCGATGGCAATTGAATATGAACGTAATATTTGCAGAATGTGGTTGGATGATCCTGATTGTGAATCCACATCATGTAGTAATGATTGTCTGTCTGATGAACTTTAAAAAGGTGAGGATGAACCATCAAATATATAAGAAAAGCTTAAAGAACACGTCCTTTTATGCAAATATTTTTGAATCCTCACAAAACCATTATTTTTGTAACAAATCCTATAACAACTTAAGTACTATAATTAATTTTGAACTGCTACGTCTTACAAACGCAGTTAATCTAAAACCTACAGTTGTATTCTATAATACATATTGTCAAATCGTTAAATTACGTCGTCGATTTCTTATGTGACGTTTGTGATTCCGTAGGAACGCATTAAAACATAAATGGTCGCTATAAATTGATACGAAATATACTACGACGCTTCGCCAATAAACTAAGCTGCATTTTAAATTGGATTGCGAATTAAATGGTATTTCAAAGCAGGATAAAATATACAGGATGTGCTAATGGAAGTGGTGCAAACTCAAGTAGGAAATACAAACAGCATAAGATTTTTCTTGACCCATTTTTGTATTTGCTTACTCTGAGGAATAGAATAAAAAGATGATCATCTATTCCAACTGATCCAATACATCAAAAACGTCCTTTAGATACGTACAAGTTGTCATTAAAGACTATTCAGGGAGTTTAGAAGTAGATGAAGGATGTAGCTGCCAGAAATATACAAGATTTATTTGAACATAGGCAGATTTAATTTCGAATGTGCAGCAATTCATTGACAACGACCCTTCCATCTCATGAGATATTTGGATGCTTGGGACATTCTAAGAACACTGCAACTGTGTTGAAAAGACGATATTTGCTGAAAGTCCTACATGATGCCGAGTGGGCAGCTTCTTGACTGAATCATATAGTACGTCAGGATTAATTGGAAAATGGAACAGGCACATCCTTAAGCTAATTTTCTAATCTGTATACATAATGATTTTAGTGTCGACTACAATGACGAGCATGTTCCATCTATCTATATATTTTTCACGCCAATTCTTTTTCTACACCCTGTACATATGAGATAACATAGCAGGCTCTCGTGCAACAGGGGCTCACACGCAAGAAGGACTCCCGCTTCGGCTCACCCAGATGATGCAAAACGTTTGGTTTGATGCTAATATGATGATTGCTGGAGAGTCATTTGATGATTTAAGGCAAGGGTGCACATTTTTTGTTGTCTTGGGAGCTACTTTTCAATTCGACGAGAAGGACTCAAAAAGGGGTGGATAATGATTGATTCCAAAAACGATCGCTTCTCCACGGCAGATTTATTAGCTCCACTTTGAACAGGCTAAGACTGTGACCCAAGGTGTAGAAGACCCAAACTCGAGCTTACAAGAGAATCCAAACTCAAGCTAAGCTTTTAACTTTGAGAGTCGGGTTGGCCACGCTAGTGCATGAGTCCGTTCCTCTATCGAGCCGTGATGTTGCTGGACGAATATATGGGAATAGATGGGCATCAAATAAAGCTCTTCTCTATATAACTATTTATTCCACACGAGAGAGAGAGAGAGAGAGATCGCTGCAGGAGGGACGACCTCCCGCAGCCGAGGCTAACCGACAACTCTCCTGACTCCCGCCTCCTGCGCGTCACTACCCAACCGGCAACGGTGCACGCGCAAGAAGCGATCGATCGGTACGCAGGTGCAAAGTCTCCGTAGGGCCACAAGAGATGGCGCTGTTAAAATAACACAGAGCCCATCAAAAGCTGACTCGAAGCTTAACTGTATAGTGACCTGCAACTAGTTTTCGGGATCGACCAAATTTTCCTTCATGATTGACCGGTCGATCCATCTGGAACCAACTTTTGATATAGTTTGCCGCTATCATAAAAATACTAGATTCAACCTATCGTGTACTCAATGCTAAATATGAATTATTTATATCCAACTTACTCTGTTCGACAACACAATCATCAATCAAAGCTTGCAACACATTCCAATATATTCGCGAAATGCTTTGTGCGGGCGATGGCAGATGTACCTGGGAATTGTATGATTAACTGGCAATTTTTATTTATGATTTTTGAGTCATATTATTTGGATGCTGTTGGAATTTGTTATCTTAGCTATCAATGATATGAATCTTTTACATTTATTTCGATTACATTCAGCATGTCGAAAAATCTATAAAGAGTGGCGTAACGATACACATTTACGTATGTGCGATTTATCTTCGGCGTTAAATCGGATGCGAATTTGTCACCCTTGGCCGTTCATAATATGGGATTCACAATCTCACATCCCCAGGGAGCGCTGTGTTTGCGAGACTCAAAATAAAAATGACTTATTTGCTACACGACCATTTATCAACGACCTTTTATAGTTGCGAGGAAAATTTACACCTTATGCTTTCCACCGGAAATTTCCGCATAATATTGCGAAAAAAAATGCAATTCTATCGCAGCGAACGGCTTGTTTGTTCGCAAATATAATATGTTTGGATTCATTTATAATTTTCATGTATCGTCTCGGATCTTGGAAACGGAAAATGTTTCAGAGTGCTTGGAAGGTAGATCGATGCCGCTATGAAGTTTAGGGACGTGAGTAGTTTCATGATTCGGCTGAAGGCTTACTTGTGTTGCGAGGTTGTGAGAACTGCGACAATTTAGAGAAACGGCTTACAAGACATTTTACAGAAACTTAAATTTTGGAGTCGCAATATATACAAGTTTGTTTGACTGGAAAGGATTCTTAAGCTTTATATGTCACGTGATAGCTCATATTTTTATGTAAAACTTCCTAGTAATTCATATTTGTCTTATATTTTGAGGTTTTTCACATTTCATAAACTGTATTGATATTAGCTAAAGAAAGAATAGATTGAAAAATTGATAGTAATCGACATTTTACTTATTATTATAAAATACGAGACAATTTACCAGTAAACCCACTATAATCATTTTATTTTCCAGCAACGCATGGTGATAAATGTATGTAAACGTATGAAGAATTTTAGTACTAAATTAGAATTTGTCATCCCAAAAAAAAAATTATGTGTGCAATTTGTTGCTTACGGCATTTAAATCACAGATGGCACCACTTCATATGTTATTTATACACAGATTTAAGAGGGTTAACCTAAAAGTAGTGAGATAAACATTTATTTTTATCGCTTTGTATAGATTTAGAGACGCCGAATTTGAATATGACCTTGAACATTATTTTTAATAATTCTATAAAAAAATAAAAATCCAAAACACCTTATACATTCCAGGGAAATTTTATAAATTCCAACAAAATAGAAAACAATTTTTAATGTTATTTGAATAATAGATTGTCCATTCAAAAATGACGTTTTTTAAATGAAAGACTTAAAAATTCCAACAAAAAATTGATTAAACAATTTAATCGATTCAATGTATTCTCATTCGATAGATACAACCTTTTACCTCCTTGTAACGTGGGCGATTAATCATCTCCGCACAGTAGCGACATCTTCCATCTCTCTTCAGGTGCAATGTGCTATTTTAACACCGCCATCTCTTGTGGCCCTGCGGAGACATTGCACCTGCATACCGACCGATAGCTTATTGTGCGTGCACCATTGCCGGTTGGGTAGTGACGCGCAGGAGGCGGGAGTCGGGAGTGTCGTTGTTTAGCCTTGACTGCGGGAAGTCATCCCTCCTACAGCCAGATCTCTCTCGTGTGGAATAAATAGTTATTTAGAGAAGAGAGTCGTTCTATTTGACGCCCGTCTATTCCCATCCATTCGTCCAGCATCATCACAGTCCGATAGAAGAACGAACCCGTGCGCTGATTATCAGAAAGAGCAGAGTCTGGAGAATTAGGTGGATGCGGAATCATTTGCCAATCGTGTTCCTTTAATTTGTTTTCGGTCATCTTTAATTTATGGGGTCGCTTATTGTCATATAGCTAAAGAATTTGGCTTATAAAATTTCTAATTGTGAACAATAAATCTCCCTTGTTACAAAGACG
Source organism: Stenopsyche tienmushanensis (assembly GCA_008973525.1). NCBI lineage: Eukaryota > Metazoa > Arthropoda > Insecta > Trichoptera > Stenopsychidae > Stenopsyche > Stenopsyche tienmushanensis. The sequence goes on along the minus strand of WACJ01000109.1, from coordinate 540,427 downwards.
ACGTCATGGTAGATTATCTCTTTGGAGTTCTACTATACCTGATCCTGGTCGATTTCTTTACCTGCCCTTTTCGATAGTGTAAAAACGGTTGTTTCTTCTCTTTATTGATTAAATAATGACACGTACTCTTGCGCACCGCCTTGATCTCATCAGTAGTGTCGTGTAGTTGCAGTTGTTCCAATATTTTTTTGAAGATATTCTTACAGTATGCAATTTCGCGTAAATTGTTTTTTTGGCACAAAATCAACCATCTTAAAACGCAGTTTGAATTTTTTTTATATAAAAGCTATGACTATGGTTAAGACACAGTTGATGGTCAAAAAATAAGTATGAAAAAAAACGGCATTTTTAACTGGACATTCTAATATAATGCCTGAGATATTTAATTAAAACTAAGTCCCTACCAAGAAACAATTTATAAAAAATGTTTGTTATATTGATATAAGATAAAACAAAATTAATAATAAGATCGGTGAACTTTTAGCATGCATATTATGAAATAATATTATCAATACTATTAAAGATCAATAATTCATAGATGGCACTGTCAAAATTCATTAATCATTTTAGTATTTATTACTGTTTTTTTTTCGTATGATGATTTGTTCCAGAAACTAGATTTGAATCCAAGCCTTTGGATTTTTTTTTTTCAGGGAATTTGATATGCATATGCATTACGCTTCGACAATTTTAATGCGTATCAAGTTCACAAGTATGCAAATACGAGTAATGGCGTCCACTTTGATGATTCTACACCGGCATTGATGCCGTATGAAACAGTGACTGCTGAAAGTGTTCACAGGCTTATAGTGTAAACATTTTTATTTATGAAAGCAATAACCACGTAATATCCTCACATCGCGCTGACCTGTGAAGATAAAATAAATAAAATTTATATTTACGGACGGGGCTGTAAACCAACCCTCCTGCCAATATACGTTATGAAGGTGAGTCGTTTCCGCACACCCCTAAAACAAAACAAATTTATGTTTAAATCACCGCTTAAAAGCCGATTTAAAGTGCTCTAATGCTCAAATTCGGATAAGACGAGCTTGGAGCTTTTCTTGGAGTCGTTGATTCGGATGTATCAAGAGCAGTGAAGATGAGTTTAACTAGACCTAAAGAGGTTAACGCCCAAGCTTCGTTTTAAGCCGACATTCAAATAAATAATTGAAAGTCTAGACCAGGAGCATTTGAATACGATGGTTGGGATTGCATGCAAAAATATTCGCCCATATGCATTCAGCAAACAGTGCCTTGGAAGCTCTGCATCCATGTGCAGCGAAAAGCTTTTATTCGACGCGTGTTATCTTCAGGAAGTTTTATGAGAAACCAGTTAGAGCCGCGAAAATGTTATCTTCACTTATATTTCCAAGTGTATGCTTGTTTAAATAGAGAATTTTCTGAGGAAATTTTTCGAAAAATATCATAGCTTGAAGGCATACGAAATTACCTTCAGAAGTGCTGAGTGGCTTGAGGTTCATACTATGTCGACAAATATTGTTATACAATGATATCAACGTAGAATAACCGAATTATACCATATATTATCATACTTTGCCATACAATATATCTCACTTATAAATACAAAGCAATCATTAGGAGGCTCGTTTAACTATTTTCTTCCTGAAAAAATACCTTAATGGACATTTAAAAATGGGGAATTCAAGCCCTTTTACATTTAAATTTTGAAACCAGCATTTTGCTTTTAATATTATTACCGCATTTTGCACTCGATATTATTGACATCATGACCTCCGAAATTAATTTGTAAGCGCTCACCCAGCGGGCCACCTGAATGAACGTGTCCAAGGGCAATTTTATAGCTTTGAAAGCCTAAAAAGACGATCATGTCAGTTTTACTGAAAAGGGCTTTCTAGTATCTTGCATAAGACACCCTGGGTTTGATCCCAGGGCAGTGTCAGATTCTTACTGACTAAAACCCTTCCCTTGTCCTTCTCTGTCTCCCTGGTATTGTTTACTATATTGCTTCAGGAGAACAGGTAGTCTAGCCTTGGGTAATTAGCCCTAATCTTGTGTAGGAGAGGCGCTCTGCCTCTCTGTCTTTCACTGCCCTTTTTGGCGCTCAGAATTTCTTCAACTTAATCACGCCAAAGGTCCCAGTTCTTCTTGCTTACCATCATGCTGTGGACCATGTTGTCGACGTTGAGCTCAGCTACCCCGAGTGCTTGTACCAAAAGTTTTCCCTGGGATGCCCAAGCCTCACGACCATCGACCTCCACTTGGCAGTGGTGGCATGCTATGGATGGTTCCTTGACAATCCGCTTTAGGTACGCACCAAAGCATCCATGCCCAGTAAGCACCTGTGTCAGGCAGTAGGTCGTTTTGCCGTGTTTCTGGGATCTCCACCTACTTACTCCATCTTCCTTTGTTGGACTGATCCAATCTTCGTTGCCAGGCTTCCCTCAGTTTCTGGTCATGTTCGCTGTGATTTTTGGGATCTCCATAGTCCATGGCCCTTTTCTTTAGTTGGAGGTCAAGCGGAGGAATTCCAGCGATCACGAGCACTGCTTCTTCAGATCCTGTTCTGTATGCTGTGGTGACTGTGAACGCTCCCTGCCGTTGCACCCTTACTAGTGTCTTTCTGTAGCTTTCGTGTCTGAACTCATTTATGTATTTTCTTCTGCACGACTTTGGTCCACCGACATTGGGCATGAGCCGTCCGAGCTCACTGGCTACCTTCTACGCCTTCTGCGTAGCTGCTTTCTAGCATACTGGAATAATGGAGTAAGTCTATTCCTATGTATTATATTGTATAATACAATTTGTAATTTTAGTTTCATTTTATTTTTACTCTGATTATATTCTGATTCTTCAAAATCTTCTTTTTAAAAAAAAAAAATTAAAGTTACAATATAAAGAAATAATTTTTTTAGTAAAAATATACCATTGGTATTATGTTAACATGAAAATGATCAATTGAAATCGTTTCAATGCAAAAAACTATGTTAACACATTAAAATCCGTACCCGCGTTTTCGTGTAATAGCAGATCTAACGTAAAAGACCGTTCACTTGTTTACGCGTGATAAGAATAGCATCAACATATTAATTCTGCTATCGCGCAAAAACGTAAGTATAGACTTTAATGTGTTTATATATTGATTTTATACATATTTTTAATAAAATTCTAATATATGTTGCTGATTTTTTTAATAATATAAGAATATTTGAACATAAATATCTTTATTGCGTTATGCAAAATTCACGTTTTATCGCGAAATTTTGCCAATAATGATCCTACATATAAATAAATGTAAGTTTTAATACTATTTGAGTTTAAAAAACGTGCTTTTTAATCATTAACGAAATGTTTTGACGTATTTTTATGATGGCAGTACAAGCCTTTTTCCCGGAATAGAACTTGGCTTGAAACTGTTCCTTTGTGTGGAAAATATGTCCATTATATTATTAAAGCAACTTTATTGTAGCCTACAAATAGAGACGTATTCTTAGAAACGTTAAATAATACAAAATGCAAAGTACACAAATTTGTAGACCAATACATTTTCGATGTAAAATATCGGTTGAGGTGGTAAAATATATATAATAAATATAAAATAATGTTTGTGTACTGAATGCGATGCCTGGAGACCGTGCAAGCCATGGAAGAAGGCACGTTCCAAGCCAATGAATTCCAGTGGTGTCAGATCTGGAGACCGTGCAAACCATGGAATAGGGTACGTCACCAGACAAAGAAATCCAGTGGTGTCAGGTCTGAAGACCGGAGACATTATCGATCCATGCGCCCTGTATAATTGCCACATCAGTATACTAATCAAATTAATGATATAAGTCAAACCAATGACTTCTCACTGACAAGGGTTATAAAATAAACTGAAATTTACAATTTAAAAAATCGAATATTAACGTATAAAAACTATAATAATTATGAGGAAAAACCTGTTGGTCCCATATGAGTTATTAAATATGACCTGGATTAATAATATGATAAGAAGCTCAGTTTTTACTTTTTTTGCATAAAATCCACTATATAAAGCAGGGTGTCTATAACTCTCAATATTGTTAGTCATTAGATCATTTCCAAAACTTATTATTGTTGTTTTCTTATTTAAGTCCATCGAGATTTATATATCGTGCGAAAAAAAGTATAGGCATTCAATAGCTGGTCCGCAAATCTCCTAATGACAATCCAACAAATATAAAATAAATTTGTGCAGGGCCGATGCGAAGAAGGGAAGCAAAGAACGAGAGAAAATAAAAAAATGAGAGAAATGTGTACAAAGCAAAAATTCTTATAAGGCATTGGATGAAACGAGCACCTGACCTAATAACATTCTTATTACATTTGCTCACCTGTGTGATATCGAGCAATTTGTGAAAATTTGAAAATATATTATCCCGGCGTCCCGGAAAAAAGAGTGCTGATACTTCTGGTGGGCTTTTGCGGGAAAAACATCCGTCATGAAGTACCAATCATTTTTTTTTAATCACATCCCATGCAATTTATGTTAAAAGGCTCATTGTAATTCCAGGATGAAATGTTTAAACAATTAAATCCAACAACCTTTCAGGAGATTTCATTGTATCGTTATGGATTTGACCTAAACTCAATTTGGCAATTTCGCAATAACGTTCGTATCAGCACATTGAATAATTGCACAAGTTCGAAATGTTTGAATGGCCGCCATTTATTAAATAAAAAATATGATCGCTTTGATCCCGATTCAATCCGTAATATTTAATGTGCCCGCTCGAATTCGGGCCTTCAGTTTTAAATCGTTAATCAAAAATTCCATTTAAATCTATCCATATTTTATGTTATTAATATTGCAAAAGCACAAATTCACTGTAGCCGAATAAATTCGTAAACACGGTGTCGCCCAAAAGCGACTTTGCTAAAAGGCACTAATTCGAGCGGGCTGTATAAATTTAAGCTTAAAATATACATGTGATGCAAAAATTGCATACTAATGGCATACAGCATTTTTTTGCGAGTGAAGTCATGTCCTCTTTTCACGGAATGTATTTGAAAGCATTCTATTCAAGAGCATGCTCTGGGACTTTCAATTAGAAGGCAAATATTTTTTGTTGTTGAGTTGTTAAATATTTAAATATGTTTGCCCCAAAAACTCAGCAAATAAGTTAAATAGGGATCAATAAAATTAAAATACAAAATTAAATTATATTGTATTAGATTTGGCTATGTAAGTAACGAGACTGCAATTATAAAGATCTAAATATAACACATTATTAAATTTCCTAATGTGTGTACGAGAGAGAGATATTTGGCTGCAGGAGGGACGACTTCCCGCAATCAAGGCTATCCGATGACTCTACCGACTCCCGTTTCCTGTGCGTCGCTCCCCAACCGGCAACGTTGCATACACAAGAAGCGATCGGTCGGTATGCAAGTGTAATGTCTCCGCAGGGCCACAAGAGATGGCGATGTTAAAATGACACATTGCACCTGAAGAGAAATGGAAGATGTCGCTGTTAATCTGGCGAATTATTTTTTCTCAGATTCACAGCGCCACTACGTGGGGATGGTAAATAGCCCCATTTCCAAATCCCAAGCTACTTAATTTTAGCCTTCTGACAGTTCGTGCGACACCCACTTATCCAGCATTTTTATCTTTCCGCAATTCATCATGCGATCAAGGCCGATTCAGCATCTGATCCTTCTCCGAGTGCTTAGTTAATATTAATATTTCCACCAGTTTTTTTTTTTTAGTTGGCGCCAGGAATTGAATAATCTACTACCTTTGTCAATTTCAAATAGTTGAAGTTGTACTTTTCTCAATTACGGTAGATCTTTGACCAGTTGGAAAACGTGTCACACTTCTTCTTTACAAAAAAATCTGCACGTCCCTAAACAAAAAAATCCACTGGTGTCAGGTCTAAAGACCGTGCGAGCTAAAGAATAGGGCTGCCAAAAGAATTAATTTACACGACTAAGGTGCCCAAAAAAGCTATCCTACTTAAAGGAATAAACGCCGCCTTGGCAAAAATGAAAAAGGAAATGCTACTTCAGACAACTACATTTGAAATAAAGAAAATATGTGCATGTATACAAAGCAGAGGTGGCAAATTTAAACTCTGCACTATAGCACTGATATTTAAACTAATATAACTAATATAATAATAACTAATATAAGTTAAAAATTAAATTTCAATCTAATTTTAAATTTATTTATTATTTTTTTCAAATTCCACGAGATGAATCAATCCATGTTATTTTTTTATTATTCACATACATGCAAAAAATATAGGTTCATGAATTTTCTTACCGTTCTTTGTTTGTTCCAAACTTTATACCCTTATGTTACCTCCAGACTGCCATTGATATTTTTATGATTAAGAATGTAAAATAACAAGACCACAACACAAAGGATCATACATTGCAATTATTTGAGTTGCGTGTTGTAAAAACGCGTTAAAATATTTTAATTATATCCTTAAAATATTTAATACGTTATTATGGCTGTTAAATATATGCTAATGCTCTTTGTTTCTGTTTAATATGTTATATTGTTGTGCAATAAAAATGCGCCTTAATCGAAATGTATCGTCGGTATTTATTGATATGTAGCGACAATTGCGTGATAATATTATAAGGCGCTCGCTTGTGTTGCTCTCTCTGAACAGATGTCTCTTCGTAAGTCGCTCAATAATCGATTTACAAACATAGTGTTAGTTCAATATTTACTTTTTGCTTTCGTTAGAATAACTATGCGATTCAGCGCTCACTCGGCGTATAACAAAAGATCCTTTCTCTATTTGAGAGCAGAACGTGCAGAACGAGAATGTGGATCGCGACACCAAACCTCAGAATACCGAAACATATATTAAATAGGGCAGCCATACGAGATTGGAGAGAACTCCAGAAATGCATTCGGGAATGCTGAGAAACACTGATTCATAAGATCCAATCACCGATTCATGTATTCCTTCGCGATAACAAAGCAAGTGTTCCATTCTGGTTTCTTGCATCGTCATCTCATCCGGCAAACTTCGGAAACGAGAATGTCGTCTAACTTTACGTATTCATCCGCTCAATTTCATCCGAATAGATAATAGTCAACGATATGCTTTGTGTGCTAAATTTTTAATCCGCAATCCCGTCTCATTGCTGCAAATGATTTCTTAAAAATAACCGACGATCCATCAAGTGTATTGCGGCGAGACATCGCCATTGAATTAATACAGTTTAATGAAGAAGAAATGAATTTCATGAATAAATTTGAATTAAAACACCGCACAGGAAGCGATAATAAATGTGTATACTTTACGCTCTTTCCTGAGCAAGTACAAGCGCGATGGATTAAAGCAGTTGCAGTTGCATTCGGAAAAACCGGGATAATAAAGCAGAAAATGTATGAAAAGAAAATGCTGAAACTTTGCAGGCGGCGGCGCTTTCCGATGAAAAGATTTCGACACAGTGTTTTAAACAGCAACCTAATTAATCCGCATTTGGCAACCAAAGCGTGAATTTATTTTTAATTACTCCCAATGAGATTAATCGGCATGCTTCCACTGTATTTTCATGCACACAAACGATCCATCGGCTTTGAATATATTATTCAAAAATATGATAAATCACTCTTGCGCCACTAAGCCTTATCCTATTTTCGCAAACAATCCTATTCTAAATTTATGATCATGAAAGCCTTTGACAGCTGTTCACAAATATTTTATCTCCGGCAAACATATCACTGGGTATAAATTTTCAGTTGTTTAATACCAGGTTGACCGCTTTCCCGGTAATTAGGCCAACCACCGGATACGCTTCCGTCGCTCGCCAACTGCCTACTTCCGCCAGTGATTCTCAAACCTTGCTATCTCACAGTCGAGCACCCACAAGCGTTCGCCTATAAACTGAAATTAGATCTGCAAAAAAATTTAAGACAATTTAGAGAACCGGAAAGTAATCAAAATATTTTTGTATTATATATTATATGCATCTAAATAAATCCTGGGATGAAAAAAATTATCTTTTCGAAGTGTTGTTTGTAAAAGTGTAGTTGTTATAGTACCCAATTTAATCCTGAACAAAACATTTATACAATTTGCTCTAATGCGGTTAGCGACAATTCTTAGCTACGTAAAATTCTTAATTTATTTAAATTGCTCTTAAGATGAAATTGTTCCTAAAATCTTGTCATCTTGAGGATCTTAATTTATTTATGATGTCAGCTTATCTTCATTAAATATATGAGATCTTTCCATCATCAGAGCAGAGTTCTTTGGCGGCTCCCTGCTGTAGCTCGACGGATAGATAAAAATGGATGGGCGTCGAACAAAAATATTATTTTCTCCAAATAACTCTTTATCCGACATGAGAGCGAGAGACCTAGCTGCGAGAAGGACGTCCTCCCGCAGTCAAGGCCATCCGACGATTTTTCAAGACTCCCGCTTCCTGCCCGTCACCACCCAATCGGCAAAAGTGTACAAGCAAGAAGCGATCAGTCGGAATTGTAGACGCAATTGTATCCACATTGCCACAGAAGAGAGCGCTGTTAAAATAATATATTGGTTTTTTTTTTAAATTTAATTCACACCTAAGTTAATATGTGGTCAACCCGTAGTGACATAGTAGACAAATATAAATATATTATAAATGAAATATCAAAATAGTATAATTGATATGTTATGGTAGAGGACGAATACTAAAAATAGTATCCGTCCAAGACGCATTTTGCTTCGAAGCTATGGCAAAAGGCCTTGAACGCCGAAAAAGCACTGGGGCTGGCCAACAAATCGCTGTGGCCAAGAGGTCCAGAAAAAGGACCTCTGATACAGGAGAGCTTCTCTCTCGGCCGACATGCCCAAACATGACCACAGAACGGCCGTGCCCCGTCAGGAACTGAGAATTCCAATGATCGGGATCAACCCATTTTAGCATGAGGCGATATGAGACTGAGCTAAAGAAATTCCGCATGTAGCCACCGTGAGACGACTCAGACCAACTGCGTTCCCAAACGGCAATTGCAGCATTTCTAGCCCACCTTTACTCTCGTAGATGGCTTCATAGGCAATTCTGAGGTGTCTGCCCCCAAGACCCCAATCAGCACCCGCCAGTCTGGATATTTTGCCAAAAGCCTTGGCCGCTTTGCTGATTGCAATTTTAATGTTTTATCTGAATCTGCATCCCTCAGATATGATTACGCGCAGGTAGACGACGTTTTTATCGAAAACTATAAGGTCTTCACATAATCGTTTTTGAATTTGACGCTGCAAAAATAAGTTTATTAGTCTCACTCCATGTCCAAAGTATCCTTAAGGCTATATTTGTTCTTTCCTCCAGTTCTGATCTTGAATCCCCGCATGTTATGAGAGTAAAGTCATCAGCATATGCTGTTAGTAAGCAATTCTGCGGGAGTATCAGGTCAAGGCCATCATCAAGGAGGATGTTGAGGAGAACAGATCCCTGTGGACATCCCATTGTCAGAGAGCGAATGATAAGCTCACCTCCAGTCGATGCAAAAACAACCCTATTGTCAAAGTATCTACGATAATCATTGCCCACCAGGCATTGTCAAAAGCTCCCTAAGAATCCAACAGAACCGCAATCGCGTAGCTTTTGGTGGTTGATTCTGTGATAGATAGCACACTGGAGATGTTATCAATGGTGGGCTTCCCATGTCTGAAGCCAAACTGTTTTCTAAATAGTGGATAGTCTCCCTCAAGAGCAGTATTCATCTAATTCACATTGCGTCTAAAAAGAGACAGAAGATGACGCTGTTAATCTGGCGAATTAAATCTGCTCAGATCAACAGCGCTATCGCATGGGGATGATAAATCGTCCACGCTACAGCATCAAAATTTTGATTACTTTCCGGTCCGCCCTGATATGCTGAACTTCCATCGCACATGGTACCGGAATTAATTTCCCGTTTCCTTTCGTTCGTTAAATTAATATGATTATTATAATATCAAAAATTCACCAGCATATCTTGCATGGCAAAGGCTTTCAAGATATGGCGTGCCCATAATGATACCCATGCGACGTATTATATTTACCATCAATGGCTCGCTGTTACATTGTTAGATTGTACCACTTCTGAATAATTAATCAAGAGTTTATCTATTCCGCTTTGACCTCTTCTAAAATTGCTTTCTGGGCCAGGTTATTACGTAAATATGCCGGCGTGTTATATTTAAAAGCTTGCTCAAAAAACGGATTGTTTGAGAGCTTTTGAAAACATTTGGCTCACAAATTTAATGTGTTTAGAAACCTCTTTCTTTTAATCGTTAAATTTGATCCGAGTGAATCATCGTATATAATAAAAGGGTTGATTTTTCAAAAATAAATAAACGCAATAAACATTTTTTTGTTGTGTATGAAGGGTTTATTCCAAATGTATTTGTTATATTGGGCATCGATTGAGCTGAGAGCGATTAGGTGCTCTCTTCCAGAATGATATGACATAAAACATTTCCCTAAATGCAGGAAAAAACCGAAAGCGTGTTTGCATGTATTAAGCTTATTTGATTCAAAAACCTTTTATGAAAGTGCATAAAGGCAAATAAGACCCCAAATTTACTTACGAGATGTAATTTTCTTCGTTGCCTTTTGAGGGTGAATCATTCCCCCATTCGAAAAAAAGATTCCCATTTCCATCCCTCTTGCTCGACTTGCCAGCAAATAAATGCCTTTCGGCCCAACCTAATCTCCTGCGAAGCTTAACCGCACTTTTGTCATCGGCTTGAGTTTTTCACCTCGATATTTATTCGTGGCTTTTAAGAAATATTACGTGCAGTTGATTATGAGTTCTCGAAAGTCGCAAAATTAAGTCCAGTGGATATATGTGCTGGAGATTAGTCCTCAGCCTGAAGGGAACCTACATATAAATGATGCTCGTTAGCGAAGTTAATTAAAAACATACGCGTTCTGACTTAATAATTAAAGCGTGGCGTTTTCCCACCACTTTGAGCGTCGCAAAAATGTGAGCGAAAATCCACCCCTGGCACACATATTCTATTTTTGCACCATAACTTATTTGAGTAGAGTTGCCGGCAAGAAGGAAAAAAGCGGTGGTGAAAACCATCCAAATGTTTTGCCACGTCCACATTTGTTTGCACACATGCTCGACATTTTTGCACACTTGATGAAGATTTATATGCAAAACACGAAAAAATATTTTTGTAAAAATTCAAAACATGCAAGAAGATCCTTAAGTATATGTATTTAAACAAATTTTAAATCTTATTCATCTTTTAATGCTTCTTTCTGCTTCTTTTAATTCTTATTCATTGGTTTGCTAACGAATTATGATAATTTAATTTTGTCTAAATCCTCTAAATCATTAGTTGTATTTATTGTGGTAATATACTTTTATTGATTACATGTATTGACATCTTTGCTATACAGGAACAAGCAGGGGACCTCTCGCCACCAGATTCTCGCAGCTGAGGTCACTTTCCGTTTAAGAGTGTAAAAATCAATATCTTTAGGAAGATCAGAGTAGCGTGGGCCATTTACTATCTTCACGTAGTAGCGCTGTTAATCTGAGAAGATATAATTCGCCAGATTAACAGCGACATTTTCCATCTCTCTTCAGGTGCAGTGTTTTATTTTAACAGCGCCATCTCTTGCGGCCCTGCGGAGACATTGCACCTGCATACCGACTGATCGCTTATTGCGCGTGCACCGTTGTCGGTTTGGGTAGTGACGCGCAAGAGGCGGGAGTCGGGAGAGTCGTCGGTTGGCCTTGGCTGCGGGATGTCGTCCCTCCTGCAGCCAGATCTCTCTCTCTTTCTTTCGTGTGGAATGAATAGTTATTTTTCTATTCAACGCCCGTTTATTTCCATCGATTCGTCCGGCAACATCACGGCCCGATAGAAGAACGAACCCGTGCACTAGTGTGGCCATCTCGACGAGCACTCGAGGGCGGGGAACCACCTGGGGACTCCCCGCCCTCGTAACACTCGCATATATGCGGAATCATAATTAGTCCAAAAGTCAAAAATTCAACGTCTATAAACAAAAATAAATTGATACATTTAGTGATTATATGTTTATGTATGTAATTGTCATACTTGTTCATTTTAAAATATCCAACAATACAAGCTTAATATGCAAATAATTCATCAAAATTACTTAAGTGTACGGTTAAGAACAATTATATTATTATTAGTATAATAAATGAAAAAAATGCATTCTATTCTGAGACAAAATTAATTCTAAGGTGGTATATTATTTATTTTTTAATTTAAAAAAAACCTACAGAATATATTGGAAATAAATTACTATTAACGAGAATAATGATTCAAATTAATAATGACGTTTTGGTGATCCTTCTGGGATGAAGCTTGAGGTCCAATTTGGAAGTCATGGACATGTACGGTATAGCGTTAATCGTCAATTTCACGCAAAAGCCGCCGCCTCTATTAATAAAATCATGAAACATGAATCTCGGCCTTTTTAAATTAGGGACCGAGTGGCAGCAGACCCGCCGAAATATTTCATATATTTTGGGATGATCATATAAATAAAGGGCAATAATTTCATCGATACTAGTAGTGGAAGATTCGGATAGTTATTAAATTAGAATGACTTGGAATTTAATGAAATACCGCTCGAGATGATCATGTTTTTTGTTATCGAATATAATAATGTTTTTGTGTCATTTGCTTCTTACTGACTTTCAATTAATTTTCCCAAATTATTTTAATTATCGAGTTGAAAGGAATTTTCCAAAAATGTATAGCAATAGCATAAGGGCTTTAGAAAAGCTCCAATTTTCAGCTGAGTTGATGCGCTCATAAAGGCAGCATTTGAGTTGAGCTGCCCATTAAGCTCTGTGATTCAGCATCACGTTTTAATTAAACTTACTCATCCCGGCTGCATTTTCCCACATTTTGTCAGGTGAAAATCTATTTTCCTTCAGCACATGACCTAGGAAGGCACACGTAGACCGAGTTAATCATTCACAACCCATAAAACGTGAGCACATGTGAGAAAAATTCATTTCCATGAACGTTTTATAACAAAGGTAAGCGGCTCGTGAAAAACACAGAATAATGACGGACATTTTTCTCATCTCTCCTTTTTTATTTTTGTACATTTTATCGCGAATACACCCCCGCGAGGGATGAGTATGGTAATGTGATACGATGCCGGCGAAGGCTTTTGCGGGATTACAATACTTCGCCGCGAATGATTTCACCTATTCCTGTTTGTTTGAATGCGTACCTATTCCTTTATTTTGGCAATAATATCAACACTCAGCCTTTTGTTGACATAAAGGAAAATAACGAGCAGGCAAAAGGTCGGAAAAGGATTAATATCCTTTTTCTGAGTCGCGTGATACAAAGGTAAATCTCTATACATCAAGGAAGACGAACGAGCTTCTATCCTGGCATATGATATATGGCACTATGATATCGTAAATCAACGTTTTTTATGAGAATATATAATAAATTTCTTAGTATTTCATTATTTAATTCATAGAATGCTTACATTTGATGTCGAGCTTTAAATGAATCCACAGATAAGGATTTCCAATAGAATCCTCAAGTGTAATTGGCTTTTGATCCTTTCAATACGCGATAATTCCCGAACACATCAAAACATTCTACCATGTTTATAACAGGCTTAAAAGTACATGATTTTTCTTAAATAACATAAAATTAACTCTTAACTAAATACGAATCAATATCATCTGATAAATTTAATAATATATATGCTAAATGTATGAATTAAATAAAAGACAGGGTTTCATTTTCAGAATATCAAATGTCTGACTAAATATACTACAAATCTGTCATATATTTTTATCTTTTTTATTTATTCATCATAGCTAAATTTGAGTTTCAAAATTTAATATGAAATGTATAAATTATAATTAACAAGAATATCCTAATCCTAGTCCTTCAAACGTTACGTTTATTAATCACATGTATGTTTTATTCCAGTCATATCTAGAATTGAAATCCTATATTTTACAAAACTTGACTTTTTGATGACTTAAACAGCTTTTTAAAAAATACTTATTGATCCAAAATCTGATCGATAACAGCAAATATCACAAAATAGTATTTAAAACCTCGAATTTTATATTTTTTGATCATTATAACATGAATGAACCCAACCCTTGAATCGATAGTTCACGTTAGATATTCTCTAATTCTCTTTAAATTGGGGTAGGTTCTATATTATCCACAGGAGGTTTATATCATTTTTATTGCCCAGGTTTTTCAAATGAAAGATTTGAATACCCATATTTTTTTTTATTTTTAACATATTATTCACGTCATAAAAAATCACGGGCTTTGAACGAATATATTCCAAAAGTTTTTTGGTAATTTTTCCCATCCAAACAATGCTGCGTAGCGTGGGGCGATACATGTAATAGAGCTGTTAATCTGAGCAGATTTAATTCTCCAGATTAACAGCGACATCTTCCGTTTCTCTTCAGGTACAATGTATCATTTTAACAGCGCCATTTCTTGTGGGCCTACGGAGACATTGCACCTGCATACCGACCAATCCCTTCTTGCGCGTACACCGCTGCCGTTTGGGTAGTGACGCGCATGAGGTGGGAATCGGGAGAGTCGTCGATTAGCCTTGACTGCGGGAGGTCGTCCTTCCTGCAGCCAGATCTCTCTCTCTCGTGCGGAATAAATAGTTATTTAGATAAGAGAGTCTTTCTATTTGACGCCTGTCTATTCCCGTCCATTCGTATTTCGGTTCCATTTTTAGAAGTTGTTTGCTTACGTTATTGCGGTCACCCAAGTCCCCTTGGCTTAGCTCGTGCGGCACCCATCTTCTTTGTCTCCACACCTTCCCGATTTTTTTCAGATTTCTTTGAACACTCGACCATGACTATCCGAGATTGGACGGTATTTTTTCAGGGCAATTTTTTAAATCAAAATTTCCAGATCAAAATTTGCGAAAATGGTAAAGCATTAAATTTCAAGTAAATTCTTAACTCGCAAAAATCGATCCATTGGGTTGTTAAATTTGAATTTTATAAATCACAACTTATTTTTGATGATTATAATCACCAAAAGAGCTCAAAAACATGACTTTAAAATGCATCAGCCTAAGCGCAACTAATCCCCAAAAACTTAAAACGCACTTCATAACATACAAAAATGATCTTAAAATTTGGTTTAAAATTTATAACTGCAAGCGTTCGCACAGAAACACAAACGATTTTTTTTTACACAGTAAAAATCATGCAATATTTATGAGTTTATATTTAAATTAATATTTTTGACAGGGATCGTGTTATAGTAAGTGCCCCGGGGGTTGATATTAACCATTTCATTTATATGTTGATTCAGGGTTGAGTTTGTCCCCATGGAAAAGTTTAATTATCATAAGAGCAAATTCTGAAATTCATTTAGCAAAACGACCGCGTATTATTAAAATAAATTAGCTCAGCGTTGAGTTGATTCAAGAGTCCTCCTGAGCTGACCTCAAAAACTATATCAGGTTTCGCTTTTGCTTAGATCAAGCCCGTGTTGAAAATAAACTTTCGACGCTGAGATTTTTCGCTTTTGTCATTCAAACTAATTAATTTCGTCTCAGCAGCGTTTTTCGTTAGAACTAATTATTTTTTATAATTGAAAACGAATGTCTTCAGGAGTCCCCATAGAATTTGCAACCCCCTCGAGCTGTTGACGATAGGGCTTCGTATGGGTCTCATCGTTCCCCCGCTTGAAAAATGTACAAAATGACACCCGTAGACAATTTCGATTTATTTTTTTATATTTATGTTTGTAAAAACAATCCGATCGTAGTGATGCGTGCGATGTAGTCGGGGGGTGGCTCCAATGATGCACTTGTGGATGGGGTCATCATCCGTATGATGGCATTATCTTGGTTCAAATGATACATCCTGATGCTTTGGCATTTGATGACGTTACCCTTCATGCACAGATGAGATATCACAGAAGGCAGACAGCTCATCCGCTCTGCTAATTTATTGACGTCTGAAGGGTAAAATATTTCACAACGGGCAGCGATAATCAACCCTCATAAGCATAATTGATATACACTCCCTATTTAATTATATTGATACAATAATATTTACATGATAAACGTATGGTTATTTTATGATTTAGCCAATGCCGGTAAAATGCAAATTCTTGCGCTGACCA
Source organism: Stenopsyche tienmushanensis (assembly GCA_008973525.1). Taxonomy (NCBI): domain Eukaryota; kingdom Metazoa; phylum Arthropoda; class Insecta; order Trichoptera; family Stenopsychidae; genus Stenopsyche; species Stenopsyche tienmushanensis. The sequence goes on along the minus strand of WACJ01000109.1, from coordinate 524,333 downwards.
CCCGAGGGTTGGATTGATCTGTTTTCGTCTGAGTGGCTTAGATATTGTTGCCGGTCCAATGCAAGGGTTGTTCCTAGCAAAACAGGATGCAACACCATCTGCTTTATGCTTGAGGCAATTTCATGTATGAAAGATTCCCAATGAAAACTTTTAAATATTTAATCTCTCCATGCGAACATATTTTTCATTGCGAAAATATATTAGGATTACACCCCAATGTAAACAGCATAAGTCAATGTTCAAGCAACAATTTTGCATTGTATTTAAAAAAATCAATTCTTTAATTCTTGAAGACTTTGCTTGATGCCGTATAAACAATAATCTATTTTCTGTAGATGAATTTGACTAGAATGACCCTAATAGTACGGGTGGGAGGCAATGACCAAAATTTTGCACCCATTTCTACAAAGTTATTTTTTTATTACAGTCAATGTTTATGCAATGAAAATCATGAAAGTTACAGTCTGCCAAGCTTTAAATTAAAATCTACAAAACTGCCCTTTTATTTACAAGTAGTTTATGTTAATTATTGTTAAATAAACTTCGTCTACTTTCGATACAAAATGGCTAAGGCTTCGGTAGATTTGGCTAAAGGTGTAGCGTAGAAGCTTGGTTAAATATTGTATCTTTCAAAGCATTATAATATTAAGTGCATATAATATTATACTTATAGGTTTCAATGCAAAGCCATTTAATTTACTTAAAATCAAGATAATAAAATAATAAAGAATCAGCACGTATCCCAAACGATATTGTAGATTAAGCGGTAAAGTTAAAAAATATATTGGCTCATTTTTTTTTAAATTTACAGTTGTGAACCGTGTTTAGTATATTGTGCAGGGAATTTATATCAAATTTCAAAACATTTTCATCAATAATATTGATTATGGGGTCATAAGACCTGGTTATAAGGATATTTTTTGCGTTCAAACTAAATTATATTATCCCTTTGCGATTCCAAAAAAAAGTCCCAGTAGATCCCTAAATATTTAAGACATTTTTTAAAAAAAATTGTATATCCGTTAGATTCACACAAAAATATAATATGATTAGGAAAATGTTTATCCAAACAAATCGACAATAAAAGATCTCAATGAGAGGTTTTCCTGAAGCTGTGGTGATATTTTCATGTGAAATGTCCGATTTCTTATGAATTTTATGTAGGGAATCCAATACCGGGAACCCGGAAAGTTTTAGGTGCTCATGAATCCCAGGATTAGTAAACTTAATCCCGAAAAATTCGGGATTGAAATTTTTATCTAACAGAAATCGAACACCTCCCCAGCATGTTGAAGGCCACTAAATCGAGACATTCTCGCCAAAATCTGGACGCTTGAAAACAGTGGCGTAACTACTGATTGGAGAGCTTAGGCGATGCCTAGGGTATTTCAAATTGTTATATTAACGTTTCCCTACCGGTGATGTATTTACAATATTTTCTTTAATATATAAAATTCTTTCGCCTTATTTTTTATATTAAAAAATGGGCTTATTAGTAATTTTTTATCAAATTTATCAATGTAATTCCTTGAACTATTAAAAATCCCGATCCGGGACCTTCTTATTCAATCCCGGGATTGAAATTTTGGCTGCGACCGACCCCCGCCCCCACGTGCTCGTCGGGATGGCCGCGATAGCGCACGGTTTCGTTTCCACACAAGAGATAGATAGAGAGATCTGGCCGCAGGAAGGACGACCTCCCGCAGTCAAGGTTAACCGACGACTCTCCCGACTCGCGCCTCCTGCGTGTCACTACCCAACCGGCAACGGTGCACGCGCAAGAAGCGATCGGTCGGTATTCAGGCGCAATGTCTCCGCAGGGCCACAAGAGATGGCGCTGTTAAAATAGCACATTGCACCTGAAGAGAGATGGAAGATTTCACGGTTATCAGCGCTACTAGATGGGGATGGTAAATCTCCTACGTTACATATGCAATATTTTTATACAATCATCGTTGATAATCTTATTTGCTTAATATTATAATTGTTTAGGATTATCACAATATCTGATAAATCTGTCATTTCATTTGAAATTATTTAAGATATACATGTAAAATGTTTTGCTTTTGTGATGGGAGATTTCAAAGATGTATCGTTTTATCAATTTGTTCCAGAATGTTGAGGAGTCTAGATCAATCTCATTCCTCTTTTTGGAATCAAAACTGGAATTTCTAGCTGAAGGGTTGAATTTTTTTCGGCATCCCAAACGTTTATGGTTATTCATATAGCCCTAAAGCGGAGGGTGTGTGCGCGATGCATGCGATAAAGCCTTTATTGCCACTTCACTTCTGAACAACTTTAATAATACATTTCGAATTCTTTCCCCGCTTTGAATCTTTATTATTATTTTATCTCGCCATTTCGGCTGACGATACGTCCCGGCAGTCTGCATTATTCGCGAAATATGACTGCCAATAGGATTTGTGTGTCTTGCCCTTAATGGGCCCCCCGCGTGCGGCCCTGGCGTCGCAACCCGGATTTACAACCCGCAAAATAAAAATCATCCAAGATGACTAATGTAATGTTTCATCACCAACAGAGACGTATTAAAACGAATTTATTAGGGTTAAGTGCCTAAATTTGCAGCGGGCGCTGCAGTTAGCATAATGTAACATCTTATACGGGAGGGCCGTTCGGTGTGTTCTCGAGAAAGGGGCGATTTATTTCGTACAGAGCCGGAGCTAATGTTCGAACGAATCTTGATTTATATTGCTCAAAGTACGGGCGTAATTTTTAAGCTTTCCTGTCTGCGCATATTCGTTATTTTCTTTTTAAATACAAATTGGACGATTATTCAATTTGATAAATGCGCCGAGGAAAAACTCGTGTAAAACTGCCGGAGGATTAAATATTTTTAAGCTTTAGCTACTTTTACACTTATTTTATAAAGTTTCTTGCGGTTTCTTAGTTCGCTTATCAGATTGCTTTTGTCTGCTTCAAGTTTCGTCTATTCATCCTTTCTTGCAGATGATAATCGCCAACTGTCACATAATTCACCCCACGGCTTTGGGGATTTTCAAAGACGAGATCATAAGATGACAGGCAAATAAATTCGCCAAAATTCTTATCGTTGTCTAGCAAACTGATAAATTTGATTAAAATATAAATTTTGAAAAATGCCTTATAAAAATTATGTTAATGGATTCAAAAATTCAAATGATATCAAATCAGTAAATTTAACAATTTCGTAAGCTTTAAAATGGGGTTGACACGAGATAAATTTAATCTGGGTTGTAGGAGCATGCGTGTGACTTAACTCATTAGTGTCAAAACAGAACTTCGCAATAATGCAAAAACGACATGATATTATAATTGAATCAATAATATTTGCTTTGTATTGCTACAATCAAATATCATGCTATAGTGCTCATGTATTTTTCTGCATATTAAATCTAGATATCTTCTATAGTGAGTATCTACATCCGATAATCAATAAAGCACCTTAACACACTTTATTCGGGACACATAGTACAACATTTCTTCGTAGCGTGGGAATAATTCGCGATTAAATTTGAGTAATCAGAGCCGTAACTAGGGTATAAAGCGCCCATGGCAAGTATCTAACTTAACGCCCCCCTCCCCCAGAAATTCAATTTATTGTTTTAAATTAACTAATACTATTATAATGTATGTTTTAAAATAATACACAAAGATAATCCTAAAAATATCGAAATACCGTATAGATGGCGATTACTGTTAAAAAAAATACTTTGTGCCATAAGGTATGTATGCTCAATCGGTCCGCTTTTCGAACCGCTGATATGACGAATTAGCGGCTCGCAATCGGATGCCATGCCTGAATATAACGATAACTAAGAAAAGAGGGATTAGACAACTTAGTATATATTATAAAAACGGACAGAGGGGCCTTGACTTGGACGCCTTGCTGACTGGTCGTATTAATTATTAAATTTTAATATTAAAAGTTCACCATGTTTTAATTTTTCCCTGTCTTTTTGGCGTTTCCTCCTTTTCGGTGTCGTTGAATGAGCGATCGGAGATAAAGAATCGTCCCCTCTGCGGAGGTTAAATACGAATTTCCGTTGCATATGCTGCGAGTTCATCTCGGGGCTGCGGAGCCCCATCGGTGATGAAGGGCGGAGCGCCGTCGCTTTTGTCGAAGCACCCGTGACTCGAGACGCCCCTCGTGGTGGACCTATGTGTCATTATATAGATTTTATATAATGTAATAGTACATCTTTATAACCTCAGTTACTATCAAAAACATCACATCAAGCGTCGTTATTTGAATAAAATATAAACTTTTAAGAAATCATAGCAAAAACTTCAGCTGTGTCGCATTTTTATGAAACTTTATTTCGTACGAAGAAAGTACTTTGAAGACTTTCACTTAAAGTTAAAGTATTATGCTAATATAATCGTTCTCTACTAGGTTTAAGGATGAAAACTAAATATATATTTTATATAATAATATTTAAAAGTGCCAAACATTTATTTTATTCCTGTCATCTCAATCAAGTAATAAAATGTTTAATCGCATGCGGTGTACAATTTCGCTCGCTACAACATCCAGTTGACACGCATCTGCACCCGACTAAAGTGTGTTAAGAAGAAAAAATCTTATAGAGCAAAATTATCAAAAAAAATGAGTTCGCTTTGGATATTCGAGACAAACTATGCCATAAAAAATATTTATTTTTTTTAATAAAAATATCAATTTTATAAACATATTGGACGTAGATTTTCAAAATGATAAATCTGCATCGGCTTTAGATTTAAGATCGGCTTTAGCGTTTCATCCCCATAGGAATTTCTTCATTAACAGGACTTAACGATCCTTAGCTACCTTAAGTCTTTGAAGGCAAACATTTCTAAGACTACCAACTTTCATTCAGTGTATACGTCAATGTTGGGATACAGAGATACATTTTTTTGAAGAAGATCGAATTAAATATATGTATATATAATACTAATGGCCAAAATACCAACATAATTTTAAACATCCATTTGTATTGCAAAAGTGCGCAAAAATATGGTATTACTAATTGGGTCAATACCACGATTTTGTGTGAAATTCACCAATGGATTCATCAAATATGCCATATCAATGTGCGGTGGTAATTGGATACTGATTGAAAATATTTATCCAACTATCCATATAAGAATGATTGCGATTATCAAAATGACAGCATGTGATTAATGTCGGAGGATTTAATATTCCATTGATAAATATTCATAGTGTCGACAGCTGTCCGAGTTTCATTTTGACATTCATGTTATTACATAGTTATATTTGCTTATTATATTGTTTTATTCATTGTATGATGTTGCTGGACGAATGGATGGAAATAGACGGGCGTCGAATAGAAATACTATCTTCTCTAAATAACTATTTATTCCACATGAAAGAGAGAGATATTTGGCTGCAGGAAGGACGACCTCCCGCAGTCAAGGCTAACCGACGACTCTCCCGACTAGCGCCTCCTGCGCGTCACTACCCAACCGGCAACGGTGCACCCGCAAGACACGATCAATCTGTATGCAGATGCAATGTTTCCACAGGGCCACAAGAGATGGCGCTGTTAAAATAACACATTGCACCTGAAGAGAGACGAAAGATGTCGCTGTTAATCTGGCGAATTAAATCTGCTATGATTTAAGCTGTTCCTATAAATACGAGGGTGATTCAAATATAACCCGGGATGAACGGAACTATATACATATAAGAGTTAAATACTCCATTTGTATCTTTACATATCTCTAATAAATTTGTATGGCAAAATTCCGAGTTATATTTGAATCGCCCTCATAGCATGAGTCATATTTCAGAGATTTCTGTGTAAAAAATAAACATTATAAATGGATGTCGTTAGTAAGATCTTTAAAGTCAAAATGCGACTTCTGCACTTTCATAGCTGCGACGAGACCAAAGAGTCAGCGCGCTTGGAGTGATTTAGTATGATGGCTCTCAAAAGATGGCGCTGCGGTCACTGTGACGAATGATGGCAGATTTAAGCACCGTGGTCATATTTTTGCGCAATTCGTTCCCAATTCCATTTCCACGGAGTCGGTGCATTTATATAATCTTATCTGGGCTTATGATGACACAGCTCATTGCGACTTGATATACGAAGAACGCCATCACGGGGATTTGTGGCCGTCGCTCTTTATGGCACTCCACACCTAATGCGCCGCGACGTGGCTGAGTTCCGTACCAGCGTCCATGTTTCATATTCGCACCCCTTTTTCCGTCATTAATCTTGGCGGCGCTGGCGTCGTCGCACCCCAGCCACCGGAAGTTCCTCCCCCAAGTGTAGCGTTTCAAATACGAATTTGGTTGATGGCGTATAACAGACGTATTTCCGGCGGAATTTTTCGCTCCGCCGGTCGTGTTGTCTGAGCTGATGCTGCTGCTGGCTGAACCAACGAATACCAAACAAACAACCAACGCAGACGACGAATAATATATCCAATGGTCGGCAAAGGAATTTTTCCGCAATACTTTTTTTTTAAAAATATTACTTTGGTGAGCGTTGTTTGAAATCCATTTTTGTATGAGCTTTAAAAAAATAGAATAAAATAATCAATATCGTTCACCCATCGTGAATCTGTTAGCAATTGTGTTTCTACGAGAATCCTTTGAATAGCCAAGATTTTACTTTTTCTGATATCTACTCTTCAAATACGGTGGGCACAGATCTGTGCGTTTCATCACTTCAACTCAACATAATCTTCAACACTCGTTCACAAATTCAAAACAAATTGTTGATTGATTTTTGTGTTAATATAATATTTGACCTCAGGGCGGTAACAAGGGCATGGCAAAGCAGGTGCCCGCCACGGGCGCAAATGGGCTTGGGGCGCAAAACGTAAAATACCGAGCCGGTGGAGTGTTGCGCATAGTTTTTATTTTACTCAACCATTCTACTTTACATGAACCAACACTGATTGACTATGTCCGTTTTTATAATATATACTAAGTTGTCTAATCCCTCTTTTCTTCGTTAACGTTATGTTCAGATATAGCATCCGATCGCGAGCCGCTCATTCGTCATATCAGCGGTCCGAAAAGTGGACCGATTGAGCATACAAACCTTATGGCCACTCCATCCTCTTTTAGGACTTTTTGCGGCATTTTCTATGTTCTATACGATCACGGACGCATCGTAAAGTCTAGGCACTTTCTATTATAGTATTTTTGTACAACACTGACCTCCATATATACGTTAGGTCGGGTACTTTTGGGAATATCTTAGTATATTATTTTAAGCCATACATTATAATAGTATTTAATATATTGCATTTATATTTGTATTAGTTAGCTTTAAAAAATAAATTGGATTTCCGAGGGGCGGGGAGGGGGCGTTAAGTTAGATACTTGCCACGGGCGCTTCATACCTTAGTTACAGCTCTGTGTGATCTTCTTAATTCTTACACATTTTTTTATTATATTCATCTAATAATACTATATTATTTACCTTATGTACATCCTATTAAATAAATATTTCAAAAAATATTGTTATCGTTGTTGACGGATGAATAGATGTGGACGGCATCGCACAGAATGAATCTCGTCTTAGATAACTTATTCATTCAACACGACAAAAATAATTAGCCGCGGGAAGGACGTCCTCCCGCAACCAAGGCTAACCGACGACTCTTTGTGAATCCACAGCCGTGCACGCGCAAAACGTAATGTGTCATCAATGCCACAGAAGATGGCGTTGTTAAATTAACACATTGCGCCCATTATTAACAGCCCAATTGCATGAAGATGATGATTCGTCCATGCTACACCATCAATCGAATTTCGCATGCACATTCAACATTCTCACTTTTATTCTAATTTAGACAGAGTGTAAACACTAATTTCTATGGCAAAACTTTAGAAGACCTTGAGAAATAATGGATGTGCACACAAAAGTCGATCGATGACAAGAATTTAGAATTATAAAAAGTAAAAACGGCCCCTCCAAAAAGCGATTATTTTATATAAGTTGACATGTGCATGCACAAAATTTACAAAAAAATATTTGTATAGAATAATATATAGGCCAGAAAAAATATGGCACAGGGTATGTGTCATTGGATGGTTAACATTAGCGTATGACTCACATGTTGGCTTGCCACGTGCCTTGAACGATTTTTCCAGTTATGGTACACATGCTGTGTCATCGGCCGGTGTTATAAGAAGTCATATTCTTTTTTAAACAAAAATTGATATTTTTACTAAAGATAAAATGATATCATTCGATTTTTTTCTACAATCAGGACTTAAATCTGAGCCTTTATAAAACAAGTCCATGAAATCAATTCTTGGTTTTCTTATAGTTTGCCATAATAAAACAAACAATCCGCATATTAGATTTATTTATGAATTTCTTTTTAATAAAAACATAAAATAAGAAACACGAAACCTCGTTAGACGATGTCAATTTTTTTAACAAAAATATCACTAATGATTCATTAGGTTTCAATGATGATTCAGTATTATGCCAAATAAATCACGTTTTTATCCGTATGGATATAGCAGAGGATGCAATATCAAGCCTTCAAATATATGTTCTCATTATTTCATGCGACCTTCTTCATAATCCTGAGTTGTTGGATATTAGTTCTGATTTACTTTAAATTTGATCCAAAAACCTTTCTCATGCAGCCTTGAACTTTGAGATGTACCAAACATCCGGTCTATTGAAATCAACTTTATAAAAGTGGCAAGAAAACTCTGCATTCGAGATCGATTTTAAGGTCGACAAACTTTTTGCGATCATGTAACCCTTTCCAAGCCGATACGTATTCAAGATCAAATGCTCATTTTATTAATGAGCTTCAAATTGTGTTTAAGCGAATTGGTTAACGTTTAAAAATCTGCACAGGATTCGATTGTCAAATAAAATCATCAATAAATGTACTTTGAAATGCTATGAAACAGGCTTCAATTCCAATGAGGCTTCTACGCTTTTAATATGTCTATTAAATACATTGAATTGTGTGGCATTTATTCAATCCAACAGATGTCAATAACTTGTATTTATAATGAAACAAACTAACAATACCTTGGAAAAGTAACGGTATTTTTATTAAAGGAATATATTTGTCATTAAATCAGCCATCGCCCGCACCAACTATCTTAAGGGACGTTTCTACCTTGTTGGTTCAAAAAAGAAATGTTTTCTTCGTGTATCAGAAAGAAGCAATATTTAAGAATATGTTCAGTAATTTTCAAGTCGATATGATTTAAATTCGCAAAGTTATAGACCGACGATAAGAAGCTACGCTTCGCGAAGCTGAAGAGAAGAGCAACATTAAACTATTTTTTCTAAGCTTATGGAAGTACTCCCACACGCTCTAGATGAGAATTCTTTATGAAATTTGGCAGACACGTGTACAATAAACGGTTTCATCGTATAGACTACAATTATTCAAAAATATTTAACCGTTTCTTTTTAATAAACAAAAAACTACAAAAAAGGGTGGTAAAAACACATATGTTTCTTCAATCGCTCACTATTTTTTTATTTTTAAATATTCCTTCCTAATTATAGTCTAAGCTATACATAATATTATACAAAGTAATAATATATTTAATTTTTTTGCTACAAATTACTTGTCTGGGACTTAAGACTTCCATGGTGAAGAATGTCATCGCTTTTCCGTCGACACTAATGTTCACTTTGATGATCTTAAAGGCATCAGATACAACATCTCCCCTCACCCTATAAAATGACTTCAATTGACACACAAGCAGACTTACGCCAATCCAGCAATCAGGCTGTAAGACTTTTAAAAAGCATCTTAAACATTGAATGGTGTTTTTTTTTACGATCAATGCGTTGAATACAAGCAAGTTCACTAAAAACCGTCTACAGATATCAATGATAATTTGACAATTTAAAATCGGGTCAGATTTCTCAGATCAGGATAAAGACCAAGATTAATGATGACGTAATGAAATCTCAAATTGAAACATATACTCAGCATTTTTTTTAGATTTATTTAATTTTCGAAACCTGAATAATTGTACATATCGGCATTAAATAAAAAAATGCAAATCTGCTTTTTTGTCTACAACTTGTTTACGTTGATTATTGTTAAATAAACATCGTCTACTTTTGATACAAAGTGGCTAGAGCTTTGGTAGACGTGGCTAAAATTATAGCGCGGGAACTAGATTGAAGCATTGCAATATTAAGTACATATAATATTTATTTATTTTTTAAATTTATATTACCATATCTATATTGTATTGTTTCTCAACGTATTGTTCGTGATATTATATGATATCAAATTTAAAATATTTGAACTCTAACATCTGGGTTCATCTTTATACGAAAACTCTGTCCCCCAACTGCAATTTCATATTAAATAAACTCTCGCTGAATGCATACATAAATTAAACAGGAAGAGCGATGTGAGATCTTTTGTTGCCGGGGATTTTTCCGGATGTGCCAGAGGATAAGATGAAAAAAATATTTATATAGTAGAGCATTATATAGCAGTTTCATGAGTTATATCCACTGTCACCCTAACGTTGGCAAGTTTTTGTCTAAAAAGTAACTGGAGCGTGCCCTTTGAATCCGAAGAGCGTGAAACGTTTATTTTCTTCCGTCCAAGTACGATTCTAATGTCTTTGTTGTCAGCCCTGGAGAGGAGTCGAAGTTTGATTGATGACGAACTTTGTCTATCCAAACAATAGGCGGCTCTTCCGCCCTCGATGCAAGCCAGCCCGAGCTCGATCCGATATCGATTTCGTCAAACAATGTCAAAAGTCAATAAAACAAAGAAGAAACTCGTCTCGAATTTGACGGAGAAAATTTCATAAGTTTCGGCGTATATTGTTACTTAATAAGCCCGACAGGGTATGCGGAATACGAAGTTGTATTTCGTACTAATAAGTTTGGGAATTTATAGATGTTTTAATGTTTTCCATTAAAGATCAGATGCTTTGGTGGAACTAACGTCTTTTGAGCAAGTCCTCGGCCAAGTTTCGTCTCTCGATTAATTTTTACCGAACTTGGTCATTAAATTTATTGGGATAGCTTGAACTTTAAAGTGCCGTGACGTCGTCCGAGGATTGGAGCAAAAATCTTTCATTGGGTTGAATAATTGTAAATACTAGAAATCTTCGTTTATTTTCCTTTCCATTCTTCTTGGGGCGTCTTATCCGGTTCCAAATTATAGATCTTATTAACCTTTTGTGTAGTGAGCTAATTTAAAATCATCATAAACTTAGACACTATGAATGCTTTTTCTGAATCACTGAAATTCGGACACAACATCGTGTCTTACCTCTTTAGGGGGTTAATCAAGATTTTGCATTACAAAAAACAATCAATTTACTGTTATCTTGGTTCAATGCATGCTAAATATATCACAATATATCCAAAATGCTCCATTTTGAGACTTTTTCTATTCAAGTCTCATATCTAAACAATGATATTAACCAGACATACCACTTAGTGATATTTCATTGACTTTGAAAAGTAAGATGTCCATGAGACTATGGAGAAATGGTCTTTGTTATTTTACTGAGCAGAAATGTCGAAAAGCCAAACCTTAGCTGAAACATCTAATACTAATTTTAATAGCTAATTGGTTATGTTAACGATTTTGGAGTATTCTAAAATTATTGTTAAATATGCTATACATGATCGAATGCCTTGTCAGTGTCCAAGATGCATGAGAGGCTTGAGAGTAACTCGAAGTAATATTGCTATTTAATGCGCAAAGTATGTAATATAATAGTGGTTCGTCATTGGAGTCTCGCGACTGGGTCGCTCTTTTTGATAACGCCAAAATAAATCAATATCTTATGTAACAGAGCTGTCAACAACAAATATTTTTGCGGCCCAGCCAACAAAACCAATGCAATACTAAAAAAAGAGTGTGGTATTACTTGGATAATGACGTCCAATCAATGAAACCAATCAATTTGAAACAAGAATTTAATTATTTGGGAGACAAATTTTCTTTGTTCACTTGAATTTTTTCAATAAATATAGACGCAGTACCTAACCATGTGCAAATAGAGCTGATTGAAATTCAGTGCGATTCAAATTTGAAACTATTGAAGTTGGTCTGCCTGAATTTTACACTCAAACCTTTTTTTGTGCGATTTCGAAGATATGCGTTTTTTTGTTTAAAGCATTTTTTATTTTTAAAAAAGTACGTATCGAGATTTTTAGATAAAATAGTAAATAAATCATCAATACTTACCTAAAATTGAAAAAAAAATCTTATATGAGACAGCGTAAATCATAATGCATCTGCTATCGCTGAATTACGACCACGCCCTTTATTCTGGTTTAGATTTTTGAAAAACTGATCTCGTTTTTTGGCATTTTTCCAATGTCTTGACTTTTAAAAATACATTCTCCAAAGGAATTTCCAAAACTCCAACTACTTACGGAGTTATAGCTATTGTAGTGACACGGCAACTTGGCCGATCCTACCAAAAATCGTTTTTCTCAAAACTACTTTTTTCAACACGGTTAATGTCATATCTCAAGTTTTAATTAATTAATTTACTTCTAACTAGGTACGAGTTTTTTATACAACCCTCTATTATTCCTACCAGATTTATTATCGATTTTTTTTGTGCGATTTTGGATATATTTTATATAGCTGTTTCAAAGTTATGCGGTTTTTAAAATACATGGAACGCATCTTCACTTTTTCTATGTAAGTCATAGCCTTTTTTTGTGCGATTTTCTGCGGAACGCATCTACCGCACAAAAAAAGGTTTGAGTATAGATTTCTTAGAACTTGAAAATGGCAGAAACTAGATAGTTATGTCAAAATGCGCTTTAAATTAAATAAAATATTTATGGGTATTTATGATTTATGTTATTTATTTTTACTCTGATAAAAGATATAAATAAATTCGTATTGATAGTGATTGCATTTAACATATATATGGAGTGGATACAAACCACTATGTAGAAGCTGTCGTTGACCAGAACGATGGTATTCCTCCATTTGGGTCCAAGCCAAATAACCTTTTGAACTTCGAAATCGAATAGCTTTTATAAGACTTTAAGGCATTATCGTTAAAAGCAGCTCCAAGCATTCGTTCAATTAATTCTTTACTCGAGCAGATTTTTACGTCGGAAACTTTTAAATACCGTTTGGCCGAAATAAATAAAAAAAAACACAATCAATCAAAGGCCCTTAGTCCCGTGAATTTCGATAATTCAGCCGAACCTTGTGTTATTTACGGCGAAAACTTTTTCATATTCGCGAAGGCTCGTTTCATATACAACGCCATAAAGCGATGGAAATAAAAACCGCGTATAAAAGGGGTGCCGATTTCGATCTAAATAAGTTGTTAAATCGCATGCAATTTACGAGGTTGGCATAATAATAAAAAAGTACATCGAATCATTTCGCGACTTCCAAATAAGTTGGCACCGTAAACATTCCACTTAGGATGTAAAAAATGATCGTAAGAACTTTACAAACAAACTTTGACATGACAAAATGTATACTGTGCTAAATTGGCACAATACGTAAATAGCTTATGTACAACAAAGTAAAAATGTATTTTTATCAATAATTTATTAAATTCCATACCGCGAATCAAACAAGTCAATCACTTTATATAAAAAAGTTAAAAAATACCCCAGCCCCTAAGAGGGCAATGGTCATCCATCATGGTTTAAAGGGCATTGAAGTGTTCAAGATTTCTTCATACATATCCAAACATCCCCCATCGTATACGTGTTTCCAGCAAAAATTCCCAAAATTGCTTTTTCTTGGAAAACACCTCTTAAAAGGGTAATTCATCGCGAAATGGAAAACGTTTCAATAAACAAGAAAATATTTTTTGAACAAAATTTCAATTGCCACATGGCCCATACTCTGCCAGAATCATACTCCATAAAGGTTCTTTTACGCGAAATATAAATCCAATTACGATCGCAATAACACATTTTACTGCGTTTTTACTGAATTTTCAAATATTACCCCTGGCAATAATGTGAAACTCGCAATAAACATTTTGTGTGTGTGTTATTCACTTTTCTGTACACAAATGCGCGATGAATTGTTTCGAGGCGTAAATCTTTTAGTGGTGATTCCAAACGCAAGTTGTAAAAATGATAAATCATCACATGGTTGTTTGAATTTTCTGCAATCGTAAAATATTACTAACTTTTATACAAAAATACTATTGGCAATTATACATCTGGATGATCGTTTCGATCCAATTTTTCTGTATTAGGATATTTCTTACTATTGGCTTTTACTAACAAAAGCAAATATTGCTTTTGCTCTTCATCGATTGTCTTCAATTTATTATATTTCTTCATTAAGGCAACACCACGCTCAGCAATATCATTCACTACCCGCATAGATTGGACCATTTGCTTTGCAGCCTTAAAATCAGAGTCATCCTTCCAAGTTTCAACATCTTTATTCAAAAACTGTGATGAGATACCCAGTATCAGGAAAAATCGTAAAGAGTTGCCAGTCACAAAGTCTTCTATGCTTTTTTCTGTGATGTGTTCGACATCAATGCTTTTTTTTCGGGCAATCTTCTACACTTTCGAGTCTTAGTGTATCTACCATATTTTGCTTATCTTTAACCGAAAGTTCGTCATCAAAAAATGTAAACGACACCAGCTCTTCCGACAAGTACCATAATTGGCCAAATATTTTTTTCATGGCAGCTTTGGCCATTGTTTGGTTTATATTTTCAAAGGATACCAGGTCTTTTAATAATTGTAAGTAGTCGTTTCTTAGTGCTGAATATCCGACAGGGGCATGAAACCAGTATTTTATATATATTACGACTGTGAAAAGACAAACATCTTTCACTGTTTTCATTTCCCTTTTCGTCAGTTTAAACTGATGTTTAAATTTAAAAAAAAATCAAGTAACACATAGCTTTAGCCATCCATTTAGCACGGCGAAGATCAACAGATCTCCTAAATGAAACTCCTTTTTCAGGAATTCCTCCCAAGTAAATGATGGAAAGATTCAGTAACTCTTTTTAGTCATCTCGAGGTTGATACACTTGAAGTTGTTTTTTAGCAAAATAAATCCTATCCGCCGTAACATTTTCTATAGTTTTTGAGGACGTCGTATCATGAATTACTGTTTTATAATCACTTTGATCAATTTTCTTAAACCTTTTAACCCCTTAAGTGAATATGACGTATATATCCGTCAAGACCAAAGTCCTTGCAAAGTGGGTATGACGGATATATCCGCATTGTGGAAATTAAGCAAACCTCAATAGAAAATTACGGATATGTCGGATTGCAGTGTTGTATGCTGTAGATGTAAGAATGATTCATCTCGGAAACTGATTTATTCGAACTTGATGATGATATTTTGATGATGTACGTATCTGCTAGCGGTGAAAAGATCGTGTCACTACGGATGACACTTTTAACAGTGATAAGTAACGTTGAAGGGGTTAACCAATTGGTTATTAGGAGCACTAGACGAACTGAGCGATTGACTCAATACAGCTTCTAATATAACTACCATTATATGCTCCAGTAGAACACTAGTTCTATTTCTCAAGCCAGTGTTAACAGCTGTAGTATTAAAACATAAACGTAATACTTCACCAAAAGAAGGTAACTTTGGCTGATGCAGATTTGGTGTTGATTGGTCGATAAGTCAAATATTGGTTTTATTTTTAATTAATAAACTCCCATCACTGTTTATGAACGTCACGATAAGTTGAAATAAGTACCTATAATTGGGGAAACAAAAAACGTTAATGACTGAATTTGAAGTGATGAGCAGGGCAGGGCTCAATCTCAATACGTACCCGCAGGAAAGAATTAAGAGAGGGGCGAAGGGGAGGAGGGCTGACTGTAGTGATGTAGTGAAGTTTTCTGCATGCTATTCCACTTCAAAATAGACTAATAAACATACCAGAATCAATAGTTCTGATTAATAGTTAAGTGGCCATACAATTTTTTTTTGAAACTTTGACTTATGGTAACGACCCTTAAAATCTCTTTATTTTTATAAATAAGAAAACAAATCGAAATATAAGGATCACCCTAATATCTACTCATTTTTTTTTATTAGAATAGTATTTAATGACATTCAATATTAAATATAATATTGTTCAAATATCCGCAGCAACTTTGCTGGATGGCACATATTTGTAAAGACCAATTTTCAATTAAATTGTCGCATAAATCTGGCTGAATTTTCTGGATAGTATTCGTTATATTGATTTTAAGAACATCAATTGTTTGCTGTTTATACGCAAAGATTTGCAATATAAGATAGCCCAAAGGAAAAAGTCGAAAGTTTTTTAAATATTTTCTAAAAGTTATATGAAAAATGTCTTTAATATTCAAACTTTTAATGTATTTCAATATAAGAAGCTTCAGGGTATTTGCTTTGGGGATAGCCAAAGCCTTGAACTAACTCTTCTTCCAGTTTTAATTGTTAAATCTAGTTTTTGGTATTCAAAAATGTTTTAACTTAATTGTAGAAAGGTTTCATATTTTACCCTTAGGTTTTAATTAACATGCTTTTTGCATAAACTTATGTTTATCTTGTTTGTTATTTAAAATTATTCTGTTGGAGTTTGAATGTGTATATAAAATACACAACCCGAATTGAAACTTATTTAAGCATCATATTATAGCATTTGAATATTTTTAATGTATAATGAAATATGCTATTTATTATGAGACATAATACAATTATTATTTGCTATCCTTTCGTTTGTTATATACACTAAGAAATAAAGCATCTAATTTTCCGACTCTAAAACATGTTTATCCCATTTCTAATTTATTATTTAAATGGAAAAAAAAAATGCAAAAGATGAGTTTTTATACGTTTTTAGATACGTTTTTTGCATCGAAACCCGAAAGTTTTGATTCTAATGGGTTAAAAAAAATTACAGAACAATGGGAGACAATCATAAGCAATAATGGAACTTATGTTGTTGATTAATTTAATAAAGTTTTTCTAAATATATTAACATTTTTTTTCTTAAAAAAATACGACGCTATTTATGCATCAGCCTAATAAAAAAATATTTTTATGAGCAAAAATTCTATAACTCTATGTTGCATAGCTTATTTAGAGTCCATACGGCCTTATGCAATCCTTTTATGGGAATATTGCCGATCACTTTAACATGATTTTCATAGCTTATATGTGTATTTAGAAATGTGGTCGATAACCACACTTCCCGCAAATTTGAACCCAACATGATTGAGTTACGAGCCCAACCGCCTAATCACAAGACTACCTACAGGTATTATAATTAATTCATATTATACCACCGAAACCCAATTAAATATACACATTCCACTGAAAACCGCGCAAATAAAGGCTCATATAAAACTATTATATTCATCCTTAATTTATTTTTTAACAAAACCTTAATCTAATGTCATCTTAGATGCTTAACACCAGGCCGCATAAATAAACTTCGCCAAGGGTCCGCATTTTTTAGTTTTTTTTTTAACCCTTTACGGTCTTTTAAAAAAAGAGATTCAACAGGTCCCTAAATGCTTGCAAAATTTTCAACAAAAAATATTAGTAAAATAAAAATAATGGTGTAGTGTATTAGATTGAAAATCTGAGATACATTTCATGAAGATTTTTTTACGTCTTACTAAATTTACCTTTTATAGTGTTTTAATGTTTTTGCGTGTTTTTTGTTATTATTTGCGATATTTGTTAGAGCACTCAAACAGTTAAAATATGTGCTAAATATAAAAACATCAATTCACTCTCAACATAGAACTGAACCGAACAACATCGAAATTTTCGATATCTCAAACAATTAAGAAGTAGAACCTTAAAATGTAGTAAGTAGTAAAAGGATAAAAAAAAACAATGATTACCGAAAATTGTGGTTCAATCACACCTCTTTTTGTGCGATTTCAAAGTTATGCGGTTTTTTAAAGCGTTTTTTTTATTTTTAAATTTCATAAAGTGCACATATCGAGATATTTTGGATAAAATAGAAAATAAATCATCAACGCTGATAGAAATTTCTTTTTACTTTTTCAAAGCTTGGATTTTTAAAAATATATCCTCCAAGGAAATTTACAAAATTTTAATAAACCAATTTACTTCAAACTGGGTACAAACCTTTTCTATATAACCATTTATTGTTTCTACTAGATTTATGGCAAAATTCATTTTTTTACTATTTTAAGCAAAAAAGGTAGGAAATGTAGCGACATTATTTATTATTGTTTAATTGTCTCATTATTATACAGATTTTTTCATACCTTTTTGTGCGATTTTGGGTATATTTTATAAACATGTTTTTAAGATTCTGTCCGTTTTTATAATATATACTAAGTTGTCTAAGTCTTCTTTTCATCGATATTGCTTAAACATAACAAAGACAACAATATTTTCGACAGATTGTAAAATTTAAACCACCCACCTGATCAGTCTTCTTCGTATAATTTCGTTTTATAATGAGATTTTGTAATCGGTCGCGAGGCGCTCATTCATCATGTCAGTGGTCCGAAAACGGTTGGACCGGTTGAACACGCAGGCCTTGTGGAAACTCCGTTCTCTATTAGGGCTTTTTGCAGAATTTTCTATGCTCTGTACGACTTACATATGTGGCTCGTGCCAAATGGCGTCAGCGAAGGGTCCCCATGTTCCTTTGTTTCAGATGTGAAAAGATGGACTCATGTTTCATCCTGAATTGATGCAAAAACTCGGCCTTGTTGTTTTAGAAAAATCGCCAAATACTCGATTGAAACATTATTACGACGCTGTTTTTGTTGCATTGTGAGCAAACGCGGCACTTAACTAGCGCACAGCTTTCTCGTGTCCAAGTTTTAAGTCAATATGCGATGTACAGCATTTTTTGAAAGGCATACCATGTCTAATAACTCGTGCACTTACAGTTACAACGGACTTAAAATATACATTTTAATAATATTTCATATATTCCAATTATAATAGTGTTATTTGACTTCTTAAAAAATGGGAGGGGGATGCAAGTTAGATACATGCCATGGGCGCTTTTTATCTTTGTTACGGCTCTGGTTCAGGGTTTGTACCCCAAGCGTAGCGCATATGTTGGCATGGCACAAATGTTGTGTCATCGACCATTATAGTGTTAAAATGTCTATAATGATGTAACTTTAAATTTCATTTCGATAATATAAACGAGAGGAGTATTAATTTATCTTAAAATGTAATCAACGGCCGATTTAAATATCAATTCCCGCTTAATGTATTACAAGGCCCTTTCTAATCTTCAGTTCGGTTCTTTTGGACCTTTCTGTGCGTCCAATGCTTGAGATAAAGTGTCTGAATGTTACTATTGTTTTGATTATATAGTTGATGATATAACAGTAGTTTATCGACAATGTCGAATTAAATAAGACGAGAGTGACGCAAATTAGAACGTCACGACTCTTCCTTTTGCGTCGACCGTCAAATTCCACATGATGTCACTGTTTGGCGTCTGCCAAAATCGAATTAATCAATTAAATGAAACGGCCCATAAACTTATCTCTCAGATATGCAGCTCCTGACACACTTTTGTTTGTTTTTCTTCCTAGCCCAATACAAAAATGCTGTTTAGAATTGACATTTTGACTCACGGTTCACGGCGACGGTTCAAGTTCGTCTGCCTAGGCACACGATACAATTCTGGCATATGATAATTCGCTGACGCCTAATGCGAATTTATGCACATTTTGCGGTTGGCTCATATATTCAAATAGCAGTCGATTCGCAAAATTTACGGGTGCGAAAAGAAATTGACCTCAGCGGCCGTAGAAAGGATCACCTCATAAAGCAAGTAAATGTTATTCGGAGCGAGTCGACCTTGTGAAGGATATTTGAGTGTTGATTTTAAGTGGGGACGAAATATCAACGCCGATGTTGACAACTTTTTGCGGTCGACGATGTCGAAAATTGTCCCCATAAGGTGTCGATGTTCATCAGACGTTCCTGAACATACTGTGATATCAGTCCATTTTCAAATGCCAATTAAATAAGGCTGTGGAAAGGAACCCTAATAAAAAAGTTATTGTGTAAGCATAAATCCTTCCTGTTAAGATTGCATTCTGATACACGGATTCACAAACAAAAAGATACCTCTATTATTCTACAATTTCGCCAAAAATCATTTTGAAAAAAAATCGACATTTTCAGGGTCCATCTTGCACGTCTTCTTCCATAACCATAATCGAATATAGGCTTTCTACATAAGAGATTTATTGGTTAAGGATTTTTCATATAGTGACCTCTCATTGTCTTCTACCTGGATAGGATTATTTGAATAACCATTTTATGCAGAAAGTGATCTATGAATAAGTATAAAAATTATCGCTATTTTTTAATTATATTTTAACACATTCCGGAACACTTTATATTGCATAAAATGTCAACTGGACGTGCGAGTATCGCAGAATTGATGAACAAAATGATAATAATACAAAACAAAATTTTTAAGTGCCTTTACAAATACTTATTGCATGGATATACATAAATATACTTGATAGTTTCGGAGTCAGCCATAAAAAATGAGAGCTAAAAATAATCATAGGAAGAATTTATATATGTTATGAATAGATATATTTTTAAATTAAAATATTATTTTTTGTGCGTCAAAAGCTTAACCCACTTGAAACGGAGAGCAGACATCCTATGCTCTTAATGTAAATTCATAAATTATACATACATTATATTTTATCAGCTCCGCCACAGCGTGTAACAAGCTTGATAACGAACCAAGCTCAATAAATTAACCTTAACTCTTTGCGGTCCTATGTCGAGTCTGACTCGACATCGATTTTATTCCAGTGAGTCATATGTCGAGTCTGGCTCGACATTTTGTTTCTACATTTTTTTCTCACTTGGATTTAAAATAATGTGATTTTATTTCGCGTACCGTGTTAAGGACAATATTTGGAAAGTATGGTGCAATATTAGTATGGTGCAAATAACCAATAAAAAAAAGAAAAAGAACTATAGCACCTTATCATAGATTTAGATTCAGATGAAAAAATGAGTGTTCCTGTTCGAGCACCACGAACCTTCAGGGTATACAGCAGCAGCGATGAATCAGGTTTACGATCTAGTGGTCTAGTTTGTTCCAATATGAAAATTCCAGTTGAAAGGCAAACTTTATTTGTGTGACATGTATCAGAAAACCCTGTCTCAATTTAGGACAATGTTTTGAGAGATATCATAAATTATCTAATTAAACCACAAATGTTTAACACTGTTTATAGGACACAATATTCATTCATTTCATCGAAATATTTCTTAATGTTCAACTTGCATGGCATCTGCTTTCTGTTATTCAGGTATCTTTGCCTATTAATGTGTTGCGAAAATAAAGGGACAGGGTTACCGCGTAAACCTGCCAGTTTATTTCTGAAGGAGTAGATTTTCCAAAGAAATTGTGAACAGTCTAGTTACAATAAAATATACATACAATAAATATACGTTTATAAAAATGCACACCTTGTACAGTATATCTCGTTCTGCGCCGAATTCCCAACAAGCATTTAAACGTGTATGGGTGCCTTTATAGCATGACCTTCTGTTTCTGAATTTCCCGTAGGGTTAATCTACGAATTATGTATTTTTGTGTGAATGGACCTACAAAAGAACTGTGCAAAACACGTATTTTTAAGTGAGCGTACCAGAATGAGTTAATTATTTATGCTAACCCAGCTACTTGTTAACATTTCATGACTTAATTAATCTCCTTATATTTAAAGAATTTCGACTAAGCTTGGGTCTAAACGATCTGATTCATACGATTTGAAACACAACCTGCAATATTTAGTAAGAGTCGAATACTTTTTTATAAATTATACATCAAATAGCATTTATAATAATAAATAATCATTTAAATATATTTTAAAGAGTTACGTTAATTTAAGCGTGAGAATCATTCATCACCAGATCCAACGCCATCGACTGGTCAAAGACGACTTTAATGTGAATTAAACTAAAATTACTCAAATACAATCATTTTTTTTTAATTGTTAAAATCTAAAAGAGCCTGATATAGTTAATATTTAGAAAGGAATGATGTCATTTGATATAAATGAATTTTATAATACAAAAAAATCCTTGATCATGATCTATCAGCTATCGACAAACGGTCTATTATCCAATCGATCGTTTTTCGATAAGAGTTAAATTAATCATTAAAGAATATTGAAAAGATCAACAAGTGCTCGGTATGATATTTATTATTTGAACCAACGAGACCCGCTGTATAACTTTCGATTTTATAAGATGCATTAACAAATTTGAGATATTGAGAGTTTAAATATCTTCGATAGATCGTTAAGGAAATCATATGAACAATGATTTCCTTTTAGATGACATCTCAGCCCTTAAATGAATATGACTGTATTTGTCCAATCTACTGATCTTCTTTAGCTTTATTTTCAAAGCCATGGTTTTAATTTAAAATACAATATTATTATAAAGAGATTTACATAGAATTTCAAAAGAAAATGTATAATGATCGCAAATTGGAGATACGCCGTTGCGCATATTAATGTATGTCAAATATTTGTATCGATTATGATGCATGATATAGAAAAGATCTTGATCACATATTGAATCCGTGGATATTATAATCATAAAATATTGATCGATGATTTATTGACTGATCTACAACAAATAGCCGATCATTCCCAAACATACTGTATTTTTATACCCTTTCAATGCGGAAATACATCATCATGTGCGGTAATCTATAATTGATTCGGCCATGAATCTTAGAAAGTGACTAGTCTAGTTACGACTGTCATTTAATACCGCGTCCTTAAACTTTTGTTCAAATAGGAATGCTTATTAATATTCGGAATCACTTGCGAATTAACATGAGCCATTATTCGAAGCGCATATATCATGCGGCCTAAAACGGCTGACATTTGTAATTTATCGAGTAATTTGCGGCAAAAAGGCGAATCAATTATTGATATCGAGTATGATTTTCATGTTGGTGCTTGTGTTATAATTTATAATTTTTTATTTACGCTTGCAAAAAATGTATGAAACTGTTGGGTAATTTACTTCTGTATTATTTCATGCTTGGGGTTTTTCGAATGATCATTCCATCACGATGCTTGATTTATGGCATAATTGTGTTAAAAAGTGCAAAAACGAGTTTGGATGATTGTATTTTTGGATTAGGATCATCTGTTGGGTCATCGATACTTTGTTTTTGCACATCGGACGAGTGTCGATCCGTCGATGGTATTCGAGTGTATTGGCATTGAAACATGAAAGATTGGATATATGTTTTAAATATTTATTAATTTGATATCACATACGTTAAAAAAATACACATCATTGAATGACATTCGATTACTCTAATAGGAATTATGACACTTAACTATATAGTCGTCCGAGTTATTCGTCCTACATTACAAAAGTGAAATGTCGAAACGCGATGATATTGTTGATAATAAATTATTTTCGATGCAATGACGACTCGAATGACGAAATTGTTTGAGGAATGCAATGCTTCTCAGCGGCCTCATGATTGTTGGCGATGATGATCAGTGAAGGTGAGGATGAGCTTCTATTTTTTTACATATGCATATTTATATGTCTAATTTAATATCGGATCGTTGCTATATTGCAATGATTCGCTAGCCAGATTCGAACGGAGTATAGTCTAGGTAATAAATTAATTATTATTTAATAACACATGTATGGTGAGGCTTTCAATTTTCTTTTGCGTAAACCTAATGATTATATATGGATTGATGATAAAAATGATCATCAGTGATGATTATCGTTCGCGCATACACTTATTAAGCATATTTTATTGCACCAGCGTTTGGTAAAAACTCTCTTTATCCGATGTATTTGAATTACTTCCTCTGCTTCAGCTTGGTGAAGCCATCGTCCAAGGATTCTGGATACTTGACGCGGACAGTCTTGGGTCTGAAGCCATTTTCATCGGCGGTGTATGTCGTCCTGTAGAGGATTCCATCGGGTCCGACGAACTGATAATAGCCTGAGCTGGCGATTCCTTCGTCCGGAGTGTTTGGGTTCTTGATGAAAGCCTTTTCTTCGGCAAGGATCTTGTTCTCGGTTTCGTATCTGCGAACATGAAAAGCGTCTTTCAATAATGATCCCTGTGTATTAACGCCCGAATCCTTATCGTAATGCCTGAAAGCACTCAAAAAAGGCGATAAAAGATTTTATTGAGGTACTTACAAATATTTGAAGCCGTCGTCCTTGAGGGCCTGGTTTTGGCGGATGATCCTGTTTCCGTTGTTGACGTATTTAATGGTTGGATAAGGTGTTGGAGCTGGAGTCACGGACACTGGTTGGCGATAACTGGCCTCAGCATTTAAAGAGCCATCATAATGACCACTAAGATCATGCTTGTATTTTTCCCAATCTCCACTGTAGGGTCCATATCCACCGTCATAAGGATTGGGGATGTGTATGTACTTTCCTTCATCCTTTGGGCGACTATATCTATATGGAAGAAATCGAAGACAAATCTTAAGACCATGACTACCAACTACCATAGCAAATCTTAATTTATGACAAGGATGAAGACAAGATATTTAAAAAAAATACAATTAAATTGATTAAAGTTGTTTGATGGAAGAATTTAAAAAATTCAAACTTCTCTTAATCATTAGATCATATTTAATTTTCAATTAGATAAATATCTTTATGCTCACTTTCCGCTGTCGTGCTCAAAGGAGTTATGGTTATACCTTCCACTATTATCATCAGCCAAGGACATGCTCAAAAGTACCATCATGAGTGAAATCTGAAAATACACAATTGATTGATTGGTAAATAACTCCCACATTTAAAAAAATCCCACCCAGACAAGACTCTCAATCAACATCTTTATTAAGTCGCAACCATAATAATTTTGCAAATTTTATTTTATACCTATATGAAGGCCAATAAAAACTATTCATGATTCGCATATCATTACGCATTTTATCCAGCGAGTATGGAATTTTAAAAGTAATCCTCATGATAAATATGTTAATTGAAAAAGTACGACCTTGCCTTTCATATTGTGCATTTGTGTCCGATGATAAAATGCATTTATTTTATACCCTGGATGACCTTGAGTCATCCATATAAAATTAATTTTAGAGATTTCAATCTCAGATTGATATTCGTCTGCGGATCTGGGTTAAAAGTTCGCGTTTCGACCCACATTTTTTCTCCATTTTCAATATCATTCAACGAATTCCCACAACTATATATATTTTCATAAATACCGCATCCAATTTGATTTATTTTCAAACGACATAAAAAAATATGAATCATCCAGTTGACCTATTCGCCGATTTTTTGCTGCGCTTTTAAATATGCAATAAGAATTTAATGCAAACACGTTGACATTCTTCGCACATTAATAACGATCCAAATATAAATGCAATTAAATTAATAAAGTTTGACAATCGGCGATCTAATTGTGGCGAGCCACGCCCATTCGCTCATTAGAGTGGCGTAACGTGACGAATTCAATCGAATTAAATTTATGTCTCATTATCGCATCTCGAATTGACTCCGAACCGATAATTTATTTTTTGTTGTTAAACGAAGAAATGCGTCATTAATTCCGACAAATATAGCATTTTCACGCCGCGCAAAGCGGCCTTCATCTTTAGCGCTCCTCTAATGATGATATGTTGGAGATTTAAATTTGTATTAATTTTAATCGGCGCCAAATTAATTGATATTGTGTGTTTATTCTGTCACCGTGTCATCGCTAGGTCGACAACTCAATAACAATTTTTCACGGTGTAATGTATTCATGGCGTAATTAATTCGAAGCGATTTTTCTCACATATCGAGCTACACAATATATTCAATTTGTCTAGTATTGGACGAGTTTTTGGGTCAAAAAACATATTAAGGCAACACTTTATCGCGCTTGGATCAGAATTAATGCAGCGATGAATATGGAAATTCATATTTGTTTTCATTTTCGATAATGTCAAAAAAAATGTTTGGATGTTCGAATGGGACACATCGTAAAATTACTATTAATATATTCATAACGCCTAACTCTAAGCAGCCTTAGATCATTAAGAATGCAACAACGAATGACGTATAATAAAAAAGGAAATCTTTCGACATCGAATGGAATCCACGGCATGAAAATCCCAAGCGGATTTCATAAGTTTTCATTTAAATTTTTCATACACAAAGGCATGGTGAATTTTGATTAAATATTCTAATATGGCTTTGTAAATTGTACAATTTATATTTGAGTATTGTATGCATTAAATCAATCATCTTCCATCACTTTCACCACATAAAGGGAAAAAATCTTACCGTCATTACACTGTGGTTCACCATCCTGACACAATTCTGCTCTCCCACGTACTGTGCACAAAGTCAGCAAAAATTGCAATTTACTTAGCAAGCAATAGCTTTTTGCAACGACCACGGCAGCTGGCTACGGTACACTGTTTCGATATATCCCGGTTTTAGACAAAACCGAACCGAACCGATATGAACCCGACAACCTCAACTGCACCGGTGCGCTTGATTGAATGATACTAACCTTGCAGCCGCGCTTACTATATATATGCTGAGCGGCCGGTTGTGGTCGCGATAATGAAAACCCAAAGAAAAAAAATAATAAACAGACCAACACAAATAAGGATGACCGTTTTGGTGAGGCGCGACAACAGGCCGCCTATCGGCCTGAAAAAAAATTCCGCACAAAAGTTCGCAGAATCCACGAGACCCTGGCGCCGACGGTGTTAAAAAGAAATTGCATCCTCATAATATGCTAACATTTCCGCGAAATCACAATTGTACGTCAATTTATTAATAAATGTACTTATAGGTCCGGTCTAAAGAATTTCATTAACAAATGGAGACCATGGCGCCGAATATATTATGAATGTACATAAAATTCGGAATTTACAACACAATATTTTGTCATTAAAGCGCAAATTGTACATTACGACCGGAGATGTGCATAAATTATAATTCGGTATTTATTTGAAATATGTTTTCATGCGCCGCCAATGGGAGCCCTATGCATGCATTAAATTCATTCACGACAAATCATTACATACTATGACAATATGTCGATTCATAAATCAATCAATAAGTTCCTAAACTTCAATAATTAATATAATCATATTTTTTATTAATTATTATAACTAAATATTTCAGCAGTTTCAATCCCTATACTATATATGTATAGCATGGGACCAAATTCAAAGTATTACGAGTTTAACTAGTAGGAAATCTAATCCGGGATCAGTTTAAAATTATCGTGCTCGATTGAGGGTTTCGAATCCTTAGGGACTTCATAAGCCTCTCCAAGAGCAAATTGATTGAAATATTACGTGACCGTGGATATTTTGCTATTCAAATATGTATGAGCATTTGGATCAATCTGGAGAAAAATCGCCAATGAAAAATGTTTTATCGTCATTCAAGCAGTCTCAAAAAGGAATGCATATTGTTACGATGAAAACCTATGATATTCATACTTATAAATAAATATTATTGACATTTGGATCCATTGCAAAATTACCAATGAGCCACGCCTAGTCAATTGCTAATTCGGCGTGTAAATATCGATTTTGTATGAATTTATCATATGGGAATGATTCTTCATAATGCAGCTTAAATGTTCTCAACATTATTATACCAGGAATGACAATTTTAAATCATACAATGTTCATTTCGACATTAAAATGCATAATCGATTGGCTAGTAATAATGGATTGATGTATGGTTTTGATTGTGATACAATTTTGTCATTGTGTTTTAAGCACCACAAGGAAAAACGTATTTAAAACTATAAATGCATACATGGTTTATTTATGATAAGATCCGTCTTTTATGGAGCATTTCAAGAGCATTTATATTAGTCATCTGGTGTTTCCATGATTTCGATATTGCATTTGTAATGCAAATTATTTTTAAACGCAATTTAATAGCTGAGAACCTTTATATAAGAACCAAATAAAGATGATTAAAACGGCACGTATTTATGGCATAACTTTAAAAATCGATGATGTTTTGGGATTTTTCACATTATTTATGGTATTTCACAGCGATATGATCGGGGATATTTTTTCTCAGATTATCTGGTTTCCAGCTCTGATCTCATTCTTCGATTCGGTGAGTCACGACAATAGCATGCATCCTCGTTGGCTGCTCGCCTGCAGGACGTTCTCGGATGCATGAAATCCAACATAATTAGGATGAATTTAAGAGGTCATACTGAATAACCATGCGTAGGACTATGAAGGTTCAAAACACCATGAATAGGCTGGAGGAATGACTTTAAACACGAGCACGAAGAAAGCTTCTCAAGGGTGGACGTCGTCGAGCCGGCCTCGATAAAACAATTCCAAATATGACGGAACTGTCTCGGATTATTCCTCGTAAATGTAAAATATAATGCTAGAATTTTCCGGTCCAAATATGTGGCTAAATATGAATTATTTATCTACATAGGAAATGCTTAAAAAATCATAGAATATATATCGTTTGAGCTAGTTTTGTGGTGTCAAATGTCAATTATTTATCATATTAATGACATTTTACTGGGATTTTTTATCGTTTGTTGTGATTGACGTAGTAAATAAATCTGTTTTTATTAAGAGCCTTATCTCCTCCGACTGGCTTTTTTTTGTATTATTCTTCATAAATCTCGCAACTAAATCGCAATACAACCACTTTGTGTGATTCGGGTCTTCTTGGTATAGTGATATCGTCGCTAGAACAAACAGATTATTATGAATCTTGCATAATCAGTCGATATTTCTTGTTAGCCTGAATTTAAAATCTAAGAAATATTCTTATTTTCATTTTAAATATTGCAAATTTAATTATGGGTTTCTAAGCAAATTTATCTTATTTTTACGTTGTTTACAACAGTTGCGAATAATATTTTCGTACAACAAATTAATCATTTTTCAATTTGAATCAATATTTCTAATCGATTTCAATTTTTTTTTTGATATTGTGAGTAAATTGGCAATCATTTACTTAAACTTAGCCCTGCCTAACTTCATTTATCATCTCAGCATTTACTTTAAAAATAACATTTCAAAAGTATTTTATTTAATTGACATCCACAAAGTATAGGATAAATCAGAACATCGCATATGAGAGATGTTTACGATGATCCAAATTTATCTTCAATGCACATCTTAACCCTTTGAGTGGTGAGCCAATTTTAAATCATCATAAACTCAGATACTATATTTGTATGTCCGCCATTTATCATCCGTACAAATCCACTTATCTGTCAGGACCGTCGCAGCGTGTATGAAGCTTGTACATAAATAAATAAACACTGTCGACTGCACACAATATTCGGTAATTTATTTGCATAAATATAAATAATACATTTCAAATCGATTAATTATAGCATTATTAGTTGGTAAATTTGGGTTAACAATCTATATAATTGCGTACGATATACGCAAGACACTCTCTATCTCTGTCTGTTTCCGAGCTAAACGTGTAAGAATGCTCTTTCTGAATCATTGGAATTCGGATACAATTCTGTGTCTTACCTCTTTAAAGGGTTAATAAAAAAATCAGTATCCTTTAAATGTTATTTTAGATCTTTTCATTATTTTAAATTTGAACTGCATTGCATTGTTTATTATTAAATAGTATAATGTCCTTTTCTGGATGTTCTGGATATGATCTATCCTTATCTTAAGTACAAATATAAATTTTAGTATATATGGGGAAAGTAGGAAACTTAAAACCCCTTTGCAACATTCCTTAAAAACATATATCACTCATACAAAGAGGCGCCTAATGATGGATGTTGTTCATATAAAACCTCTTCTATTGAAGATTATGTTAAATTTCTTAAGCTTTCGACAAAACAAAATGGTCAAAATCTACTTGAGGATAATGGATACAAGAGAACATGGTTCATAAGTAAATATACTGATTTCTCAAGAAATTTTGATAACCAAAAAAATGTATATAAATAATATTATTTTAGTATGTAATTGAAACAACCAGAAATATGGTGGATTTAGATTCTAGACTCTTCAAAATGTGGGATATGACATATTCAATTAAAAAACACATGCCATCTAAAATAGAATCGGGGATCCAAGATTTGTTTTGGTTTGAAAAAATAGTCCCATGGTCCAACTCTACAATAATATTATTTGAACAAGGAATGGATGAGTAAACTCGCATATATGACGGACATATTTAGTCTACTTAAAGACCTTAACAATTCTGTTTAACTTTTAAACCTTAAACATTTTTAGGCCCGATCCACACTATGGTGCCGGTAACGGTTCGATCTCGCTCTCGGTCTCGGTCCGGTCTAATATTTTCATACAAAAAACGGAATTGGAACGATCCGACAGTGTGAATACTCGGATTGTTTCTTGTGTAAGAATATTTGATCGAACCGGGATCGGAGCGAGATCGAACCGTCAACGGCACCATAGTGTGGATCGGGCCTTAAGGTTGTTTCTTTGGGATTGTCGCGTACAAGGGAAGTATTTAGAAATGCTTCCACTTTTGCAATAATTTTTAATTGCTGCTGACGTCGACAGGAAAGGTGTTTTAAATATAAAAAGTCAAAACTTGAAGGCAATGGTACTAAAATTCGATTATTATTATCCCGAAAATGATGATCATCGTAAAGGAAATCTTTGGATTAATAATCACTTAATGGAGGACGTCATTCCATGTACTCTTACGAGTAGAGTAAAAGAACAAGTAATAGAGTTGTCTTCAGATGCTACTCTGATATCCAGAAGATGAATATCCATATTTGAGCTGTAAAGCTATAAATTTATTAATGACATTTGCAACAACCTAATCATGCGAAAAAGCATTTTTGTTCATGTCCTCGATTTTTATATGTATATTTGTTAATTATAGTTATATCCATCTGTCACAATATTAGTTTAAAAACTAATTTCCTTTTTTTACCGATCCGCAGGTGTAAAAATGTTGGGGAACACTGCTCTAAATAATCTTTCAAACTCCATAACATTTAGATACAATACATTGAAATCTTCGGATGAACTCTTTATTAAGGTCTTTCGACTTTCTGAGAAAGCATAAATATTTTAATGGTGGGATAAATAATTTTAGGACGTAACTTTTGTTTCTTAGGCATTTCTTTGTCATCTATATGCAGCCAAAAAAAACCTATCAAACAGAATTCATTTTGCCAGAAACGCACTCAAATGCAGTGCAGCATTTTAAAAATGGAAGCGGTTGTATTTATAACAAAAATATTCGAACTAGAAATAATTCTCGAGAAGAAACACTAATCATAACTAAAGAATCCAATCCCGAGCCAAAATTTCGATCCCGGGATTTCGTGATTGCATTATACCATTTTGGGATTAGTCCCGGGATCCCGGGACCGGGATTTTTAGTAGATTAAGAAATTACATTGATACATTTGATTAAAAATTACTGATAAGTCCATTTTTTTTATAAAAAATAATTTGAAATTATAATTTGGCGAAAGAATTTTATTTATTTAAGAAAAGATAAAAATACAATTCAAAAATAGTTAAATTAAACACTAAAAAATTCAATGCCCGAAGTAATTTCGTTAACACGATTAATGTGGCTGATAAAATTCCTTTCTGCTGAAACATGGACTAAAACTCGCAAAATTCCCGATTTCCCGACAAATTATTTATTTCCGTCGTTGCTGATGAATTCTTTTATACTATAATACTTTGATGTAATTTGTAATTATATTGCGGAGGAATAAAAAAATTCTGATCCCCGTATCTATTATATTTCATATCGATATTCCCGTTATTAGAGTCGAGGTGTAGTAAATACATCACCGGTAGGGAAAGGTTAATATAAAAATTTGAAAAACATATATGTACTGTATATATGTATACATAAATTAGACAGTTACTACCCCTAGATGTTGCCTAAGCTCGCAAATTAGTAGTTACGCCACTGTTTCCAAGCGTGAGGTGTATGATTTCTGTTAGATACAAATTTCAATCCCGAATTTTTTTGGGTTTACGTTTACTATCCGGGATCCCGAGATTGAACCGATTTTAAAATATAAGTTTTATCATTTCGATGCACGTCTTACGTAAGAGAAAATTTGATCAAAAAAAAAAAACTGGAAAACCGAACCGATATGAATGTATGAAACCGAGCCGGAGCGAAAACCGAAATGAAAAATATAACGGTTCGAAGTCCTATTTAAAACTGATTCAATTTCTAAAATTTAGCCTTTCTAATCAATAGTGATCTAATCGCCATTTACCGCCAATAAATTATGAACACCCGCAATAAAATGCTTGATTGGCAACTTTAAACCTGAAAATATAATTGATGCTTATTGGCGGTCTTCAAAACGTTACAAATCGTTTATTACCTATGTTATAGTTTTAAAAAAGGGCAACTCCAATTTTTACAATTTTATACTGCCATAAAGGCATATCTTCTAAGGCATTGTTGCCCTCCACAATAAAAGTGACGGCTGAAATTTACGTCGCTCATTTTAAAGCAGTGGGCATCAGCGCCAATCAAAGGCTCCAATGCATCCCTTTGTTGCGTGCTTCGAGGCCCTTAAACTCAGAGACGACCCTTTTCCAATGAGATGCGACTCGAGATGGCCAAAATCCTGCACTCTAATATGCGAGCTTTGTAAAACGGGACCCCATATAAATCCAGGTTTGTGCATGGTCCCAAATAAAAAATTCCATACGATCGCCAATGTGTACAGTCATTAAAACCGAATTGCTGGGAACTAATAAATCGCCGCACGTGAAACTGTAATAAAGTTTACAGCCTTCGGCCAAAGTCCAGGGTAGACAATATAACATTTTACGCGCTGGAAAGTCGAGACATCTCGCATTTTTTGATGGATGCCAAGGAGCAAACGTCGGCAGTTGAAAGTCTCATCCTTAACAATGTGGCCTTATACACGCCCTATAAATATTGTGTTGGAATTTCCGGAAGATCAGTCACACACTTCGATCTTAGATCTTCAAGGATGCACAATTCTCAAGCTTGGCGACATGCAACACATTGCTCGAACGTCACAAAATTTAGACGTGTAAAATATTTCATAATCGTATAAATAAATACAATACACGAGAAGAGTGATTAAGGAAATGATCAATGAGATGAAAAATGAGATTCGTGACCTCAAAGAATTTTCTATGTATATTTTTAAGCCATCAAATCACTACACGCCAATTTTTTCCTCCCCGATATATATCAAATTTGAGTCGGAATTCTTCAATAAATCTCGAATGTGAAGCAAACGATTCGCCCAAAGAGTTATTGTACATATTCGGTGTGCTTATAAATGATTTACTAATTTGTTAATAAGGTGCTAAAACCAAATGTCGAATATGCAATTAATATTTTTACTACAAGCCAACGCTTTAAGAGCGTTAATTATTGCCATGTTCTATTTTTCATCTCCATCTGATCATTCAAGGATTATTTAAGCCAAAGATTTCACGATTTTTAACAACGTAAAATAACCCCGTAGGCTTAAGCATCTGCTTTTAAAATATCACAACGAAGCATAATTTTTAATAAAATCCATTAAAATAGAACATTTATTTACCCTTATCTAATTTTTACTAAAGCTTTAATCTTGATTAAATATTTAAGGGATGGGATGCTATGGAATTATTTGAAAATCAACACCGAATTTCATCATATTAAGTAAATATAACATTTTTATCTGTTACTGTGAAAACCGCCAGATCAAGTGTTACCAATTAATTTCATATTTTCACTCGATATGTATGTTTAATAAGGATCGAGATCGCAATTAAGTTAATATAGATGCAGAAATATCTCCATTTTAATGACTTGAAGTAATTATTTTATGTCTTGTTTAAATATCAAAGCACTCTTCTGAATAGTGGAGAGGGGGTCCCAGACCCTGGGATAGTACTCCTTTAGGGGTTAACAGCGCCATAAATCAAGACCAGAATACATGCTAACTATCTGATGGCCGCTCGCCGCTCTAAATTATCGCCTTCTTCAATCGTCGTTTATATCTTGCAAAGATTTTGATTTGGATTATTTCATGCTGTTTTAAATGTCATCAAAACCATCATTCGTTTGTAATTTATGACCACATTTTCGAAATCAAGTTCATATAAAGCACGCCAAAGTGGTTGTCAATGGTCGCATTAAAGGGACCGGTGTAACACTTAGTCTGATGGACCTTGTAAATTCCAAATACTACTGTATAAAAATGATGAATATTTTGCAGGGCATCGACACTAAATTATTACTTCCTGCGAATTTCGTCTTCTTTTCATGAGGATTTATCATACATCGTTAAAAGTATATAGCGCTGAAATGTTAACTGCGCATAAAAATTAATCATTCTTAAGGCTTTAATAAAATATTTACCCCGGGCGTCATCTTTAATTGGCGTCATCATGCTGGATTTTATTTATATAAATCCTGTATGTATAAATTTGATAGATAATGTCTGGATATGGACAAAATTTCGTTAGAGTGTAAATAAATGTATGTTTTATATTGTGTAATTTTTATAGATTTTTATCATTTACGTTGAATGAGATGTGGCGTAAAAATGATTAATGGGGGGCGTTAATATCCACCTTCGGTAAGCTTAGGTTAATATGTTGACTTTATAAGAATAGCAATTATGATACCCAATGATTCTTAGCCTTGAAGATGAGTCAATCAATACATTGCAATACAAAGGAATCGATACATTTTTTTATAGTTTAGCTGTTCATGTTTCACTTCATCTTCAAAGACTGATTAGACAGGAAAACCCCAACCGCCCAAAGGCGGTCTTCGTGCTTCACGATCACAAAGTAGATCAATTCAATGGACAACAATGAGGAAGAGACAAATGTCAACAACGCCCCAACCCGTTTGAGAAGCTGCCACATAATTGTCTCCGCATCAAGACGAGCAACAGATGAAAGTGTCTTCTGGAAGAAGAAGCAAGGCCGTCTTTGTTGTCAGCTAAAATTCCCATAAATCTAAGCGATCACGCCCGTCTTTGATTTAATTACGACACACTGAAAAGACGCAGAAATTAATGTATGCATACCGCACAAATATCAGCATCCGAAGATTTATCTCGCAGCATCGAAGGTCACGCGAAAGTAAAATTTTTATGCGAACCTTTTAATAAGCGAATGAACCGAAAATCGATTATTTTTTATTTCGAAATATGTGACCTCACCCATTGAGCCGAAGAATGCATGCAGCCAAATAACTTCCTCGACTCTATGGACTTACGCCAATAATGAAGATATCGTCATAATCGACACATCTTGGCTGATAACGTCCACATGAAGGATCGCTCAGAAATACCGATGGCGTGATCGCAACGATTATGAAGAATTTTAATTGCAATGTCTTCTGTACAATAGGAAGTTCGGAAAAATGCCAAAACTGCCATTAATCTCTTTAGCATTGTGAGAATGATTTCGAAAACACGTTTCTTCCTCAAAAATTATAATACTCGATTCTAGTCATAGCATGTGGTATGGAAATGCATAAAACTGATGTATGCATAAATGTTGGCCGGTCATAATATTTTGATATAAATTATGGCAAATTAACGATACAAACACTTCATTTATTCATACGATAGGAATTCTTGCCAAAAAAATATACATAGATCGCCAGACTAATTGTTGATCATTTATTATGCTTCATAGGCTATCAGTATTATAATAATTGTACGATCAGAGAACATCCTAGCAATACAATGGTAACTTTCTGTTCCAAATCATTATTAGCACACAGTTATTATTACCAAAGAATCTGATTCATTAATGCTGTTGTTAGCCCGGAAAATCGCACAAAAAAGTTATGACGTACATAGAAAAAGTGAAAATGCGTTCCATGGATTTTAAAAACCGCATAACTTTGAAACAGCTATAAAAAAATATACTCAAAATCGCATAAAAAAAGTTTATCAAAAAAAAATCAAGAAAACAAAACAGCAATTAAACAAAAATAAATAATGTTTAAAAAAAACATTTTTCGACCTTATTTTTTCAGTTTTTATTTTTTTAAAATAGTCAAAAATTAAATTTAGACATAAATCTGGTAGGGACAATACAAGTTTAAATATAAAAGGTTAATATGTAATTTGAAGTAAATCGACTAATTAAAACTTGAGATATCATGTCAACCAAGTTCCCACCCCACTAAAACAGCTATAACTCCATAATTAATTGGAATTTTGGAAATTTTTTCGGAGGATATATTTTTAAAAGTCGAAAAATTGAAACAATGCAAAAAAACAACATCGATTTTTTCAAAGCTTTTTTCATAACTTCGAAATCGCACAAAAAGAGGTTTGAATGTACTTTATCAGAATCTAATATGAGGAGCGAGATTTGATGATCTAGAAACAGAACTATAACATTTTTTGTTGTTTTAATTGGTTGTTTGCACTACATTACAAACATCATCTTTACTTCCGTCAAATAATTTTAATTTCATTAATTCGCCAGATCAACAGCGATATCTTCCGTCTCTTTTCAGGCGGAATGTGCTATTTTAACAGCGCCATCTCTTGTGGCCCTACGGAGATATTGCACCTGCTTACCGACGGATCGCGGGTAATGACGCGCAGGAGGTGGGCGTCGGGAGAGTCATCGGTTAGCCTTAGTGCCTCTGCGGGAGATTGTCCTTCCTGCAGCCAAATCTCTCTCTCTCTCTTTCGTGTGGAATAAATAGTTATTCAGAGAATAGAGTCTTTCTATTCGATGTCAGTCTATTCCCATCCATTCATCCAGCAACATCACTGCCCGATAGAAGAACGGATTCTTGTGCTAGCACGGCCATCCCGACGAGCACATGAGGGCGGGGAGCCACCAGGAGACTGCCCCCGAGAGCGCCCCCGCCTCAACGTTATATTACAAAGCAGCATTTTATTTTTGCACGTATTTTTTGCCAAAAGTGCGGCGTGGCGATAAATAGACGTTAAACTATAAGCCCAAAATTGTGCACTTGACGCAGTAGTATGTTTTGCGTCCCGTTTATATATATTTTAATTTATGCATAATAGTTTCAAATACGTTTATTCCTTAAAAAAAAATTAAGCTATTTTATCCCTTAATAAATTTCACTGTTTTTTGCGTCGCATTTTGGGTGGGAATTTGAGATATTTAGCGTAATACTCAAATGATTGAATTTTTCATGCAATTCTTCGAGTAAATTTACATTCAATAATGCTTTACTTGCAAAACTTATTGTATAAAAAATATAATTTTGGCCGTTTAGCACTTTAACGAGCGATGATACAACATGTGTATCATTGCCTTGTCAACTATTTAGCTGATGTGACCACACATGTGTCATGTATCCACCAAGTACACTCGAGCCTCAAAAGCATCGTGTAATACAAATCCGTGTTATACAAGGTTCATACAAAATTAGGGTTTGCATTCCAAAAAAATAATAATGATAGTGTACTTAATATTATTGATTCATTATCGCTATCACTTATAATTCTATATGTTTTATTCTTTTTCGAAGTCTTTTGTGGGTTTCCATCATCAGAGAACTCTGGAATATTTCTGGTTTTAGTCTTCAATCATTCGTCTGCTTTAAGCGTATAAATCTTTACGTATTTCATTATAAGGTTCCAAAATTTGTTGCAATTCTCTCTTGAAAATTAATCACTTCTTTTCCTTATAAGATCATTTTTTTATTTTAAAAAAATCTAATTTAATAGGCAATAATATCAATAATACTTCAAAATTATATATACTTTTCCCTTAAACTCTACTAAATAAAGCGTTTTATACGAGGTTCGAGTTTATGTATTATTTTATTTAAATAAAGTCTTGATTATAGGACCCAACACTAAGTATTATCTATATGAATAATCGAGGGACTGTATAGTGTTAAAATGTAAGCAATTTATTATAAATATGTTAATATGAAATGTGCCAAGAATTAGGCGTCAACCCAACAATGATATCTAACACGCTGAAATTCTCTGACAAAGATTTATAACGCCATAAGATGTGATGATGGCTGTAAAGACCCTCAGGATAAAAAAATCTTTATGCATCTAATTGAATTTGACACATCATGGAGCATCGTCCCAAATGCAAAAATCGAGTGTTAATCTGCAATAAAAATGAATGGAGAACATCACTTCGGCCCGAGGAAATTGCCGATCTGATCGTAGAAACCAGTTGTCAGATTGTGTTATAAATGCAAATCATTTACGCAATTTTCAAGGGATTGAATCATTACATCGGCATTATTTTGATCGATCAATCAGTATTAAATTCTAAATCGGTGCTGATCGTATGGGACAACAGGTAATAAATGATATTTCGGGTTATTTTATATGTCTTGTTTATTATGGCATTTTACATGTGTTTATATAATGTTGTGCATTCTTCTCTTTTTTCGCTGTTATTATAGCGTGTTTAAATGAATGCAAATCAATCGGTCGAAAAGTGCAAGAATGCAGTCGAAATTTGATATTTATTTTTGATCCTGCCTTCTGGATCATGCTCTTTTTTTTGGGGGATAAATCTTATTGCTGTGTTGACAAGAAATGTCAGCGTTGCTTGAAAAATCCTCAGACATACTCTAGCGCCACTCTTTCAATTTATCAAGCCGCTCACTGATCCTGTCATCGAAAATAATTCAAGGCTTCTCCTCCTCGAGGTGAAGCAATCATTTTCGTATTTTTGTATGACGTCTATCTAGTTTTGTAGGTGGATTTGGCTACTGTTTTATCGGAAATCGGTTGACACAATTTTTCTCTGCGTCGGAATTCTTCCGCCGCTGAGGTCACCGGTGTCCTGATGCTGTAAGGACTCCAGATCTGAGTCAACATTCTTCGAGCCATATCATGTCGGTATTTCACCGTTCGATCAGCAAGGAAAAACCGGTAAAGAGCATAATATTATTGCGTTATATATCATCGGAACCGAGAAAAGAGCCTTGGCGACATTACCATGAAACTCCTCCTGACGCCATCTCATCATTTCAATAACTTTCCAATATCCGCTCGATTGACAGTTACGCACCAAAAACAGGTTCAATAAACGCCATTTGTCATTCCGCAAATCGGATATAATTCCACAGAAAAGAATATTCGAGTCAACTCTTCATTTTCTTCGTAAAAACGTCAATACATTTTGATACACAAACGAATGAAATCCGGAATTCCAGACAGTTGAATCGAATTCCAAGCAATCAATTTGCATTTGACATCAACAAAAATCGTAAACAAATACGATTAATGAACGATTTTATCAACCAAACGTCATTTAATAAACAACCCCAATATACTAGTTTGAATAAATCCGCGATGAAATCACCCAAAGCAAAATCTCGCCTAATCAACGCGCCATTTATTTCCCAAATAAGTTTTTTTCAACAATCCGTTTATTAATCATGCCTTTGCGATTGTGCGTTTATGCAAGTTCGCAATGGTTAATTTGCCAATAAATATAACTTATCAGATAATGAATAGAAAACAGATAGCCGCAAGGCCGTCGGATTCAGTGTCTTCCTTATTGAAAAATTCAATATACATCATTGGTAAATTACCAATTAATTTAGCATAAGCATTCGAATAAATTGCAATGTCTTATTGCTAATTTATTTTATGCACGTGCATCCGACATTGGGTCGCCTGTGACTCCATATAGAATTTCATTGCGAATTTGAATGAAATTTGAGGATTTGTTGTTGAGGATATAACAAACGCGTAATCATAATACGAAATACATTTAATTATTTGTGCAATTTTAATATGAAGGTCCCAAATTGCTATCGTGTTGAAGAAACCGGAAAGTAATCAAAATCTGCTCATCAGTCAGTTTGTGTCGAGATAAGGGATCCCAAAAATTTTCACAATATTTTAGGGGCTTTTGCTAGGTTTTACACATAAACCCTTAGTCCTAAGGGTCAGTGTTGTTAAAAAAAAAAATTCTCGAAATTTTAAAAAAATTCCCAAAACATGATGTATATATTTTTGATCTAAATAAATCATTATTTTATGCAATTGTTCTGAAGAAAAATACTTCTGAGCATCCAAAGTCACATAAAATGTAAATAGAAAATACTTTTTATGATTAAGATTTCCTTAATTAAATTTATTTACAAAATTTGATCAAATTGGTCATTTCTGCTTTGTATGGACGGACGACACTTTTTCCTTATTTTAACTGTAATTGTCTGAAGTAGCATTTCCTTTTTTAGTTTTTTCAAAGGCGGCACTTATTTCTTCAAGTAGGATTGCTTTTTTTGGCACCTTTGTCGTGTAAATTATTTTTTATTCTTTAGGTGGCCCTATTGCGTGGCTCGCAAGGTCTCCAGACCTGACACCAGGGGATTTTTTTGTCTGGGGAATTTTCAATAGTTTAAGAAATTACATTGATAAATTTAAACAAAAATTACCAATAAGTCGTTTTTTTAATATAAAAAATAACTTGAAGATGAAAATATTTTATTTATATAAGAAAAGATAAAAATTCAATTCAAAATTTTATAAATAAAACACTAAAAAATACAAATATTATTTTGAAAATATGCCCGAAGTAACATTAAAGCATCGAGTTTTTCGTCATTTAGTTTGGATTTGTTTTTGGAAGTCAGGCAAACTTGTTGCTGAAAATGCACGCTCAGCCTCCACACTCTTTGGAGGTATCGTCATCAGATATTTAAATACTCGTTCGAGTTGATGACCGCGTTAGCCCCCATTTTTGTATAACACCATCAATCTGGCGGATAATTTTTTTTTTTACTGAGACACGGACTAAAACTCGCAAAATTCCCGATTCCCTGAAAAACTATTTTTTTCCGTCGCTGCAGATGAATACTTTTATAATATAATACTTTGATGTGATTCGTAATTATATTACGGAGGAATACAAAAAATCTGAACCCCGTATCTATTATATTTCATATCGATATTCCCATTATTAGAGTCGAGGTGTAGTAAATACACCACCGGTAGGGAAATGTTAATATAACAATTTGAAAAATATATATACACTCTATATATGTATACATAGATTAGACAGTTACTGCCCCTAGGCGTTGCTTAAGCTCGCCAATTAGTAGTTACGCCATTGTTTCCAGGCGTCCAGATTTCGGCGAGAATGTCTCGATTTAGTAGCCTTCATCATGCTGAGATTCATGAGCACCTAAAACTGTCCGGGATCCCGAGATTGGATTCCCTATGCAGAGCAGGCGAAAATATTAACTGAGCATTCAGAGAAGAATCGATTTATGAAAGAATAATTCGGAAAAGGCAAAAATAACGTCAACATAGGAAAGATAAAATGGATTAGTGGGTGCCGCACGAACTGTTAAAAGGCTAAAATTGAGGCGCTTGGAAGTGTTTTCTTCGTTAATAAGTTCATATACATAACGATAATAGTAATTGATACTAAAAATAAATAGAAGAAATTGACACGCAATTTCTTCCCGAGTATTTCGATAACTAGTTTAAAAACAAATATGCATCCCAAATTTAAAAAAAGTTACATTTACTTGAATTTATTACGAATGAACTTAAACTAAATTATTTAACAAAAAATAAATAATATTGAAAAAAAAGCGCAAAAATATTCGATTAGGACCCCTTATCGAGTTATGGTTCAAGAAACACATATTTTTTGCAATATAAGTGAAATTTGTGGATTCATGGTTTTTTTTTTTTCAACAATTTTTAGTCATAAGGATGCAAAATCTAATTTAATATTTTCCAAATAACGACAATGTTTTCATCGATCATACACAATTAGATGATTAAATATCCTTCAAATTATAATGTGTCTGATGACATTCATTGACGAGTTGGATGGCGCTCATAGCGTGGGAGCGTTCGATCCCGAATCAAATCGGATGAAATAATTCCCATAATAATACAAAGATTATATAGCTTTTTTATGATAATAATAAATAAACAGTAGTAAAATCTGATAAGGAAATATTGCATCATGAGACAGAATATGATCAAAATAATGATGGTTTTCCTCAAATTAAAACCCCAAGAATGGATATTAAATTGTATGGCAATGCAATGGGAATTGATTTGCAATTCATAAATATTTTTATGCGATTTTTAAAGGCAGTTTACTTTTGATGTTGTGTATAAAATATCCAAATATATGGCTCGAAATTCGTGATCATCCAAAAAAAAAAATGTTTTGATCCATTAGAAGTCGTCCATGACTAATCTTACCATAATCGTATGTTTGTTCGCATAAATCACATCAATTCTTTGACATTCTGATGGAAAATGTCAATTTTTGACATAAATAGTGTCAACAAAAAAGCAGCTCGTATTTATTGGATGTTATGCTCTATGAAGATAATAGCTTTATTTATGGGAACAAAAAAGGTTTTCTTTTATGGCGTGCAGTTTAAAAGATTTATGCATATGAATCACGTTGCGAAATATGAATGTGGGAGGAATGACTTTAAAAAGCTTCCACACAATCTTCTGCATAGTAATTAATTTCGAACATTTCATAAGATACCATAATCGTTTGGCAGGATGGCGTAGTCTCCCATTTCGCCAAGTCCTAACTTTTTTTGTGCAGATTTATTTACTCGACTCTCACCCGCCTTTGGTATACGAAGCAGTCTGTGCAGATTTCATTAAAAAGTTATTTACCCAGGTATCAAATTTTTCAGACTTATAAAGTCATAAGCGTCAGACGACGTGCATCGATATGCAAATAACTCACAACCTGCACAGGACCACATCGTCGTCTTACGGACAAACAAAGGCATAAATCGGAACAATGCCAACAAAACATCGCCGAGTGATGTCAGTCACTGCGACAAAGTATCTGGTTTATTCGCATAATTCAATATAGATTTCGACCAATAATCGACTGGATGGAAATGGTATCTCGACGAGGTGTTGTTGCATTGTGTTGTTTTGTAATAAAATGTCAGCCGAAGAATTCGCATCTTAAGGTCACGAATAATATACACAAAGAAGAAGTTCTAGTCATCTGATGCATGTCGAAATATTCGACGTGAACTCTGAATGGCGCCATTAACCGTGACTGTGAAAATGGTCTTTAATTATGGCACTGGTTGGTACTCCAATTGGCTGCCATTTATCAAGCGACCAACAGGTCGTTTAATAAAAGCCTTGTTATTAAAATAAATTTGTAAATAATATATTTTTATTTTTTTCACAATCTAATATCGCTGCACTGCGCACATAGGTCGTTATACATGAAATCAAGGACTTGCAGACATTTAAATTCATAATTATATTCTGCCACCTATAGCTACCATTTATGAAACGTCCATCAGAATTAGTGTTCAATTTAAAACACCATTTTTCATTTTATCATGCGATATTAGAAAATATTCGTATTTTGATTGTATCGTAAAGACGTCTTTGACCAGTATGAAAGCGTTGAGCCTAGTGGTGGATGTATTGTATGCTGCTATTTATCAGTGATTTTTTTAGTATTATAAATATTCCAATTTAATAAATGGAATTCAAGATTGTTGAATAGCATCTATTGTTTTTTTTTTTTTTTGGAATGTTCATGATCTGCAAACAAATTATACACATTTATACGATATTACGACCTGAGCAGATATTAACTTTCTCGAGTTCATTTTCAACTCTAAATTGTTGTGCTAAAAAAAACACCCGCGCGCTACTATGATATGTATTTCGTACACCATATGAAATTCTGAACTCCTATCTATTATATTTTATATCGATACTACAAAATATTATTTATCCAAATATGTCCATTCCAAAATGTCAAATATAAAAATATTTTACAGAAACTCAATATTTAATATTTGATCATAAATGAGAAAATGGACCTCATCTGATTACGTACCAACCTAATGGCAGCGGCTCGATCAAGATGATTCATATGTTACATTATTTTTTTACTTGAGAAGATACGCCGAAAAGTGGAAAAGGGCAAGAGAAAATCATCAGCTACAAGAATGCGTCGATAATTCCTTTCTTCAAGTATGATCATGAAATGAGAGTAGAAGAATGATTATTTATTGTGCCGTGAAGGTCTCATGTGGGTGTTTGAAGCCCGGACTAACCACACAAGTGCCTTCCACCAACCTTTAGTTCACGAGAACCACCTTGGCACAGTATTTGAAGGAGTCCACCATTTTTGCTCGTGCATCGTGCCCTCTAGAGAAAATATTTTATCCCTATAGCATTGGTTCGGTTTCTTC
This sequence comes from Stenopsyche tienmushanensis, assembly GCA_008973525.1. Lineage (NCBI taxonomy): Eukaryota > Metazoa > Arthropoda > Insecta > Trichoptera > Stenopsychidae > Stenopsyche > Stenopsyche tienmushanensis. Next base: position 480,221 of record WACJ01000109.1, on the reverse strand, counting down.
CCCATAGTAGGGTTTTGGGCATTTGTAGTACCTAACCATAGGACAGTGTCCGAAGACGCGATGCTGTTGATCGCTGGAATACCCCCGCTGGACTTCCAGGCAAAGAAGAGGGCCTTGGACTACGAAGATCCTAAAAATCGTAAAGAACATGACCAGAAACTGAGGGAAGCCTGGTAACGGAGATGGGATCAGTCCAGCAAGGGAAGATGGACCCATCGACTTATCCCGGTTATAAGTCGGTGGAGGGCCCGGGAACACGGTGAAACAACCTACCGCTTGACGCAGGCGCTCACTGGTCACGGATGTTTCGGTGCGAACCTGAAGCGGATTGGCAAAGAACCATCCGCAACGTGCCAACACTGCTGTCGACGACGCAGAACACACTATCATTGGCTGTGAGGCTTGGGCACCCCAGAGGAAACTGCTGAAACAAGCACTTGGGGTGGCCGAGCTCAACGTCGACAACGTGGTCCACAGCATGATGGAGAGCAAGAAGAACTGGGACCTTTGGCGCGAATAAGTAGAAGAGATTCTGAGCGCCAAAAAGGGCAATAAAAGAGAGAGATGCAGAGCGCAACAGCCTCTTCAACAATAGAATAGGGCCAATCACCTAAGGCCAGACTACCTGTCCTCCTGAAGCAATGTGGAAAAAAATACCAGGGGGACAGAGAAGGACAAGAGGAGGGTTTAGTGGGTAGGCACGACCGAAAAATCATGAATCCTATACTATCCAGATTCTCTGGGTGTCTTGTGAAGATTCCTCGCCCACAGAAAAAAAAAGTACCTAGCCACGGAGATGAATTGCCAATCGAATTCTAGCTGTTCTACCCTGCGTGCCATAATCTATTAAGATTATGATATACCCTTTTGTAATCAGCAGTTTTATGCATAGCTTTATGGATGCACAGCGCAAGAACTCTAAGAAGGCGGTCAACGAAACTATCATGGCGGTGTGGCAGCACCAGGCATGGATGCTACTACGGAAAATAGGAAAAGAGACATAGCCCGGAATTACATCACTGTGCAGCTAGCAATGATGATGCCGCACACGCGACATTCGTCTGTCCAACGTAGAGCATTGAAAGAGATACTCTAAGCGGTTAGTTGGGAGCAAAACTTAAGAATGCTAGGGCATGGAATGCGTGGTATAAATACACAAAGTGCATTATGCAGCAGAAAGAAGACGCTGAACGAAGATGAACTTATTTCTTCGCAACATATGACCCAGATATGATATCTTCCTCCTTTTGATTTTGGTTCCGTCTCTCATAAGTACATCTGCTTTAGTGATCATTCTTCTGTTTATCTACATTTCGAATGCTTTTAGCCAGTTTTAGATTCATATTGTCACAGAAGAAAGAAGAAGAAGGCCCTCATTTTATTAAATGCAGCGCGTGCAACTTCTATTCGGCACCTCAGTTCTATATCTAGGTCAAAAGCGCTTTTGTTAGAATGCTGCTAAGGTATTTGAATCGGTCAACGACTTCGACATCCACTCCATTTGGCTGTAGAGATGCTCCAAAATAACCAAATCTCTTAAACGTCATCCATTTGGTTTTAGAGACGTTGATTATCAAACCTAATCCTTCTCCGGCTACATTAATCATATCTAGGAGGTTTTAATGATCACATAAACGTTCAGCCAATATGACGTATTAGAGTCTTTTGGAAAACTTTATTGGAATACAAGTTAAATAATAGGGATGACAAAATACAAATTTGTCTTTAGAGTCAATATTGCATTATATGAGCATCTACATTAGGGTAGCATTTTGTATGGGTGTCTAGCTTTATATAGTGTTTGTTCGCTATAGAAGGGTTGACTGTATTTAAATTTTAATATAAAATTTAGGTTCAAACCGGTTTTTCAAAACTGTGCATTTTTCAAAAATTTTGCTTTTTTGCTTACAAACAAGCCATGTATGATACTAACGACTAATTAGCACCCCATTTGGTATATTTTATTTAAAAAAAAACACCATAACATCGATATATATATATTGTGTTTACTGCACAGCATACATTTAATATATCCTTTAAATCCAAAGAAATTAATATTTTTTCCCATCATTATGAATGTATTTACCTCATCATTTTGCGTGTATCCAATTATCGTTGAACCAAGGCTTCGCATATTTCCGTCTTGCGCATTAACTTTCACCATCGTGATGGCTACTTCCTATTTCGATTTCAACAAATAAAAATATTAAATTGTGAAATCATTAAAGTGGTTTATTTTCATCAGTGACTCTCAACGCGTGGAATGCATTCAAAAATCGAAAACGTTTATTGCCGATCTCCGACGAGGCACTTTACCTTAATAAAATAAATTCCCCGTGCAATTTAAGCTTCAAAAGCATCATTTGTCCATAGAGTACAATGCGCGCCATAAAATTTGTATTCAATCAATGTCGATTTTGAGAGGGTCATAAATTTTTGGATTTTCATAATTTTTCAATTCCGACGTATTGTAAAGTCCCCATGACGTTGTGCGAGTGCGGAATTCGTCCTCAAGAGGCGATAATGCAGGTCAATCACATCCAGTGCAAATACCTGCCTCAAAAACAGTAGCAGATGAATGGAATTCTTATTCACACCGATTCGAAAATAATATTAAAAAAATTTAAAAGGGCCTTTGGGATGATTTTAGACCTGAAGAGTGCAAATTTTGCGATTTGGGTATACTCCCACAATTAATAAAAAATGCAGATTATAAAATTCAAGCGCTTGGGAATTTGGTCTTAATTGATTTTATACATGATTTTTATTATTCATAGCAAATTTTTATCGAATTTATCTCATGATTTATCGCCTAAATCCAGTTCTATCCAAACGATCGTCCTTGCTTGACTTTGTGAGTGATTCTTGAAATGTATTCTTTGTTGATTTTAGATGTTGTTTAAAATGATTATTTTTCATTCAAAATATTAGCAAATTTAATTTACATTTTTATGTATAAAATATCGAGGCACAGTTCATGAAACACATATTTTTAATCAACGACTTCGAGAGCAATAATAATAGATTGTCCATTTAAAAATGTCGTTTTTTAATAAAATATTTAAATTCAAACAAAATATTAATTAATCGATTTCATCGATACAATGTAATATTCGTACTTACGACAAAAAAATAGCGTTTTTTTAATTGCATTGCAGTGCGTGCGCATTATTAACCCCTAAAGGAGTACTGTACCAGGGCCTGGCAACCCCTTCCACTTTTCAGAAAGAGCACTCTTGTACATTGAGCTCGGAGACAGACAGAGACAGAGAGAGAACGTAGCGCAGTTCGGGAGACAGAGACGGAGAGCTTCCCCGCATACATCGCACGATTGTATAGATCATTAACCCAAATTTATCGACTAATAATAATTTGGTGTTTATTTACAATTGACTGCCTCGAATTGAAGATTGTCTTACGCCGATAGGAGCTGACAGAAAGTAATCGGCGTAAAGCGATTATGGCATCAACGACTTCATCGATTTTAAATTTGCTCACTCCTCAAAAGGTTAATAAGGAAGAAAAGAGTATGCCTGGCTTCAAGGCATTTAAGGATCGTTTCACACTCTTATTGGGTGACAATATTGATGGATATAAATTGAAACCGTTAATGATTTATCACTCTAAAATACCGAGAGCCCTCAAAGGAATTAATATTGATATCTTACTATTATATTATCGCTCAAACAAAAAAGGGTGGATGACACTATTTATTTTTGAAGACTGGTTTTTAAATTTATTTATTCCAGAAGTAGAAAAATATTTTAAACAGAAAGAAATTCCAACCAATATACTTATAATATTAATACTAGACAATGCACCAGGATTGCAAAATTTAAATAACCCACCCGATCAGTCTTCTTCGGACAACGTTTTGTAATGAGTTTTTAATCATTCTGTAGACATGTTCAGGTATGGCGTCCGATCGCGAGGCGCTCATTCATCATATCAACGGTTCGAAAAGCGGACCGATTGGACACGTAGACCTTGTGGCCATATGATCACGGAAGATTCCTCAGAGGCTAACTTACATATTTTCCCCTCGTTACGGATCTGGGTTCAGGGGTTGGTTTCTTTACCTGTCCCTATAAAAGCCATCAGAGCCGTAACTAGGGTATGAAGCGCCCGTGGCAAGTATCTAACTTAACGCCCTCCCCCCACCCGGAATTTCTATTTATTTTGCAATATATTAAATACTATTATAATGTATGTTTTAAATAATATACAAAGATAGTCCCAAAAGTACCCGACCTAACGTATAGATGGCGGTTAATGTTATAAAAAAATACTATGATAGAAAGTGTCTAGATGCTACGTTGCTTCCGTGATCGTACACCAGAGGAGAGAGTGGTCATAAGGTTTGTATGCTCAATCGGTCCACTTTTCGGACCGCTGATATGACGAATGAGCGGCTCGCGATCGGATGCCATACCAAATATAACTATAACGAAGAAAAGACAACTTAGTATTTTATATTATAAAAACGGACAGATTCAATCATTATGTAAAGTGAAATGGTTGAGTAAAATAAAAACCGTGTGCAACACTCGACCGGATCGGTATTCTGAGTTTTGCGCCTCGAGCCCAGTTGCGCCCGTGGCGGGCGTCTGTTTTGCCACGCCTTTGTTACGGCCCTGAAAGCCATTGTCTTTTGCGTTTTTGATTTGAGAACAACACCCACTTTTCATCTCCAGTTATAAGATAGTGTAAAAACGATTGTTTCCTTGGTATTCACACCCCCTGTTTTATGGTCTTTCCTATTTGTTTCAATTGTATTTGAATACTTTTCCAGAAGTAGCCAAGCTTGTCTGTTAATTTTCGTATATTCTATATTAGATTTGATTAAATTTCAGCACTTTCAGCAGAATATCGTCATCTACTTTAACTTTTCCCTTATTTCGGACCTTATTTACTAAACTAAAATTTTCACACTTAAATTGCTTAAATAATCTCTGACATTGATAAATAGGTTTGAAGATATCCATATAGTATGCAATTTCGCATAAATTGTTTGTTCATCATCTTGAAACGCGGCTTTAAAAAAAATACCAAGAAGAAAAAACGACATTTCTAATTGGACAATCTATTATATGAAAATCAAATAATTAACTCAGGTCCTTTTTATCATATAAAAAAGAGATTTGGGCTTCTTAAGAACTGTCGCTAATCGCACAAGAACAGCAAAAAATAATCTGTTCTTCTGTCTTATCCAGGTATAAAATTATCTAATGTTTGCTATGAATTGTTAAATTCAATAAGCAGTTGGCACCGAACATTAATCTTAAACCCAAATGTCATTTTTTGGGTCCTTCTGTATGTTTTTTGAAATATCACCGGATGAATTATTTTTAAATTGGTTGAACCTCATCCATCTTGTTCATTTGATATCTCGCCCTCTGATAACAATTTTTACAGAACCCAAGGTTTTTACCAAAACAAGGAAAAAAAATGATTTCTTTCGGCTCCCTTAATATGTTTGATCAAATCTTGCTTAAAATATTTTTTGATCCCATATTCAACATGTGAAAAATACAATAAATTCCAGTCATTGGAGAATTCTCAAAGTGCCCATTTACTACCTGAATTAAGCATCGATGTCAAAAAATTACCATCCATAAGATCTTTCCTTATCAAATGTTTCTCTGCAATAATTCAGATGAAATGATCAGATTAAATTTGTAATATATTAGAGGAAAATTAAAATGTAAGATGTGAAGTAATGATATCGACATGTCCGTAAATGCTAATAAATAGCAATCCTAAAAATTAAGTATTTAGTCACCATTTTATTTGCAATAAATCCGCAAAGAATTTACGATATATTTTATTTACCCTTTGGGAAATGTCACTTTTTATCACCGAAATGTTTGATGATGTCCCGTTTTTTAAGCACAATCATCAAACACGAGTGAACGATTGTATCATTAAACAAATGCGAATCATCACAATCCCATTTGTAATATTTCACGACGCTGGAACTAAGGTATAAATTGCTCCAGCCATGCATAGAAATGGCATTCGTATAAATTAAAACAATTCCGCTTGCTCTTTTATTATTTATGTTTTTATTAATATTATAGAATGGCGCTACAAAAATCGACATCAATATAAGAATAACGATGTCAAATTATGCAAATTTCCTACGTTACAATTAATTGCACGTTATCAATTATCTCATATTGTATTTCCAATACCGGTATTTACCGAACGGCAATAAGAAGATCGCGTCATAATTGATGCGATTAATTATGGCCGAATCGCTACGAGGAAATGATAGAAGATCTTTCAATCACAATAAATCAATGTGAACATATTTTTTATGAATTCGGTTATATGTAATTTATACTGCGGCTCAAATACGTGATATTACGTTTTTTTATCGACTGTCTATTATCCAGACCTCATAAAACATCAATCGATTTAATCTCATCTTCTTAATATGCCATATCCGTTATCGGACACAATCTCCATGGGAGATTTTTCCAGTGATTGAGGATTTATATGTTTTAATTTCACGTTGTTTTCCAGTATATTTATGAGTGAATGATAAAAATAAGATTAATTTTAAACATTGTTACAAATCGGTCCCGTATAAAAAACCTTGCCCAAATTTAATGCCAAGACTAAGGTTGGATCAATACGATCAATTGGGAATTTTAATACATACTTTCAATCACCAAAATACGTTGTTACTATAAAATCTTTCTCCAGAATCAGGATTTAAATCTTAACCTTCAACATAATACTAAATTCATTTTACGATTGAATATTAAAGCGTATGCTGTCCTAAATATTAATCAGGTATATTAAGATTGGATCTTTATATGAAAATAATTAATTTATGTTATGTATCACCTTCAAATTTTCTGAATTTTTTCCAAGCATTCCCAAAGAAGCACAGATAATCGGTAAACATTTTTAAATACAAAGTAATTCATAGATATAAGGATATTTGGATAATGATCGACAAATTCGAGAACGTCATTGGACGTCTCGGTTTCTCACAGAACACGGGCTATTTAGGACCTCGTTGGTTAGGTTTGGGCTTTCAACAACTTCGTCCATGTGGAGATCCGTTCATAGACGCAGATCATATTATGTGGACACGTTTGGGCATGGTATCCAATTGCGAGGCGCTCCTTCGTTGTGTCAGTGGTCCAAAATTCGGACCGGTTGGACACGGAAACCTTGTGGTAATTCCCTCCAGTTTTCAAGTGTTTAGGGTGTTTTGTAAAAGCTTTGGTGAAAAATGCATTCCTCCACACTCATTGGAGGTATCGTCAACAGATATTTAAATGCTAGTTCGAGTTGATGACCGCATGATCCTCCATTTTCGTATAACACCATCAATGTGACTGATAAAATTCCTTTATGCTGAGACACGGACTAAAATTTGCAAAATTCCCGATTTCCCAACAAATTATTTATGTCAGTCGCTGCAGATGAATACTTATATATTTTAATACTTTGATGTGATTCGTAATTATATTACGGAGGAATACAAAAATTCTGAGCCTCGTATCTATTATATTTCATATTGATATTCCCATTATTAGAGTCGAGGTGTAGTAAATACATCACCGGATAGGGAAAGGTAAATGTAACAATTTGAAAAACATATATGCAATCTATATATGTATACCAGGGATGTCCAACCGGTCGATCTTTAAGCAAAATTTGGTCGATCCCGACGATTTCCGTGAATTAAAAAAAATATATATGTATATTATTTTATATAAATATATTTATAGCCGAAGATGAAAAATAAAATCCCGGAGATCGAACTCTTTAACTCGACTCGACGAAGTCGATCCCGAGACAATTTTAAATTGAAAAGTAGCTCCCAAGACAAAAAAGGTTGGACGACCCTGATGTATACATAGATTAGACAGTTACTGCCCCTAGGCATTACCTAAGCTCGCCAATTAATAGCTACGCCACTGTTTCTGCTGATTACGCTTACTAGTCCCGGGATTCATGAGCACCAAAAACTGTCCGGGATTTCGGGATTGGATTCCACAGCCGCGAGTGAGACTCAAAACTCTTCCAAGACAGACTAATTAAAGAACTGACATGCTGGTCATACATTTTACACCTATGGTCATACAATAAGGCTACCGAGGAACGAAGAGGAAACTATCAAGAATCAGGTCAATTGTATTGTCATTTCTTTTTGGTAAGAGTATTTGAGAACAAACTATCCAGTGAGGATATCCACCCATCAAACCCCAGAATGCCCATGGGTAACAGTATAACCCCTGGATTAATGATGTAGAATAGAGATGAGCGAAAACATTCTCGTCGGTTTGCTCATTAAATACTACTACAGCTACTAGAGTATCCCAGCTTGTGGTTTACCCGAACCCGTTGAGTCGAATGAGGAACTGCCGATTACAGAAGGAGTAGTAGGGTTCTGTGCAAAATGCGGCAATATTATCTTCAACAGTCAATGGCGCACAAGAAAGAACAGATATTGCTGCTCGAAAGGAAACTCATCTTCGTGGCTACGAATGACCGAAAACGTTACGAGTGCAATGGTGAAGGAAGACCCCTTGCAGTCCGTTATTTGCTGCAGCTCCTTCTAGCTGAATTTGGACTCGTGGTGGCTCTCCTCTTTACCTTGCTCCCTCCTACATCGCATCTTCAGATTTGAACAGTCTAAAGTAAGTCTTCCTCGTCGATCTTCGCTTTGTCTGGAGGGCATGGAGTGGAAGGGATGAGCACCTGGAAGCGCGTATCGCACCCAGGGATCAAAAGACTGATGGAAGACAGTCCAGGGCGCCCAGGTTAGACCATATCCAGTAAGATCACTGCTACAAATACTCCAATCGAAGATTGTTTTGGCAATAACAAGACCAATAGGCATCAATCCTCCACTTAATTTTTACATCGGCGAAATACAATGTAAAATAGATAACCACAACGAGGTCTTTGATAGATCAGCTATTTTGTATTGTTCTTCCCTGGCTATCTTATTCTAGCTTTTAGACCTCTTTTATGATTTAAAGGTGAACGGATTACGGAAGCCATCATGCTTGTTAATGAAACATTGCATTCAATTTAGTCCAGTTTTTTGTTATTGGGCGTTCTTACGGACATATAATTGACAAATTTAAAAATATGGGATTTTGATTAAATATATTTCATATTTCTGTTATTGATTTGATGATATATTTCAGCTTGTGACATTATATTTTAAAAAAGGATGAATTTGCCTTCTCAAATGTATTTCATTGAATTTTCAGAATGTTCCTTTGGGATCAATTCACGGTTTGCAGTTAATCTAAATTTAAGGGATCTTAAAGTAGCGAGGATGACGGCCTTTTAAGTTTATCGTTTGTCCTTTTCATATTTTTTAGCATTATTCATATGTCACCATATCCGGCCACCCGAATCGAAACCATATGGCGGTCGAATTTACTCGGGAATGTCGACAATAAAGATACATTAAAATATATGAGAATATTTATAAAAATAACGAAAATTGCGTTCTTATACGACGATTATTTTCCTCGTTTAAATTTAGTATTAAATTCAAGTTTAAGGCTATATAGTTCATTGGTGTTTTGGTTGAGGTGGATGTTTCGAGCATTGGTATTGTTATATTTTTTGACAGGAATTGGTCATCCAGACCGCAGACAAGGATGTAAAAAAATAAAACCACAAGAAATAATTACCTCCCGCTCCAGCAGGTCACATAACCACAACCAATATTCTTATCAGTTTTTTTTTTTTGAGGTTGTATAAATATATGTGGATTCAATATATCAAATGTGGGGATTACTCATAAGGGCCTATTTAGATTTTTCTCTACTTGACGAGGAAAAATAACGAAAGAAAATATTATATGATCACAGTTTGTTGTGTCATAAAATTCCTCTTAATTAAATTTTAATTAAAAACCCTTTTGAATTTACATGGATGTTATAAATGATCAAATTGGATACCAAATGGTGTTTTATGACATCCAAGCGTGCGATCTTTTAAAATATATATTAAGAGCCAAAATCATTTTTTATTCCTCCACAATTAGGATTTTGACCATGCGATTTTTGGCACTTGATTTTTTATCATCATCAAGCATTCGAGCAATTTCCAGTAACAGCAGCTCATGGTAAAATTTAATTCGCCATCATATGACGCAAGATTACATAAAACCATCCAATTAGCATTGACGAAGACGTTTAATTTTAATGGATATTCAATTATACCTCGTCGTCGCCAGGTATGCGGAGTAGTCTTGCATCCGAATGATTCACGGGTCATCAAGGCAACCGTGCTGGTTACTATGTAAAAGGATGACCGAGGAAGTATTTCTCGATCATCCTTCAAAAGAAGTGGACCTCCAAAAATTGCGATCGATTTCTGAACCAGTCGAGACCCACGCAGGATCTCGGAGAAGAATTGGACCTCATTAGTCCACGGTTATTCCGACCCTGATCGAACAATGATCTCCAAAGAATAATACCTTCATGACACGATCGCTCATTCTTCATCACTTCTTCAAGACGAAAATATGCATAATCTTACCCTTCAAATGCTACTTCTTGATTTATCGTATACCCTGAAAACAGTCGACACAATGAAACTTAAGCTATTTATATGATCTCAAAAGCAATAAACAATAGCTTATGTAAATTAATACAGCGATATTTTATGTCTACGAAATTAATCATTATTACGTTATAAAAATCTTAATCATCATAAAGAATTGATTGTATACGAAAATTATTATTGCTATTAAATTTAGCATCGCCAATAATTTCCAATACCTGATTAATTTGATGATGTCATAAAAATACATTTAAAAACTTCTAAATCAATCATCATTGCATTCTCAAAAGATTATCACACTAGGTATGTTTTAATGATCGTACATAATAACTAATTGTCTTCGCGTTGATCTCAATGGGCCAAATAAAAAGGATTTATGATTGAGAAATCTTCCTTGAAATTTTTGGAACAATTTTCAAGCTAGCATTGAATGCTGATGAATTTAAAGACACTAAAATTATAATTGATCAATCAGAGGAATCCACATTCGTATTGAAAAAATGCAATATTTTGGATGATGAACCCTGTATCTATTATATTTCATGTCGATATTCCCATTATTAGAGTCGAGGTGTAGTAAATACATCACCGGTAGGGAAATGTTAATATAACAATTTGGAAAACATATACGTACTCTATATATGTATACATAGATTAAACAATTACTGCGCCTAGACGTCGCCTAAGCTCGCTGATTAGTAGTTACGCCACTGTTCCCAAGCATCCAGATTTCAGCGGGAATGCCTCGATTTAGTAGCCTTCGTCGTGCTGGTGAGGTGTAAGATTTCTGTTAGATAAAAATTTCAATCCCAAATTTTATAATGAATTGCTGTCATGAGAAAACATACTTCGCGTTTCATTTAAAATCATCAAATTAATTTAAAGCCATACATTAATTATAATTTAGTAAGTAGATTTGATAAAAGAAAAAAAAATAAGCTAATACAAAATGTAAATTTAAACAATTTTGCAAATTCCGCACATGAAAAATAGGCATGCTAATGTAAAAACCTTTTCGAATACACGCCCAATAATTCACCAAAGTTTCATCGCAATCAGATGAACAGTGTAGGAATGTATACCTAGCAAACTCCTCGCTCCGCGACACACATTCATTTATATATATATATGTATAGAATACTTCGAAAATTCAAGCAATACTATAAATTAAGATGAGTTTTTATTGAGTTGTTAAGCAAAATATCAAACATTTTGGATCATCCTAGCCTCTAAAAGAACTCAAGTCAAATATAAATGCCACATTCATTAGCGATGAGGGCTTAAAGAGAGCGTTAATTGCGTCCACAGTCAATCGAGAGCCATAAAATTCTGAATATTCGCTAGCATAACAACGCAAAAAGGTGCTGCGAAATGTGGTTATCACCTTCGGAAAACTTATAAATATTTAAATTCGTGCGCTGAAAGTGACCTGCTTTAAATTATCAAGAAGATCATCTAGCAGACGATCTTTTGCGCCATGGCTTATGCTAATATTTGATATAAAATATCAGTTCCATGTAAAGAATTCGACGATCGGCGCTCAGAGGTCGACAATGGAGATTTATCGACGACATCCAGGAATCTGTTGCGACTTAGTTAACATATGACGTCGATAAAATACGGATTGATCGGTAAACATCCACTGAGGATGGATCAGTTCCAGCAACAATGATGAGTTTTACCGGTAAAAACATTATCATATTAATGTGGAGATTTGCATGCAGATTACCGGCAGAATCGCCATTATTATGGGTGTTTATATGCTTGTTTGCACATAGTACCAGGTCCATCTATGCATTCCTCGGCATTATTACTCTCTTCGTAATTCCTCATCGGTGAATCATAACAAACAGCATTTTGATTTTGCACGCGCCCTGAGGATGATAACGATGGTTGAATTCTTCGAAGAGTTGCACAAGAGTGTTGAGGCACCTTGGTAGATGGAGACGTTGAAAGAGCTGTCGTCGCTTTGGGGCGATAGTAAAAAGCAATATGTTGCTTATTATATATTAATCAAGATTATATCCACGACGTTTTTATATGCTTAATAAATTATTGATTTATGTTTCCTAAACGATCGGAGTGGTCACACGAATTTATGGTGAATAGTTTTTGTATTATCGGTTCTTAAGGGTATTTTATCGGTTATTAATGGCAGGCCTTGACCAAATAATATCCCAACGAGTTCTACGAAGCATCGAATTGCCATAACAATACATTTTTATTTTTATTTTTGAAAAACAACTTTAAATGGATTACCATTTAACACATATTACAACTTTGAATTCAAAAGCATCCATGTTATTTTAGACAAATTTATTGAATCATTAAAACCACCTTGATCATGTATTGATATGGTGAAAAATAAATCAGATTTGTGTTTAACTTAATTTTCTGCTCCTGAAAAAGTTAATACATGGATGATTAATGAAGTCGAGTAGGGATATCTAAAAAAGAAAATTTGCTATATTAATTTGTAGCATATTTAGCACTCTTGGCTGATATCTCGAGCCCTACGGTGCCTTCGTCGCTGCGGGAGTTGCCGATTGCCGCGTTGTTCGACTGCACAAATCGCATCGGGTGGTCACTAGGAGTACAGGACACTTCATGCCATTAGTCTCGATGATGATCTCAGCGCCGATAAACAATATCGGAATGACGACGACTCGTTTCTTCTTACGTCTAGCTTAAATCAGTTATAAAATATTTTACCAAATAATAAAATAAATCAAAATAAATTATTAAATATTTAACCCCTTGAGTAGTGAGCTAATTTTAAATCATCATATTCTTAGATCGCATCAGCGTATATTAAACTTATACATAAATAAATAAACACTGTCGATAGCACACAATATTCGGTTATTTCTTTAAGTAAACTTAAATAATACGCTTGAAATCAATTAATTATATTATTCACACATCATTATTAGTCTTATAGTTTTATACGTTCATGCGATAGACACGTTGTACGGGGACTCGCATATAAAAAATCCGCATAAAAAAGACGCCATTTTTCCGCTATTTTTGAAAACCGCATAACTTCAAATCAATGCGACAAAATGTAGCAAAAATCGCATAAAAAAACATTGCGAATATCAACCAATATTTTATGCAGTTCTTGATATGGAGACATGAAATTCTTAAGCTCGCACTGGAATTTGAAAACTCGTTCAGAATTTGAGTCATGTACAATAAACAGATTGACTAGTTTCTTGTATAATTTTTTAGGGGTAGGAGTTTCTTTCGCTTCAATATCGTCTTCTGTTTATTTCCTGCCATATAACATTAAATCAATAATATCATCAAAGAAAGAATTCTGAAGTGATTCATCGACATCATTTTGATAAAAAGTATCAAAGCCAAGTTGATTTGCCAAAGTAATAATTTCAGCTGAATTAAACATGTCGTTATGGGTGGAAGAAACACTATTTTTACATTTGGATGTTTTAAATCTGGATGACTTGCGATAATGCGAATTCGCATAAAAAAAAGATTTTGCTCTAAATAAAAATGAGGGATAGGTTCCATTATTTTTGACAACCGCATAACTTCAAAATCGCATAAAAACAGACCCAAGTGTACTAAATATCGTAATGCTTTGAAATTTGCGATACTTCAATAAGGTTTTCATTATATGACTTCAGCCATGTCTTACAAAACCTTAGCCACCTTTTGTCGATATTAGATAATATTTATTTAACAATAATTAACGTAAACAACTTGTAGACAAAAGGGCAGCTTTGTAGATTTTGCTGATTTTTTTTTTATAGGATTGGGAGATCATTTATTATAAGATATTCTTATTACTCTTGACAATTACAATCAAATGATATTTCATGTACCAGTGATAATTTTTAAAACAGTTTTTCGATAAAAATGCAACATTATCTTAAATACACCCCCTCAAATATAATATAATTTCATTCTGCAATACAACAAAATTCCAATAAAATGAATATCATTCTGAGACAGTCTATATTAAATCATCTCTCAATTGATGCTGGGCAATATAAAATATGTATTCTCTTTGGTTCTCAAGGAAATTTATTTATAAATAACGACAGTGATTTAATTAAAACACCGTTGACATTAATAGAAAAATATGATTTATATTCTATTTGCACAGGAGTTTTTATGGTCATTCCCATATTATTGTCATAAGAAATGTCACTTTATAGATGATTTACAAGCATTAACGATTGCGATGATAGTAATAAAAGATATATTTTATTGTCTCTATGCTTAATTATTGAGTATTTATGCACATTGTCCCTGTATATTGTAAGCAATAATATACAAATTCATTGTGGATTCCTTAATTATTTTATTAACACTGTTGTGGCCGATGATGCATACGTTGCATCATCATGATGCCACATATGCATCATGATCGCGTCGATCCTTCATATACATCAGTAATCAATGAATACGGTGAATGTAGCTGAAAGTTTTTTGTTAATTTGATGCGGCCACGATAGTGTTAAGGCACTAATTGCTTTCATTGTATTTTTTATGGATACTTTCTATATTGTGAAAAAATTAAATTTATTAAGGGCTGTCGTTAATGTAAAGGGGTTGTTTGTCACTCTATTCTATAATGGTTGTTGAATGATGCGAATCTGATTCATTCGATCAACTTCACTAGTCTTGTAAATCAAATCATCCTTATATAGACAATATAGCAATTCAGATTGATCAACCATTGAAACCATGGTATTCAACGACCCATATGATCAAAGCGAAATCGATATCAATCAAATGCTCTGTTGGTTCGCCAATTGGCGCAGATGAGACGTTTTAATTGTGAATTAATTCACTTGAAAGTCGTTAGTTAAGCCTTATTAAAAAATGATCGCGTAAGTGGACTCATTGAATGCTGAAAATATACTTGGAAGCATTCCTGAAATGTTTCCACGATATGAACCACAAACGTTAATCTTTGATATTGGTGGTGCCAGAACCGATTACGCTAATTAGCAATTTCCTCTGAATACATTAAGAACCGGTTTATTTCTGTGGCTGTTTTAAAAGAAATCGATTGCGGTCACCGGTTGCCTAAAGGTTAAAATATGGATTAACAACGAAATTGATATACGACCAACCTCAATAAGATTTCTGTAGATTTTCGCGGGCTGTTGAATTGATAAACTAATTTCGGGGACGTTTTTATTGTTGGAGAGATTTACAGCGGAAATAAAACAAAGCCTTTTTTCAACACGGATTCGACACTTTTATCAATTTGTTCCGCAGGACTTTTACAGCCTTAAGGTGGTATAAATTTTGTCAAACGCTCTGATTTTTTTTTTAAATCCGTAATAACCTTGAGCTACTTTTGGTTTAATGTTCATGGAGGGCTATAAAGCCAATAACGCACTACAATGACTGTTCACAGAGGGCATAAAATCGACGTCGAGGATTTACGGTTATTTAAAAAAATGTTAAATCTGCACAAGTTTGGCGCAAAAATGCGGACCTGGAAACTGTTAAAGCTAACATATGACGGCAATAAAATAAACCTTGTTGCGTAATCTGAGACATTGAGTATTGTACACAAAAAACTATATTTTTGGGGAAATTTTGGGCGCAAATATCAACGACATCGATTTGATCTATTGCTAAATAATAATCGTTTAAATGAATTTTAATCACAAAAAATAACGTATAATTGAATTAAAAATATAACACAAACGTAAATCCTATATATAGGTCAATGGGCATATTTAGAGCGACAATAGAACTAAATCACAAGCTATGATTACATCAGTTGATATAAGATATTACGCCGATTAAATTATTGGGTTTTCCTATCTCCAAATAGCAATGTTTCATCGAAAATTCGTGATGATGTTGCCAAAAAAGATATTTTATTTATTGTTGTCAAACCAAATTGTGGTTTTGCTAAAATTATGTCCATGATGAATTTGTATTCTTGACCAGATGATTTTCCTTTTGCTTGTACTTTTATGAGGATTCACGGATCATTGATCATCATGGATCATAACTTAGCGTTGTCTGATCGATTATTGGCGATTTTCTGGTAATGAAAATGTAGATTTAGCTACTCAATCATAGATGTCCATTTACAAAAAAATACTATTGTCCTAACAAAAACCGTAAAGAGTTTAGAATATCTGGACGAAAAACTTGAATTACGCAAAATTATATTACAATATACCACGTGCGTATATCTGTACTATAAAACAACCACTGGATCAGTAGCGCATCTATTTTATTATATATTATACAACCATTAATATTTCCACGCTTGGCTTGTTGTCTTTAGACAAATTGTAAGCACCAACTTCTGCAACAAAACCTTAGAAGATCTTGAGAAATTATAAGCATGTGAAAATTGATCAATGGCAATAAATTAGAATAAAAATTCAAAACATATCCTTTAAAAAAATTTTTTTAACGCATTCGCGGACACGTCTGCATTTGCGGATGTCTGCAAATATAGGTAGTCGAACAACGCCAGTTGTGTCCAAGTCACGACCTTATTATGCTGATTATATATTAGAATTACATTTTGGTTATAATGTAACTATAAATATATTTTTAAAAGACAGATGTTTTTTTATGATGAATATGTTCCTTATTCGTTCCTTGGACGTTGACCATGATGATTACTATAGTGCAGGGGGTTTTAAACTAATGTAGTCCACGGATTCCCTCTGAAACAACATTCTTTTTGCTGACACATTTGCTGACGTATATATACGTCTCGCCCACCTGATGTGAGTTCATATTATTATTTTTTATTAAAGATTCTTAGAATTTATAAGGCGTTAGTTCCCTTTCATTTGTTATTTGAAAATGCCTTTCAACTAAGCATGAATATTTAGATTTAATGCTTTTTTTGATGGCATAGGTTGGCTTTTTACTATGTTGTCTTAATCTTACCTTATGCTACTAGGCACTAGTCACGTTTACTAAGTACACGTCCACTCATAAATTCATGTCAAAACATGCACTCACATATCCGTTAAACAAGAAAAAAGTTTCGCCTGCTTTAGGACTTAACATGTTTCGAGGACGTATATATACGTCCTAACCAATTTCGATGCAGTTTACATTGGACGTATATATACGTCCCGCCCACTTAACATGTTAAAGTATAAAAAGATAATATTTCATCTAATAGACATGGCAGTGTTTAATTCGTAGATTTTACACAGCATTAAAATGGAAAAAAGCGATGAAGTTTTCTGCAATTTAGAAACGCTTTAATAAAATCCTTATTAGGAATTGTTAATGGTAAGTTGGTGAATACGAATTCCCCCCAATTGAAAAATCATTTAAGAATATTTTAGACTGTGTCTCTTCATTGGTATTTTGTCACAAAATATATTAATTTCGAATTAGGATTTACAATATATGCACGTCGATAGTGAAAGGAAGTCTAAGAGAGGAAATCGCAAGAAGAGATATGAGACAAGGAATAATAATAGTGTGTTTATAATGATTTAACTCAATTTCTATATTCATGAATTGCGTGGGTAATCCGTGTCCGCGAATGCGTTAAAATAGCATTTTTTGCACGATTTTAAGCACACACACGCACAGATCTGTGCGCGCGGTATTTATGGCGTTAAAAAAAAATAACACTGGATATTCAGGGAGTTTATTTAATCAATTTATTACCGTAAATTACTTTTCACATCAATTGTCTCAAAATAAAAATAAAATAATAACTCATACCTAAGGCTTATAATAGATTTTTTTAATATACATCGGAAAAAACGCATTCGGATAATCGAGAATCAACTGTTTAATTTGTACGGATTTAAAAAATCGCTTATTGATAAAATTAAATAAATTCTATCAAAATTTGTATATGAAATGCTATTCAAAGCGAATATTATGCATGTGGACTAAGCATAATATCAAAATTTAATACAAATCGATTTCTCAATCAGAATGATACATATTTATGTATCAATAAATTTAAATTTAATTTGTCCATTAATATAATTATTTGCACATGTTTGTCCATTTAAGCCAAGAAGAAATGCTTGAAATATTTGACATCGTGTTCGAAATTGGCTATGTTGGTTATCGGAACGTTAAATTCTTACTGTGCATTGGTGTACAATTTTTTTTAAATGTATCGATTAATCGATATTTAATATAAAAATGTCCTTTATTTTGTATGTTTTATAGGAAATATGATTCATTCAAGGATCAATCTATTTTTTGGTTGCGCTCCTCGATTATTATAATTTTATACGGCGTTATCTTTAATTATTTCTAGTGAGCATTGTGGTCAAAATTTTCTGCTTATTAACTTGACCGAGCAATGTACCTTGGAAGTCTTTGATGGCTCAAAGGTCATGCTGATTATCGGTAATAGCGATAATATCTTTTGCTAGAATCGAGAGCTGAGCTGAACCACATCTTCGGTCATTAGTTCTTCATTTCGTTGAACATCTGACATTCAACCAAAAAATTCCATATACGTCAGTCAGATTCACAAAAAAGTGTTGGTTTTCGATACGATTTCCGCAAAGTGAATCCTATTGAGCTTCTTCCTATTGAATTAATCATCTTCAACGTAAACGCAATATGATTAACATTTCATACTTGGGTCACGTGCTCGATCAAAACCAAATTTCCTGTTCGCATTCACAAGGAAATCGTGAGTGGCCATACAAAGTGGCGAGAATGTGCCTCTAATGGATATTTAATGCCTCTTTATGATGTGTTAAAGATTCAAAAATAGCTCCGATTAGGACTTGTTTCGCCGCGACCAAATTGGCGAAGACACTTTCGGTGGGTGCGGAATAAACTTAAAATGTGACAGACGTCGTCTTCTAATTTGAAATTATTTAACAGAGGCGCATTATGCCATGGCCGTTTGCGGTGGGATGTTTTGGTAACGTAATATATTAACCACCCGCGGTTCAACAAATTATCAGCTCGGACTCCGGTCTGGTCGTAAGGGCGCCGATTTTGACAGGCCCAACGTGTGTTTCATTATGATCTTGTTCCCTTACGACATCCTGTAATGTTACATTAAATTATGCGATATCCCTTCGGGTCGGACGCTCCTTTGGATACTATTAGAATCGCGGACGATCCTAAAAATACACGGC
Organism: Stenopsyche tienmushanensis; assembly: GCA_008973525.1. Taxonomy (NCBI): domain Eukaryota; kingdom Metazoa; phylum Arthropoda; class Insecta; order Trichoptera; family Stenopsychidae; genus Stenopsyche; species Stenopsyche tienmushanensis. The sequence goes on along the minus strand of WACJ01000109.1, from coordinate 460,569 downwards.
GTTGAATCCCTATAGGGTGAAGACCCCCCACATATTTCAATTTTATTCTTTTACAATTTCATTCATTTATGTAATATATGCGTTGGTATGGTGGATGTTAAGATTTGTTATGACATGACCCCCTACCAATATTGGGCTAAATGACCAATTTATTGCCCTAATAACTTAGGACGATCTTAAAATGCAATATATTGCAGGATTATAATTAGTTGACTCGAATAATATCATTTCATATTTATTTAGGCAATAAATCCTAAGGAACGATGAAATTGAATATTTCTTTAGAAGCGTATTTCGTTAGTCATCTTCATAAAATGATATATCCTTTATCGAATGTAGGCGATCTCCATATGAGACTTCTCTATGGATTTTTTTTTTTCATTTGGTGCTTTCCCATTGTCTTCTACGTATGATTGAATTGGGATAGAATTAGTTGAATAAAAATATAGGTATTAATCATATACGTAAATCTGCATCAAAATATACAGTCGACTCGCGGTAATCCGACACCTCCTGTAATCCGACATGCTAATACATGTACAAAAAATTCAAAATTGAAATTCTGGACCGCATAAATAGTAATGATGAAATCTATTTGTAATTTGGCAAGTCATGATATTAAAAAGAACCGCCAAACATTCAAAAGTTCATCTCCATTACTAATTATGGGACAAGACGACAGTGACTGACTGGATTGGTCCCACAAGAAACGCAACAACAGGCTACCCCTTCCCCATGGTACTCCTATCGGTTCGCTCATTCTTAATATCAAACAACAAGCATGACCAGAAACTGAAGGAAGCCTGGCAACAGAGATGGGATCAATCCAATAAGGGAAGATCCGGTGGAGGGCCATCACTGACTAACAAGCACTCGAGGTAGCCGAGCTCAACGTTGACAACATGGTCCACAGCATGATGGCAAGCAAGAAGAATTGGGACCTTTGGCGTGATTACGTTGAAGAAATTATGAGCGCTAAAGAGGGCAGTGAGCTGCTCTCCAACACTAGAATAGGGCCAATTACTTAAAGCCAGACTTCCTGTACTCCTGAAGCAATGTGGGAAAACAGTACCAGGGGGGCAGAGAAGAACAAGGGAGGGGTCTAGTCAGTAAGAATCTGACACTACTCCGGGACCAAAACCCCTGTTTGCCTAGGCTGTTGAAGGTAGTGGTGAACCTTTGACACGGTCTCCATCAACTACTGTAATCGGCAGTTCCACACAACCATGTATGGCTACGAAGCACAGGTTCACCTGCGCACCCAACTCGTGTTAGCTGGTCTACCCCAGCAGCTTTTGATGAGCAAACCGACGAGGCTAGCAAAGCATGAAAGCAAATTACAAGGAGCTTCAAAAATCGTCATGGAATACGTTTGATGGTGATTTTTCGGACTATAAGGAATCGGGGGTAGTACTCTATAGTCCGACAAATTGGACAATCCGATACTGCCTTGCACAACACTTATCGGATTACCGCGCATCTGTTTAACTACCAACAACTACTCAAAAGAAATATTTGAAGAAGCATTTTCTGCTTATTCAATTTTGATTGTAATTTATTGAGCTTGTCGCCATTGATTATTAAGTCAGCATCCCGCAATCATCGATATACTTTTTTTATGAGCTCTAGCAATGTCTCAAAATGTCGCTAATCGCATAAGGATAACCATGGACAGTTTCTGCATTGTTGTTATTAACTTTAAACTAACATGAACAATATATAAGTCTTAAGTCTGTATATGATATAATATAATTGCATTGAATTGTTTGACACACACAAAAATGATTTGATTTAAGTCTAAAACAATGAAGAATATTTCAATAAAAATAATGGGGGGTGGCTTAGACCTTCTACGCTTTTGCTTTGTAGTTTTAGTCATATATGTTATGATATTGAACCGCAAAAAAATATTTTTCTATGAGTGAAACTTTTGCTAATAAAATACATTCATCCCCCGATATACGCGATACTTTTTTGCGCGGTTTCACTTTAACGCGTTCGAGAAAATATATTTTTGTTTTGATGCGTTTTGTAATGTAAGGATATCGAAGAATTATTTACCGATGACGTTATAACCGGAGAGAAATTAATTGGCCTTATTTTAATACCCAAAACAGATCATGTAAGTGAAGATGAATCTTCCGGACCGTCATTATTTACTGCAAAAAAATTAGATGACGCCCTCAACCGAGCAAAAAAAAATGGGAAAAATTGTGTTCAAAATTTATCCAAACACGGAACGTGCTCTCGATTTCCAAAGAGATCTCCGAAATATTTGTGCACAATATGAAGAAATATATAAACGACTATTTTTGTATAAATACTTGCCTTTTTACGCGAATTTCTGAAGAACGTATGTACTGCGTAAATCGAGGAATGAGTGTTTTATGACCATGTTTTAAAAAAATATAAATTACCATGTTTATATAATGATCTCTTTGTGATGATCTAAAAATGGAATATATTCTTGTTTTACCGAGAAAATTGCAAAAAATGCATATTGCACATGTCTGAGTGACAAATTATTCATTGTGATTTTATATAAATTTATTAATGATAGCAAAGTTATGTGATAGTTGGTAATGTACCCTCCAAAGCTAACAAGCCATATCAATAATTACACATTAATTGTTTGTCCTGAAATTTAATATTCAATAATGATAATAATTAATAATATGTTCGCATTGCCATTTTAATAACTTCATTAGCCCTCGCCGACTCTTTTTAACTCGTTATGATGCGGTAACCGCGTTTCAAACGCAGTTTATTAATTAATATTCTATTTCAGCAGGTCGACCAGTTATTAATCGATTTTATATTAACATATACAACATAAAAGATTTCGCGTGGCGCCGTTTTGCTGGTCTTTTTCGCTGCGAAATGTTGGCGCCAGGACGACCTCATTCCCGACATTGCATTTTTATCCGGACATGTTCGATCTTAACACTTTATTAACGACCATAGGGCAAGTGTAAGTGTATCGCCGGAACATTTTAGCAGCGACTTCGGAGCGTGTCGTCCTCATTGAACACGATAAATTATCCCTAAAATTATCGGGTGGCTTAAATCAACTCAATCGCGTCCCGGCGAGGACGTTTACGTAAGCCGAGATGGCGATTACAAAATGTCCTAGCGTTGGCGACTTCCAGAGACTCTGATCGCCATTTGTGGAGGAATTTTGGGTCGGGCAAAGACCGGCTTTCGGCCTATGACCCTGCAAGGTCGCTCGAAAGACCTTAATAAATGTCGGACTCAAGTGAGACCACATGTGATTGCCTCTTCTTTTACTTCTTGTTTTTCTCTTCTTATTTCAACATCGTCCATACAAAAAAAAATGTATCGATGCGACACGGGACGCATTCCGCATAATTTAAAACCAATCGGACACATTTTGATTCGAGTTTTTGCTTACAGTCCGAGAGTCCTTGCCATCATCAAAATACATCATCAATTAATGTTTCCGTTCAGCGACCGGAAGTAAAAAACCTGTAAAAGCCTGCAAAAAACCTGCAAAAATCCATTCGACAGCAAACAAGAGAATCCTTGGCGATCGCGGGTGTTTAAATAAACATTAAATTAAATCGAAGAAAAAGGAAAAACAACCCGAGCGCGTTGAAAACCGCGAAGGGTGGATGGACTCCGAAGAATTCTTAAGCCCCCAAAAAAAGCTCAAAAACAAATCTGAGACTGAATAGCATTCCGCTCAAAATTACCATATTGTTATATAAAAGCCAACGAGTATAATACTCATGTGACAAACTTTCAAATCGATTCCAATCTCAAGACGTCCAAGAATTACACAACCAACCGACCATGACTAAAATATTATATTTCTAAGAAACCAGGACGATATTCTCTATGAATAATTTTCAACAAGGAAAACCGACAATCAAGCATCAAAACTAGCTTGAATTCCTGAAACAACCTAACACGATTTTCACCTTAACATAATCGATTATTGCGGTTAATAAAAGTTCCAATCGTGATTCAAGATTATGATTTTTCATCGATTTTATTAAACGTGAACTCATTCCGATCCGCTCACGTGAAAATGGATGCTTTATAACTTTAGACTTAGCACATTACACTCAAACCTCTTTTTGTGCGATTTTGAAGTTATGCGGTTTTTTTAAAGCATTTTTTTAAAGGTTACATTTTGAATAAAATCATCAACAATAACCTAAATAATGAATATAATTTGGGACTGTGTAAATCCAATCCTGGGATCCCGGACAGTTTAAGATGCTCATGAATCCCGGGATTAGTAAACTTAATCCCGAAAAATTCGGGATTGAAATTTTTATCTGACAGAAATCGTACATCTTACCGGCATGAAGGCTACTAAATCGAGACATTCGATGTACAGTACATATATGTTTTTCAAATTTTTATATTAACCTTTCCCTACCGGTGATGTATTTACTACACCTCGACTCTAATAATGGGAATATCGATATGAAATATAATATATATGGGGTTCAAAATTTTTGTATTCCTTTGTAATATAATTACGAATCGCATCAACGTATTATAGTATATAAGTATTCATCTGCAGCGACTGAAATAAATAATTTGTTGGGAAATTTTGGCCTTTAAATTATTTTTCATTTTAAACAAATGGACTTATACAATAGTATTTTTTAATCAAATTTATTAATGTATGACATTGTCACTGGGTATACTATTTCTTCCGAAGAAGAGAGCGATTTTGAGTCATATCGAAAATCGATGACAGTTTGTAATTAAAATAATCAGTATTTCTCTAGTGGATGTCTGGCATTTGAGATGCCAGATGTCAGAATCCTTAAAATTTTACCAACGATGCAAGACATCCTTTAAATGTTACCAAAAATGTTATTTTGTGCCTTATTGTGTTCTTGTTTTTTTATTAACTTTTTTTGTGCGATTTTTGATACATTTTATATACATATTTCAAAGTTATGCGGTTTTTAAAATTCAAGGAACGCATCTTCATTTTTCCTATGTAAGTCATAGATTTTTTTTGTGCGATTTTCCGCAGAACGCATCTACCGCACAAAAAAAAAGGTTTAGGTCAAAATCGCTGTTATGTTTATAAGAAAAAAAATCGTTTCAATCTGTCAGCTGGTTTAAAAATTATATCCATTTTTACCCAGATGATATTGTATGCGAAACACAGCGTACTGGAATGTGTTGATATAAATAAATTTGTTATTTAGTCATTTCATTGAAACAATAAACATAAACGGAAAAATGGACTTTGATCTAAGTAGCTAAGAGTGATTAAATATTGTGTTTATTAATCATTAAGTATTCCGACAAGGCTTATTGTTCTTAAACAAAGTCTTTAAAAGATCGCGTATCTGACTAGATTTCGAGATGAGTCTTCAAACGAATGCGTTTGGGAAAATATGACACATGTTTTGCAAATTTTATGTTTTTATTATTTATCAATAGCAAAAATCTATATATTAAATATTGATATTCTTCAACGTCTCGATACTTGTTCAAATATTGATATTCCGGATGCCTTTGACATAAGAAACGACATAAATTTGAATGAATAATTGCAATAAATATTGTCACAACATTCAAGACAAATTTGTTTGCAAAATATAAACAATTATGCCATTTCTGTTATTAATTTAATATGGATTAATTTCCGTACGCGATGTCATTAATATTGCATTACATAAATAGGGAGGGGCAATTCCTCTGAATAAGTCTTTGTTCGACGCGATAGATGCATTTTGTGACATTAACTCTAAATGACGTTCACTTTCAATGCATGTGTCGACAATTGTGACAAAATAATGCATCCAAAAAATATATGTTTATGAATTATAAATTTTTAATATAGCATAATAAATTTTACAAACATACCAGTCGGATCATAAAAGTTCAACTTCCGAAACCGGTTAATTTTATTAAGATAATAAATACATAAATAAATATTTTTATTCGTTTAGTTTCTTTAGATGAATTTGTGCCTTTTGTTGATAAATGATAGTCAATAATTTTTTTATAATATCATTGGGGTTTAAGGGGTTCTTTTGCTACGTTTCACACATAAACCCTATATCGAAAGTGTCAGGGTTGTTGAAAAATAATTTTATCTAAACATTTTGAAAAATACCCAAAATTTCAACTTTAAATTATATAGGATGACTTTAACTATTAGGGATAACTATAAGTAATGTCGTTTATTCGACGCATCGTCTTCTTAATTTTCAGTCTTTTGAGTGTATTAGCTCTCTTGTAAAAAGAAAGCGACGGAGGCTACGAAGAACACCATCGATATTTATTGTGACATGATGTACGTCAAGAAATTCCAACGATGACTTAAAAAAATAATCTGATGATTTGAGTTTAGAAGACGAGCCTCGGAGGATCCTAAAGAAGTCGGACAAGATTAAAAAATAAGATATTGTATTTGGGACCCACATGCATGTGATCGCAACATGCAGACTATTGCAAGAAAAAGAACTAAATTCAACCCTTCTATGGCATTAATTTCTATAAAATAAATCCTATAGCGTTGGCGGTAGTCTTTTCGTATAGTGGTTCCTTTTAAAGCGAACTTCTTTGGTATTTCACTAGTGCGGCGCTGTCGAAGAACATTCCATTGTAATAAGTATTTGTAGATAAATTAGATCAAACCTCATTAAATAAAATTCGAGAAGAAATGCAGAAAGAAGTTATTTTCGACAGAAAAGAAAATAGTCCAGTTAATAATTAAAGTAAGAAAAATGTTTTATTTGCTGATTCCTTTCAAATTACAAAATCTATGCATACATATATAGAGTACATATATGTTTTTCAAATTGTTATGTGAACCTTTCCCTACCGGTGATGTATTTACTACACCTCTACTCTGATAATAGGAATATCGATATGAAATATAATAGATACGGGGTTCAGAATTTTTGTATTCCTCCGTAATATAATTACGAATCGCATCAACGTATTATAGTATATAAGTATTCATCTGCAGCGACTGAAATAAATAATTTGTTGGGAAATTTTGGCCTTTAAATTATTTTTCATTTTAAACAAATGGACTTATACAATAGTATTTTTTAATCAAATTTATTAATGTATGACATTGTCACTGGGTATACTATTTCTTCCGAAGAAGAGAGCGATTTTGAGTCATATCGAAAATCGATGACAGTTTGTAATTAAAATAATCAGTATTTCTCTAGTGGATGTCTGGCATTTGAGATGCCAGATGTCAGAATCCTTAAAATTTTACCAACGATGCAAGACATCCTTTAAATGTTACCAAAAATGTTATTTTGTGCCTTATTGTGTTCTTGTTTTTTTATTAACTTTTTTTGTGCGATTTTTGATACATTTTATATACATATTTCAAAGTTATGCGGTTTTTAAAATTCAAGGAACGCATCTTCATTTTTCCTATGTAAGTCATAGATTTTTTTTGTGCGATTTTCCGCAGAACGCATCTACCGCACAAAAAAAAAGGTTTAGGTCAAAATCGCTGTTATGTTTATAAGAAAAAAAATCGTTTCAATCTGTCAGCTGGTTTAAAAATTATATCCATTTTTACCCAGATGATATTGTATGCGAAACACAGCGTACTGGAATGTGTTGATATAAATAAATTTGTTATTTAGTCATTTCATTGAAACAATAAACATAAACGGAAAAATGGACTTTGATCTAAGTAGCTAAGAGTGATTAAATATTGTGTTTATTAATCATTAAGTATTCCGACAAGGCTTATTGTTCTTAAACAAAGTCTTTAAAAGATCGCGTATCTGACTAGATTTCGAGATGAGTCTTCAAACGAATGCGTTTGGGAAAATATGACACATGTTTTGCAAATTTTATGTTTTTATTATTTATCAATAGCAAAAATCTATATATTAAATATTGATATTCTTCAACGTCTCGATACTTGTTCAAATATTGATATTCCGGATGCCTTTGACATAAGAAACGACATAAATTTGAATGAATAATTGCAATAAATATTGTCACAACATTCAAGACAAATTTGTTTGCAAAATATAAACAATTATGCCATTTCTGTTATTAATTTAATATGGATTAATTTCCGTACGCGATGTCATTAATATTGCATTACATAAATAGGGAGGGGCAATTCCTCTGAATAAGTCTTTGTTCGACGCGATAGATGCATTTTGTGACATTAACTCTAAATGACGTTCACTTTCAATGCATGTGTCGACAATTGTGACAAAATAATGCATCCAAAAAATATATGTTTATGAATTATAAATTTTTAATATAGCATAATAAATTTTACAAACATACCAGTCGGATCATAAAAGTTCAACTTCCGAAACCGGTTAATTTTATTAAGATAATAAATACATAAATAAATATTTTTATTCGTTTAGTTTCTTTAGATGAATTTGTGCCTTTTGTTGATAAATGATAGTCAATAATTTTTTTATAATATCATTGGGGTTTAAGGGGTTCTTTTGCTACGTTTCACACATAAACCCTATATCGAAAGTGTCAGGGTTGTTGAAAAATAATTTTATCTAAACATTTTGAAAAATACCCAAAATTTCAACTTTAAATTATATAGGATGACTTTAACTATTAGGGATAACTATAAGTAATGTCGTTTATTCGACGCATCGTCTTCTTAATTTTCAGTCTTTTGAGTGTATTAGCTCTCTTGTAAAAAGAAAGCGACGGAGGCTACGAAGAACACCATCGATATTTATTGTGACATGATGTACGTCAAGAAATTCCAACGATGACTTAAAAAAATAATCTGATGATTTGAGTTTAGAAGACGAGCCTCGGAGGATCCTAAAGAAGTCGGACAAGATTAAAAAATAAGATATTGTATTTGGGACCCACATGCATGTGATCGCAACATGCAGACTATTGCAAGAAAAAGAACTAAATTCAACCCTTCTATGGCATTAATTTCTATAAAATAAATCCTATAGCGTTGGCGGTAGTCTTTTCGTATAGTGGTTCCTTTTAAAGCGAACTTCTTTGGTATTTCACTAGTGCGGCGCTGTCGAAGAACATTCCATTGTAATAAGTATTTGTAGATAAATTAGATCAAACCTCATTAAATAAAATTCGAGAAGAAATGCAGAAAGAAGTTATTTTCGACAGAAAAGAAAATAGTCCAGTTAATAATTAAAGTAAGAAAAATGTTTTATTTGCTGATTCCTTTCAAATTACAAAATCTATGCATACATATATAGAGTACATATATGTTTTTCAAATTGTTATGTGAACCTTTCCCTACCGGTGATGTATTTACTACACCTCTACTCTGATAATAGGAATATCGATATGAAATATAATAGATACGGGGTTCAGAATTTTTGTATTCCTCCGTAATATAATTACGAATCACATTAAAGTATTATAATATGTAAGTATTCATCTGCAGCTACTGAAATAAAAAATTTTTTGGGAAATCGGGAATTTTGCAAGTTTTAGTCCGTGTCTCAGCATAAAGGAAATTTATCAGTCACATTGATGGTGTTATATGAAAATGGAGGCTTACGCGGTCATCAACTCGAATTAGCATTTAAATATCTGATGACGATACCTTTTTTGATATAAATAAATTTAAAAAATTCGCCTTCAAATTATTTTTCGTTTTAAACAAATGGACTTATTAGTATTTTTTGATAAAATTTATCAATGTGATTTCTTAAACTATTGAAAATCCCGTTCCCGGGATAAAAATATATATCGCCAAAAAAGTGATTCCTAGATTTGATTTTAGTTATTTTTGCAAATTTATGAATTATAATATTGATTCATGAAGCTGTAAAATAATACTGATATTGACTTGATCATTGATTGATCAATTTCATTCTATAATCCATTTTGGGATATTATCATACTATTATTTATATTTCTGGAAATATTTAATAAAAATGTAATCAAATTGCGAATGTTCAGTATTGTTGAATGGCATTAAATTATTGGAAGAGAATGCAAAATCAGCATCACTTTTTAATATAAAGTATTAACGACTCCAAATAATAATCAGAACTTTGCTCTGATAAATATAATAATTGTACCGCTATAATAAACATGAATATAAATTCTTAAGGTCGCTTACGATTTCAAATATTGATATAATAAATATATTCAAGATCGTTACTTTAACCCTTCAACATACAACCGGCAGAGTATATAAATGGGCCATTGATGCTAAAGACCAAAACAGTGCTATAAAAGCGATATGAATGCAAAATGATCTTTCAATATATTGATAAGAGGGTGTGTTTTTACAAAACAACCCATTGATTTTAAAGTATTTTTTTTGCATTTATTAATTTTATATTGTGGCTTACTTTTATTGAAATCGGGCTTAAATTATGTTTTTGAAATGAGTATTTTTTATCTCATTAGATTGAATGTAAGGCAACTCCAATAATATATTGTTTGATGCGTTTTAAAGTGGTTTTAACGCTTTTTAAAGTCGGTACGTATTCTAGGTCCAAAAATTGTTTTCGAGGAGCTTTCAGCTCTTTGTCAATATTAAATGGCTAAAATATGATTTTGGGCATCGCCATCGACATTCAATGCGAAGATATGCAGATCGAAGGGATTTCTGGTGGTCGTAAAAACTGGTCCCGAGAACGTGCAGCATCTGGCTCTTTGCGTCGTATTCAAATGAGCCAATTTGGAAGTGTCAATAGCTTCTTAAAAACTCCTCGCTTGACATTTGAAAATCGAAAATATCTCCGAAAACTCCTCGTTGGATCCGAGCTCATTATTGGGCGTTGCATAAGACTTTGCAATGTCTAACATTAAACGTCGATGTGAAACCGACGTCCTTACAAACGAATTCTTTCTCAAGATGTAACGATCATGAGGTTGCCATTCGGGATCATGCAGTGGGTGTGATGTTATCGTCGATCTCTTGCAATGCTGTAACAATCGCATTCGTGGTGCACTAATGTACGAAGCATCCTTCCAAGAATTCCGCAGACGTTCTAAATTATGTCAATCTGCTTAAAAATGGCCATATTAGGATTTCGTCCTTGCAAGCCTGATACAGTCTGCAACAAAAGATTACGTGGTCATATGAATGGAAATGAAAGGCGATACTGATTTTTGTTGTTCTGCATTTTTGTTATTCCTTGAACGACGCATTAAAAGGATATTTGATGTGGGTTTACAGGAACACTAAAAATAGTATCATAATGTAGAGTTCAAGGAATTTAATGACTGTCGGCTACTGAACTTGAATATATTAAAACAACATCATTGACATGCAGATAACTCCTAATACATTTTAACCTCAAGCTAAAAAAATCAAGTCAAATCAAGTTGTTTAGTTTTTTTATTCAGACTTTAAAAGATAGCATTTCTATTATATTTGATAATGTATAAGTATGAATTTTATTGAAGGAAAAAGTAAGACAAAAAAATACAAAAACTTAACCTTTTTTGTCAGTGCCGCCGTACATTTAAGAAAATATTACACACCTAGGAATATTTTTTCCCCAGCCTTCTGATCAATGAAACCTCTCAGCAACAGCAAGAAAAAACAATGAAGCAATTATGAAGCAAAAAAAAATGTGACTGGGCTTTAACAATATAAATGAGGTGGAAGAAGATTCAATATATAAGGATAGATCTGGATCAAGATAATCGATGAGAAATATTGAAACTTCCATTCTCTCAAAATTATTTGTATTGTGAAAAAAATATATATAATTCGATTTTGGCCCTAACTTTTATGAGGCATATCCCGAAAGTAAGTGTACTAAATTTTTATATTTTTTTTAGAAAAAGTGTATTTGAAAAACAAATACAGGATATAATCGATACACTTGTTAACTATTTTTCAACGTAATCGCCATCCCATTCAATGCATCTGGTGAGCCGCAACACAAACTTCTTTATGCCCTCCTCGAAGAACTCTCCTACCAGCTCCTTCCGCCACTTCAAAGACTTTTTCTGCACATGTTCGTCGGTTGAAAATTTAATTCCACCCATGTGTTCTTTCAAAGAGAGGAAAATATGAGCATCTGAAGGCATTAAGTCAGGAGAATACGTCCTTATCAAATCCAAGAGCATTTTGGTGACTAAGAATGTGTGAAAACGAGCGTTGTCGTGCAACAAGCACACTCTTCTCATCAGCATACCCCTTATTTTGGATGTTGTAGGGTCTCATAATATCGTAGTGCATTGATGGTTTTCTCCTTGAGGCAGAAATTTGACTAAAATGATGCCTTTTCAGTCTCAAAACACCAACAAATGGGAAATTGATGTTTGACACCACTGAGATGACTATCTTTTTTACTCAGACCACCGATGGGCGCTATTGACCCGCTCGCACTTCGTGGGATATCTTACCGACATATTTCACGCAACTGGACACTACAGCGTGAATTTACATACTACCGTATTCTTGCTATGCTCTCTTTATGAGAAGATCTTCTTCTATCATTCAATATGACCAAACCTTAAAAAAACAACAAAACTACAGCCTGTTATTGTCACAGTACACTTACTTTCGGGATATGTCTCGTGTAATAATGTTTGACTGCAATTCATCTTTTTTTCTCAACAAAAGTTATGCGTGTTGATATCATGGTTTCTAACCAGAACTGTACCGAAAACCGATAAAATCGTTTTTGTTGGAAAGATAACCGAAAATTAACTAGTTCGTAAATATCGTTTTTTATGGTTTTGGGCGAAAGAGAGTTCTGTTAATTTTTGCTACTGCAGCTACTTTTAATACATTCAGATAATATTGCTATCAACCCAAATTCTAGCTTGATATCGTAATTCATCATCATGTATTTTATTTAGTTATGTCTTTCTATATGTTTGCTGTCTACCCAGACTGAGACTCCCAAAATTCCTACCAATTAGTACCAATTCAATATTTTTTCGTTTTATAAATTATGGTATATTCTTCTAGTTATAATTATTTTACCGTATGATAAATCTGAAATCTAAAAAAATGGGGAGAGTAAATTCGACAATATTGCTTATTATAAAAGAAGGAATAAAATATTTTAAATTATGTTAGCGAACAAGTCTTGGCTGAAACGCAAACCGTAAAAACCGTTATTTTTACCGGAACGAAACCGTAACTGAACCGATATAAATTTTTAGTACTTAACCGGTATGGAAACCGAACTGAAAAACGTAATGGTTCAAATTAAACAGTATTTTTACAAAATAAAAGGGAAACCATTAGTAGAAATGGCAAAAACACAATGAAAGACCTCTCGACATTAAAAAGAGTTAGTTTCTGTGCACCAAAGCTAGCGATTGAAAATAATAGTTTTAGCAAAAATATAGAGCATAAACTTCAAAATTGATTAATCGATCAAGATTAAAACATCAATTTTGGAATCCTAGAAAAATGTATTTGTAATATTGGGATTCTTTTATACATGAATGTATATTGTATTTTTTTTTGCAAATTTTTAACTGTATATTTGCGCCTTCCCCCCCTTTAAGATTTATATAGATATGTTATAAGCTATAAAATGTTATAGACGATGACTAAAAAGATAAGATATAAATATCTACAGCGCTATAGTGGGGTTACTCATTGTATTTGTCATTAGTCAGTAGGTAGTAATATTTACTGTCGATTCGATAACAGCTTAGTGTACATTCAGTATGCCGATAGCAGTGCGTGAAATCGTTATAGTGCCATATTTTTGTTAGAAATTTGATTTTTTTTGCTGATTATGTCTTTTCTACAATCGCCCAATAGCAAGTATTTGAAAATCAATGCAATTACCAGCATCGATGAATTGCGAGCTGACATCAAAAGATGCCAAGACCTAATCGCCGATAGTAATCAATGCTCCGTCGAGCGAAAATGGCTGGTGAGATTCTTGGTCGATCTTCGATTCAGGGTTCAAAAATTGGAGAACCCGAGCGATATCCTGTTGAACACGGAGGTCTATTGTGTTGGACATCATTTCGAAGTCTGTAATCCGAGCAGGAAGCTAAGTTGCGATCAATGCTGCGGTGCCATATGGGGAATTAGTGAAGAATGCTACATGTGCAAGGATTGTAACTTCGTATGCCATTTGAAATGCATCGACTTCGTCCGAAGAGTTTGCTCCCATGTCGTGGCCACGGAGAAGAACGAATTGCAGATGGAAATCTGTCCAGAAATCGGACTAGCCGCACAGCAATTCAAATGCGCCGAATGCAAAACGAGTATCGGATTTCAATTCCAAAAATGCGACGCGCGTCTTTGCGACTATAGCGGACTATATTTCTGCAGCAGTTGCCATTGGAACGATACTTGCGAAATACCAGCTAGGGTTGTCCACAATTGGGACTGGGACAAGCGGAGAGTCTCCAGAGCTGCATACCAATTGCTCAAATTGACAAACACGTTGCCTTTGATCAATCTTGAATCCATCAACGAAAAGCTATTCAATCTGGTGACGGAGCTCAATTACGTGCGCAAGCTGCGCAATGATCTAAGACTGATGATGAAATATCTGTTGATTTGCAGGAAGGGAAACTGTTTTATAACTGGGGAAATTCTGCGCATTGCCGAAACGCCGAAATTCTACAGCTTCGAAGACTTAAAGCTGGTCAATGATGGACGCTTGGAAGCAAGATTGAGCCAAATCGCCGAGGAATGTCGCAATCACATCATCGCTTGTGAGATATGCGTCGGAAGAGGATACCTATGCGAATTGTGCATAAACGAAGAAGTCATCTTCCCGTTTGATTCTTCTTCTTTCGGATGCACCAAATGCAATTCTTACTTTCATCGCAGCTGTTGGACGAAAAAACAACAGATTTGTCCCAAATGCGCGAGAATTGCCGAACGCAACAAGAACAAACCACCAGAAGAAGAAATTATCTACGATATCATTGCTTGAATCTCTTATCATTGTCATGATGATTTAATCGAAATATATTTTTGTTACAACCTTATATGTTTTTTTAATGCATGGAACCTCCAAATGTGCTTAATCTTGCAATAACAATTTAAATGATGAATACGCGTATTATTTAAAAAAGGCAAAACGTAACACCTTATTGATAATAGGAAGTCATTTTATTAAAAATGCACGAGCCATGCAAAAAGACATCTAGATAAGACGTTTGTTATCGTTAAATAAATTAATACGACAATAATATTAGCGATAAGGAAGAGAATGTTTGTTTGCATTGAATGCTGCATTATCTGTGATTTGAAATGAATTTATCATTAGGAAACAACCATTGTCACGAGATCATCAGATCATTACACATAATAATGCGTCATTCCTTGTGTACATATACATTATTGATTTTAAAAAACAGAAAGTATTACATTTGACTGTCATTCCGATACTAAAATATTCTCTTCTATGCACAAGCACAATAATCTCAATCATAACAATGAATAAAAATGTTTGTTTAATGAATTTTAAATTGTTGTTCAATGTGGACGCTTTTGACATAGAGAGGGCGTTGTATCTGGTGATGAACATATCGCATGCTACATATATTTTAATACACATTTGAATTGGTAGCACTGTTGATAGCATACAAGACCACGTATTTTTTTTACATAAATAATACACAAGAAATCGATTCATTTGATCCTGCTTTAGAAGGAAATGATAATCGGACAAAGACTCATTCAACAAGCAATGACGAACAGGAAGCAATTAAATAAATAAACACTGTCGATAGCACACAATATTAGGTCATTTCTTTGCGTAAACAAATAACAAACTTGAAATTGAAATCATTATTAGTCGATAAATTTGGGCTAACGATTTATACAATCGTGCGATGTATGCGGGGATGCTCTCCGTCTCTGTCTCCCGAACTGCGCTACGTTCTCTGTCTATCTCTGTCTGTCTCCGAGCTCAATGTACAAGAGTGCTCTTTCTGAATAGTGGAGGAGGGATCCCAGGCCCTGGGATAGTACTCCTTTAGATTTTTTAATGTTTAAATTAAGTTATTTAAATATGATAAATATGTTTGTTTGTTTTTAAAAAAAACGACATAAAATGCGGGATGGATTAAAGGGTTGGGATGAGGTCTGTCAAAAAAATTTTTCCTCAAGAGGGGGTTCACATTTTGAACTAAGGTCCGATCTTTAATAATAAGAATGGTTATAATCTGAGATCTTTGCTTTGTTGTTTTCGCCGCTGCGACGGTCCCCGACTGTCGCTTTGTTCAGCCGCGGAGACCGCACCGGGAGTTTATTAGAAGCACCCGGCGCTCCTTACCATTGTGCTCAAAAACAATTCCGGCGCTGATGAACAACGAATGCATCCCTTTTAAAAGAAGGTCCACGTGATCCATCCGAATGATCAGGTGACACGCAGTCCAATAAAGTCCATGGTCTTCCGAATGTTACAATAATGAGCTGTCTTTTTGCGAGATACAAGGGCGCTGTTATTAATATTATTATAAAATATACAATTTAAATATTAGGCTTATTTACTAGTGAGACCATTTACATACACTTTATCAAAAACCAATCATTTAATAAACATTGGTGTAACCATAGCTATATAAATAGTGGAAATACTTAATGTATTGGATTTAACTCTTTTTGTACCAATGTCAAACTTGTTGAAACATCAATTTTTCTTATATTATATATTATATACTAAGTGTGAATTGATATGTTTATATATAATATAACACAGATTTTAACTGCTTGTATACTATGGCAAAGCTCGCATATCCTTACAAAATATACGACTTTTTTTGTGCGATTTCGAAGTTATGCGGTTTTTTTTAAAGCTGTTTTTTTCTATTTTTTAAATTTCATAAAGAGTACGTATCGAGATATTTTTGATATAATATAAAATAAATCATAATGTGTAAAAAAATAAATTAAATTAAATTAAATATCATTGCTAATTATAAATTTTATTGTTAGAAAGGGAAAATCACTGGGTATACTATTTCTTTTAAGACATCTTTTAAATGTTACCAAAAATGTTATTTTTAATTGCCTTATTGTGTTCCTGTTTTTTTAATAACTTTTTTTATGTGATTTACAATATATTTTATATAGCTGTTTTTAAAGTTATGCGGTTTTTAAAATCCATGGAACATATCTTCACTTTTTCTATGTAAAATATAGCTTTTTTTGTGCGATATTTCGTGGAACACACACACCTGAAAGCGATGTTTTTTTTAAACATTTTTTTATGCAAAAATTATTGAATATAGAATGTTCATACTTATTGTGTTGACTAGGCAATCTTTATTAAACATAAAAATATTTTTTAAAGTTTGGCAAAATATGTTAGTGGGATTGCGAGGTGCCACGAATGTCGATGCACGAGCGATGACATTCTTCACCACGGAAGTCATATGTCCTAGACAGGTGATTTGCAGTAGATTTTTTTTTACATATTTTTATATTGTATAATATTGTGTATAGTCTGACCTATAATTAAGAAGAAATATTGGAAAATAAAAAAAATAATGAGCGATCGAAGAAAAGTTTATATTTTTATCAACATTTATATAGATTTTTGTTTATTAAATGAACACTTTTAAATATTTTGAAATAATTGTAGTCTATTCGATGAAGACATTTATTACACAAGTTTCTGTCAAATTTCATAAATAATGCTCATCTAGGGCGTCTTGGAGAACTTCCGTGATCTTGGAAAAACGCGTTTAAAGTTTCTACTCTCCTCAGCTTCACGCGGCGTAGCTTCTCCTCTTAGGCATATAACTTTGTGAATTTCATTTATATTGACTTGAATCTTACTGATAGTGTTCTTAAACATTGGTTCTTCAACAAAGCAGAAATTTCTGACATAGTTATACAACTGCTTTGCGCTCAAATACAAGCGATAATTTGAATACTTCTCGCGTTTAGACAGAGGTGTTTATATGATCCTTCATAATAATCAGTCTGTCTTCTAGAATGATCAAGGAAGAGGAAGATATTTACCAGATCACATTGGTTTGTGAACAGCTTTATTTCACTTCTAATACTTTTGTCCAAAAGTGACAGCTATTAAAAAATGCCAAAAATTGCGATAGAAAGGCACTGATATAAATAAGTTTAAAAGTAGTAATGAGTAACGATAAAGAGCAAAAAATATAATGGCCTTCTTTCCGAACCATTATTTTTTTGTATTATATTTTGAAAGTTCTTTCAAAAAAATGGGATTTAAGGGGGCATAAAAATATGTTTGTATGGTTGATATAAATCAAACATTTTTTTTCAAAACGAAATGAAATTTTACATGACCCTGATTGAAGAGTTATTATTATTGCATCTTATTTGTCTTCAACGCCTTCACACAATGCTTTATTCCACCATTGTAATATACTAATAAAATGTTATGAAAGCATGTGTAAGGATCGTGCCTACAATTTGCCGCATGCTTGTCTGCCTCAAAAAGGACTTTCTAAATTCATCTAAGTTCTTCTGATCGACGAACAAAGCGCGCCCAATCCAAGAGACGGAAACTTTTGCACGGACTAATGCTGCGATGTCATTGAAACAGATATATCAATCGGCATTCCTTATAAGTGGCACCGATCTGAAAAGGTCAAAAAGTATATTTTTACAGGACCACATCCGATCCCAGGTGAAATATAAGCTTCAGTGGGCGGGATGCATTGCGGCGACCTCGGCGGTTTAGCTGCATAAATAACGACCTTCGCTAAGCGAGGTGTCAGGAAGAATAATAAACTACGTGATTTAAATTAATTTCTCATTGTGAGAGTGCGACCCACAGTTTGTTTTGTTACACAAGATGACGCCTCGCTGAATAATTTCGCTCCCTGCTCGCGCAGGACATTACGCCGGTGTTAAGGTGTTATCGTCGGGCGAAGAATGCGTCCTGCAGGCTTCCAAGGATTTATGGCGATCGGCGCATTTATTGCTTTCGGTGGCCTGTCGCCAAATCAAATCGGACGTAAATATCCTCGGGACTTGGTGTAACTTTGTAGAGCCGAAGAGGGATCAAATCCAAAGGATGTTTAGTCGACGACGGGCATATATTATAAGCTTAGCTTTCGATGTAAGGCATAATTTGTGGCGCCATGAAGCGACAAAGTCTTCCCGAATTAAAATGGTACGGTGCAATAAAATCTTCAAAAGGGCATTGACGTTGAGCAGTTGATTATCATGTTGCCCTTTTTGGTTAAATCATTGCCTCGAACTTATTCCATGATGACTTCATTCCTTGAATTAAGAGTGATCGCTCAGAAACGAATATATTAATGCTAAATGGAAATGTTCGATTTATTAAAAGGGAATACTATTTTTAACTAATTTTGAATTATGTAGATAATCGCCTTATCTTATAGACAATGGAAGATATAGAGTAGTTAACCCTCTAGAAGCCAAAAAGCGATACATCGCCGATTGTAAAAATAGCAAGGACTGCCAACAACGTCAGGATATCAGTCCTTAACCTTGTAACTAGGGCTTATACAAAATGTTATTCAATGTTAAAAGCATTACATCTCATTTATTTATAAATGTGTTGTTAATTGTTACTGAAATCAAATTTTGATATTTGGGAATACCACTTTTTTTATTATACTTGGATCTGTTTTTATGCGATTTTGAAGTTATGCGGTATTTAAAAATAATGGAAACAATACATCATTTTCTTTAGAGTACAAAGTTTTTATTAATGCGAATACGCATAAAAAAAAGTCACGATATGCGTAAAAATGTCTCCATATCACGATCTGCGTAAAAAATGAATGGTTAAATTTAAATGCAAAGTTTAACCCTTTGAGTAGTGAGCTAATTTAAGTATCAGCCATTCATCATCTGTACAAATCCACTTACCTTTCAGAATCGTCGTAACGTTCGGTCATTTTTTTGCGTAAACATAAACATTACACTTAAAATCGATTAATTATTAGGTTGTCCCATAAGTTTCTTTCGCAAATCAACACAGATCTAATCATAGCCATGGTTGAAGAAAACCCGCGATATACTGTTCGCAAAATAGCTAAAAAGTTAGAAATTCCACGAACATCCATCCATAATCATCTGACAAAATTGGGCTACATCAATCGTTCAGATGTGTGGCTTCCTCATGAACTGACTGGCTCAAATAAACTTCAGCGTACTTCAGCATGCGATCTTCTTCTCCAACGACTTAATAGCCAACCTTTTTTGAAGAGACTTGTCACTTGAGGTGAAAGTTGGATACTCTATGAGAATATCCAACGTAAACGGTCTTGGACCAAGGGTACAGAAGCTTTAACTGTAGCTAAACTTGGCCTACATCCAAAAAAAGTTTTGCTATGCATTTGGTGGGACTGGAAGGGGATAGTTTATTATGAGCTACTTCAGCAAGGTGAAACGATCAATTCAACAAAATATTGTTTTCAACTAGACAATCTAAAGGATGCAATTGCCAGAAAACGTTTTACCTCATCCTCCATACTCTCCGGACATTGCCCCTTCAGATTATTATTTATTTCTTTCATTGAAAAATTCTTTACGTGGTAAAAAATTTAATTCAAAAAACCTGCGAAATTTTGGCAAGAAGGCATTGTGAGGCATCCGGACGGATGGAGAAAGGTAATAGAACAGAATGGATCATATATTATTCAATAAATTTTGATGTAATACAAATTATTGTTTATTTTTTTCTTAATTTGAAAACGAAAGAAACTTATGGGACACCCTAATATATCATTCACATATCATTATTAGTCGATAAATTTGGATTCACGATCTATACAATCGTATGATGTACGCAAGATCTCTCTCTCCGTCTATTTTTGTCTCCAAATTCAACGTGCTAGATACGTCTCTGTGTAAGGATTATTATCTTTCTGAATCATTGGAATTCGGATACAATCCTGTGTTTTGCCTTTTCAAGGGATATATTTGGTTTGGT
The DNA here is from genome assembly GCA_008973525.1 of Stenopsyche tienmushanensis. NCBI lineage: Eukaryota > Metazoa > Arthropoda > Insecta > Trichoptera > Stenopsychidae > Stenopsyche > Stenopsyche tienmushanensis. Next base: position 439,759 of record WACJ01000109.1, on the reverse strand, counting down.
AGGTAATAATGAAAAACATTGTCAATGAAAAAAAAATTCAAACCCGGATTTTTATGATTAAAAAAACCGGTTTTTGAAGTTTTTGGCTAAAAACCAGATTTTCAAAACCAGTAAAAAAAATCATAATTTTCGTTTTAACTTCCATTCGTAAATATTTTACATAAAAATACCTGATTAAAGCTTTATTAAATATTATACGCCAGTTTTCATACAGCAGGTAATAGATAGACGTTGTCTTATGGCATAACTTATAATTTATAACTACGGCTATGAGATAAATTATCTCTTAAGTATATAAGACTAGATTTTAATGCAGCCACTTTCTCTTCTTCTTCCATATATGTAAAGTAGCAATCTGGCCGTCATATTTGTAGAGCTTCTTATTCATCAACATTTTAGTACCAGATACAAATAAATAAAATTTGTTGAAGAAAAGAAATAGAAAAAGTCATATGTTATTCAACTAGACGCTAGTACCAATTTGTATGTTATACCAAAGTAATCGATTTCATGGTCTTTCTGGAATACTCGGTGAGAAATATATAGGATATTTTGGAATTCGAGTTCAAACGACTAATATAAGTTTTTTACGCTCGAAGTTGAATGATTGCCCTCGTCCGGGAGCAGACGAGCGCAAAGTTTCGCGGCATGTAATGTGTTAACAAAACTTCCCGAATTGTTTAGATCGAGAGCTACTTTACATTTATAGAGTAATTTTACATTTCAGCGTGTTGTTTTCGTAAATTATAATCAATTCTAATTAATTCTATAACCATTTCTTAAAAAAAATACAGCTGTAAATTATAAAAAATTTAATTTTCATCATTGGATGTAATATCTCTCCACTTATCTGGTAACATTTTAATGCCTTTGTCATAAAACATCACGGGCTTTGAACGAAAATACTATACAAAATCCATTTTTGACCTCATCGTTTGTTTTGTAGTTTTTCCCATCCAAATAATGCTGCAATGATCTAAAGAAAAATATAAATCCAACGAAACGATATCTGGAGAATAAGAAGGATGTCGAATTGTCTTCCATCCAAAGCGTTATTTTCGCCTCTCTCCGCAGGTTAAGGATTTCCCCTTCCTCAGAGTACCCATGCGGAGATCCGTTCATGGACGCAGACCATGTTCTGTGGACATGTCTGCGGATTGCGAGGCGCTATTTTATTGTGTCAGCGGTCCAGAGTTTGGACCGGTTGGACACCACGGGGAAAATACATTCCCAGGACCTTCTACGGCCTTGATTTATTTATTATTATTATTGCGTATTTATTTATTTATCATATAGCTAGTCCTAGCAAAATATTTAAAAAAAAATCTATTATAGCCGAATATGTGTATTCAATTCATTGATATCCTTTTATAACACATAAAACTAAATGATTTATATATTTTTTAAACTCTTTTACCACTGTTTTTATTAATTTTCCATATTCCAATAAAAATTTCCATCTTTTTAAATGGACAAGACCATATACTAAAATTGAACAAGGAATTAAATCTCAAAAACGCAAAAAATATATATATTCAAGAGGAAGTATTAGACCATCATACTTCAGGATCATTTGCATTTTTTTGCTCCGCGATATTTCGACCTTATTTATAACTAGCGAGTACCCGGCAAGCGTTGCATTGCCATATGCGCTTAATAATTATTTGAAAAGAAATGCAGTAGTATAGTTACGCGGTATATTACTATGAGGCATATGTAGCGCAGGTTAAGAAGTTAGAATTCAAAATTTTGCGTGCATACTCTCTTACCTTAGATACTCTCAGCTTGTACTAATCCTATAACATTCACAAAGCTGTGCACAACAACTTCTCAAAGTTTCATCGCAATCAGATGAACGGTATAAGAATGTATACCTAGCAAACCGACAACACGACAGCACGATGACACACATTAATTTATATATAGATAGATAGATAATACCATGTTATTTCTGTCATAATATTTCAATACATTAAAGATAAATCTTTTCTATACCATTTTACTTTACAAGTTTTTTATGAAAGTAGGATTTACTTAACCCTCTGGATGCTAAGCAACATAGCGCTTAAAGGATTAATAAATTAAGAATTATTTAAATACATTTTATCGAACATTTAATTTTGATGAACTATACATATAATGTTTCAAATAAAATTTGTTACAAAATAATTTTAAAACTACTAAAATATTTATTCCAATTGCATTTCTTTATCATTTATCACCATCATATATTTGACTACGAACACCCAAACTAAAATTTCAGCGCCTACAAAAAAAATTATATTGTTAAGCAAAAATATGAATTAGTTTGCAAATTTAAGTCTTAATTGATTCATCTTACCTAATGCCATTAAAAAACCAACAATTTCAAAAGATGGTGCATTCCTTATTGATTCCAATGATATATATTCACTCAAAGCATCGTTTCTCTGGACATAGATCAGAAAAACAGCCACAAATAACGCGAATAATACATATATACCTTCACTAATAACCCAAGCTTTGACGAATACACGACGAGACTACAATAATTAAAATTATTAATATTATTATAATTTATATTGATTCAAACAAATAAAAATAGTTTAAATAATAATTACATCTACTAACGCCCAAATGAGGAGAAAAGCCAATGCTACTTTTGATGAATTCAATGCTACACTTGCATAGACGTAACTAAACGCTGTAATAAAATAAATAAGCATTTATGATTTTTAATAATAAAAATAAATAAATATTAATAAAATTATTACCTTGAAAATAAATATCAGCCCCTCCCAACGACACCAATAGTTGTGTGCTGCATACAAACTAAGAATTTTTAAAATGCTAAATTTCAGTCGTTTTTCTTCATTAAAACTGCTATTTAAAATCAAAAATACGTACCAGATTTACCCATGCCAACATGAACACTAAATTGGGCAAACTTTCCAACATCCAAGAACTTCTTATGTTGACCATTTTAATGTTTATTTCTATTAAAAAAAAATGCACACAAATCGATACTTTATAAGATACTTCACAAAACGATGTCACTGTAGCTAAAACAAAACAGCCGAAAATGTGATTGTATACGAGAATAATTGCGATTAAGAGGTCGAGAAGTTAATATTTGATATCGTCATTACAACAACGACCAATGTTTTTAAAATTATAGCAGCTGATTGAAATTAAAATTTAATTACAATACAAAATATTGATGAAAAATAGTATTTAAATCCAATAGAATCAACATGGCGATTTCATCTGATCTTATATGAGTGAGTAGCAGAATTATCATACATTTTAAATTATATTTTAATTATTGTTGCAAATAAGTCATGCATTTGAATGATGAGGAAATTATTAAAGAAATACCTGCCTCAGAAGAACAAGGTCGAGAAGACGAAGAAGACATTTGATAGGGGGGAGATAATGGTCCTATACATTCTGAAGCTTTTCAGTGTTTAGATGTCACCATGAAAAGGCTTGAAAACCAAGAAGAGAATATTTTGGACAACTTATATATCTTAAGAGTAGTCGCGATTTGGCATATTCTAAAATAAGACCTAGCTTAAAGCCAAAATCGATAATTCCCTGTTAATTATGATTATTTTCGATTATCCGAATTTTCGTTATCTGGACTACTTTCATCACTAATTAGTCCGGATAATCAAGGTTCTACTGTATTCTCTATGAAAAACCATGTCAAAATGGTTGGCAATGATTCCATAAAAGGGATTGCTAAAAGCATATGATCCTATGGACTCTGTTTTAGGCTATAATAATAAATACATAATAAAAAATATATTTTTGTTATAGAACCATTAAACACAGATCTCTCCGCATGAAGATGTTACAATTTGAAGGTCGCAAGGTTAATGATAATTTAAAAAATATATAGATAAGCTATCTTTATCCAATATTTTTGTTGTTTTAATTATTTTCAGCTACAATTATCAAAGAATTAGCTCAGTTGTTTTAAGAATTGTATCAATTTTATTATTAAAAATATTTAAATATCTCTTTGATATTGAGCTCATGCCGAGGCGTATAAGACGAGATCACAATGGAATATATAATGCAGACGGCTGATTAATTCATTAATTATTAAAGTCGTACATTAACACATTTCTGCCATGATTAGTTCATTCGGTTTTAGTAATTAAAAACTGGATGACTCTTTGTATATCTCACCAAGCGTGCAAAATAATCCTTCTCATGGTTAAGCCGGGTTTGGAGTTATATTAAATTTATACATACTACAAAGATTTCAGCATTGTCATAATTAAATATGACTCATTGTCAATTGGAGTCAGGTTTGATGAATATGGAGAGTGTGGAAATTCTTCCCATTTTAATTTCCTGATTTTTTATCAGTCGTCTTCTTCGCCTTATGGGGTCGTGCATTATCGTGTTGCAGAATCAGCAGTCGGAATCACTATTTTTTCCCCGATTAATTCTCATGATTTGACTCAATTTTTTGTTCACTTACTTTCCTTTACTTCCTACATTTTCCAATTACTGATGTAGCGTGGGCGATTTACCATCCCCCACGCAGTAGCGCTATTAACAGCGACATCTTCCATCTCTCTCTAGGTGCCATGTATTATTTTAACAGCGCCATCTCTTATGGCCCTACGGAGACATTGCACCTGTATACCGCTGCGGATCGCTTCTTGCGCGTGCACCGTTGCCAGTTGGGGAGTGATGCGCAGGAGGCGGGAGTCGGAAGAGTCGTTAGTTAGCCTTGGCTGCGGGAAGTTGTCCTTCCTGCAGCCAGACATCTCTCTCTCTGGTATGGAATAAATAATTATTTAGATAAAGAGAGTCTTTCTATTCGACGTCCGTTTATTCCCCCGAGAGCGCCCCCGACTCAACGTTACACTGACAATACACATCTACAGTTATTGTTTCACCAGGTTTTATAAATATATACATAACAAATAACTCTTTGAATATCCCACCAAATGCACAGAATAATCTTGTGGGTCGTCATTTCAGGCTTCGAAGTCGGAAATGGCTTTTGTCTCACCGAAAACCATTGACGCTGACGACATATGTTGTCATAATCAATCTATTTTCATTCCTAGTCACTATTTGTCATCAATTTATCTAAATTTTTATACATTTTTATAATCGTTTCTACATTCGATTCATCTTCTCGATACGTTTTAAATCCTCTTAAACTATCGACCACGGTGAAAACATCCTCTGCGACAATTTTTCGATGCTTAATCGAGGATCTGTTACCACGATGATTTTCAAATATATTCCAAGGGATCGATAGCTTCTGGAGAGCTCAATGTAACATGTTTAATAAAAAGTAATATTAACCCCTTAAAGAGGTAAAATAAACAGAGTTGTAACCGAATTTCGGTGATTTAAGAGCATTCTTCCACGTTGAGTTTGAAAAGAAACAGAGACGGAGAAGAGTATCTTGCAGGTCGGAGAGTGTGAATGAGAGACAGATAGAGTATATTGCGTTCATCGTACGATTGTATAGATCGTTAACCCAAATTTATCGACTAATAATGACATGTGAATGATATAATGAATCAATTTCATGTGTATTGTTTATGTTTACTTAAAGAAATTACCGAATATTTTGTGCTATCTAAAGTGTTTATTTATTTATGTACAAGCTTCATACACGCTGCGACGGTCCTGACAGATAAGTGGATTTGTACGGATGATAAATGGCGCACATACAAATATAGCATCTAAGTTTGTGATGATCTAAAATTGGTTCACTACTCAAAGGGTTTAACAAAGCATTTGTTTTCTTTACTTATAGTCGCTTTCCCATAGAATTTCTAGGGTTTTAACACTAACAGTAATAAACTCGGTTAAATTGATAAACATTAATTGTTTTGCTTTAAATGGTTTAGAACATAATGAAAAAAATAACAATGGCCTTCAAAGCTAAGTGGAAGAAATTTATAAAATTAATGTTATTCGTTCAATAATCAGTTGCTGTGTTACTAAAGTTTGACCACAATGAGAACTGATTGTATGCCCCTCCACGCCATAAAGGTTTCGATTGATACAACCAAAACAGGACCACGTTATTAATTTTGTTCATTTAACATGCAAAATATCTGTTTTGTCCGCTCGAAGCATTGACGATGCCAATTACGGTCATCCAAGGGTTGTCAATAATAGCACCTGGTTTTGTGGCACACACAAGGCTAATGGCGAAAGAGCGTCACACCATTCCATAAAGTGTAGATTTATGAATCGTAATTTTTCAGGAATTTTTTTCCGATGTCAGATTAATAAACACAGAAATACAAACCATAACGATCCGATGCCATTGTTAATGAATCGCGTTTGTCATATTTATCTGAAGGCAATTCACATTTGTCACACAAATAAGGGGGAGATAACACGCCGAGCGATTTGTTTTACACAAAAGACCTGCGGGAACCTTTCGAAACCTTTCGAGTGCGATTTCGAAAGCGATTTGTAAAGGATCAAATACATCGCTTGTTTCGTTTTGCAAAAATGTTATTGATGCCCTCGCAAAACGCGGCCCGCCCCGGATAGATTTATTGAATGCGATCAATTTGCGCGGATCTGGCCAACCGCAAGACAAAAGGAGTACACAAATCCGATGTGTTTCATCATCCCGAATAAAAAATTGCTTGTCCTGACCCTTCGGAGGGTCTACGATTACTCATTTAGGGGCGATACGCTCGGGTGTATTAATTATGAAACCACCCCTGGGTGTTTGATTTGCACTATCATCGATAAATTCGAGCCTCTGGCTCTTTTGTACAGCCCATAAATTTTTCCAGCAAGATAAACATGCGTTTTAGAAAATTATTTAACATATTCAAAGCATGTTTTTTTTAAATATATTTCATTTGGAATTTTTACAATCTATTCTTAAGGATCTATACTACCAACATACAACGTATTTTCTTCAATAATTCATTCCTCCTCCTAATTCAAACCTTTTTTCAGTTTCGTTACCCCTATAGCCTACCAGGGAAACTGATTTTATCCCCCTTCTTAACAACCAAATCATATCATGCAGTGATAAGACAAAACTTGAAGAGCGACTACTCGAAATCCAGAACGTATTCCCATCATGGAAGGCGCCTGTACAAATGCCAACTAGCTTTCACCAGTTCAGTCCTTTTTCCTCAAATAACTGTTTGAATACGTCTTCGCAGCGAGTAGTGGTGGACAAAGACTTGCAGAACAAGAATTCCTCTTTGACACGGTCATCTTTAATGTACAGAATTTATTCCAGTAATTCCGAAGCTACATCGGTTGTCTCGTCCAATTGCAGCGCAAACATAAAACTTCCTTCAATTTCAGAAATAATGGTTGCCAAAATATCGTTACTCAACTCTAAAATACGACTTTGAATTGTTCTATTGGAGAATGATATTTGATTAATCTTAGCCACTCGTTGCTCACCAATAACTAGCGAAACAAACAAGGTTTGATGAGTTTCTTTCCTATATTGTGCCGTATTTTGTTCATAGCTTAAAGACACGATTCCATTACCTTTTTTTGCATTTCCTGTAGAATCCAATTGCGAAGACTTCAGAACACTCTCTTTTCTCTTAAAAAATCAAATTCTTTACCTGACAACTCCTTATGAACTTTCTCGAAATGTTTTTTTTAGTTTGCTCGATTTCATGCTCTCTCTCTGTACCCAGAACTTTATTGCATATAAAACACTGAGAATATTCTATATTCTCATTGTAGAAATGTTTCTTTATACAAGTGCTTTTTTTCCAGAAGTAGAAGTCTATACACTTAAAATATTGTAAAAAATGCGAAACGTGCAAATTAGTTCTCGAGTAAATTGAAACTGAATCGTCTCTGTCTGCCTTCATCCCTCTATTTGCGAGAAGGATTGCTAGAAAGAAACTAGAACATAGTGAGAGACTTATTGGAAGAGAGTGCAAGCCACATGGCGCTCATCTGCCATTCTATTATTATATCTACATACCAAAAAATATCAGCGTTATTATCCTCACAGAATAGGCGTTTTACCCATCTGGAGGTAATTACCCCCAGGTTAGGAACTGCTGAAGTAGAGGATATTAACACAGTTTTGGTTAAAGCATTGGTTCCCAACCTAGGGGTCGCGAAAGGTTTTCTGTGGGGTCATCAACTTGTACAGTCACTTAAAAAAAATATTCGCCAAAATGCAATTTTTATTTTAATAAGAAAAAAGTCTAAGTATTCAGAAGAATAGCTGAAATTCGACTTTACTAACATGACTAGCAATGAAATAGAGAAGCCATAATGCTTATTGTGCAAACTTGTTCTCAGTCATGAATCTATGAAACCTTCAAAACTCAAGGGTCACAAGAATTTGATGTTCTTTCGTCGGCATGAAACTAATTGCAAACATCAGAGACTTGATCGAACAGGACGTTTTAAGCAATGATTCACAGCATCAGTGCAAGCATCATATGAAATCGCATTGGAAATTGCTAAGCAAAATAAACCAAGATTTCAAAGAGTAAATTTTGAATGAAATCGAGGTTTCACCATTGTCTTCTTTTCAAGTTGATCAATCAACAGACGTATGTACGTATGCTCAGTTGCTTGTCTTTGTGGAAAAAACGTGTGTGGGGTTTGTATGGATGGTGCACCATCTATGCTTGGGTCAAAATCGGGCTTTCAGAAAAATGTAAAAGAAGTTTCTCCCCAAGCAAACTGCATGATTCACCGGTGTGCCCTTTGCAGTAAGACTTTTCTAACTCCTCTGCAAGAGATACTCCATTCGTAGATAAAAATCATAAATTACATCAAATTTGGAGCTCTTAACACCCGTCTGTTTAAAGAACTGTGCAAAGACATGGATTCTGATCACGATGTTATTCTTTTCTACACTGCAGTATGCTGCTTGTCGAAAGGAAGTGTTGTGAATCGTGTCTGAATTGAAAGATAAAATCGAGTTGTTCCCGGAAGTGCAAGAGAAACATGACGTTTTGGTAAACTTTTTCGACAAAGCTTGGCTGAAAAGAGTAGCATATCTAGCAGATATATTAGAACAGCAAAATATGCTTAATCTGGAACTTCAGGGAGAGGAAACGAATATTATCGCATGTCACGATAATCTCATCGAAGTACCCCCGCAGTAAATGTGTTAAGACATTTATAAAATTTACATGCATAAGATTCAATCGGTGACCTTGAACATTTTAATTTAAATCTCATTCTAAAAAATTTTTCATATGATTAACCACGATTTTTTTAAGCTTTTTTTGGCAATTATATTTATTTTACTGTCCAAAGATATGGTAACATTTATCTTGTTGAATTTAAATTTAAAAAAAAAATAAATATATACACGAATGTCGCTTTTGACAAAGTTATCATTCGTCCACGTGGGATTTAACATCAACCACCGTGTTTCGTCGAGGTTTTGTGCAGGGAATTGTTGAAAGCAATAGGTTCTTTAATCAAAACTCTTCATTTTTAACTCTTCTGGGGTCTGGTTTACCAACTGGTAACTTTCAGAGCTCAAACTTTAATTTTAATCTATTTTAATGCGGAGTTTCAGGATTATCTTAATATCACTTCGTGTATAAAATGTAACATGCTCCACCCGATGTTCATAATATTTGTCGTCTGTTGTTTAAAAGTATCCATTAAATGGAGTTTCAAACTGGATTTTAAAAAAGCAAGAAACAAAATCGTCTTTTGGTCTATGATAATTTTAAATTTTTAGCACGGATAAAAGTTTGCAGCGAGCTTGTCCTCGCCATCGATGCCACGACACTATCAACACTCTAAAATATGTTCGATATCTGGTCTGGAAAGTTGTTCGTGTTAACCTAGGAAAATGAGCTGGTCACCCTTCTCCCTGGGGACGTCGATAGGGGATTATTAATTTACCTTTCACTGGCAGACACTTCTGTAAGTTTTAAACTTCGCCAAAGTCACAAGGGCTGAAGTTTGCTTTTTTTCCTGCCGCCGCTTAAATGCTTTGCGGTGCTCAGACTTTGTTTTTAATGTACCAAACCGAAAAAAACGGCGCTTATCAATTTTCTAAGCTTAATATTTGTTTAGTCTTGGTTAATGAAATTTCTTCGTGCTTTTTTATCGCATGTAATGCTTTGTAGATGAATTCAAGCGTATTCTTTCGTATATCGGGTTTGAAGCTAATGCAAGAGATTTGGACCAGCACTAACCGGATTAACCATCACTTCTGAAGTCGACCGATACAGATTTGTGGACTAGGGGATGTTTTATATTCTTGTTACAAAATCCTTTACATGCATAAAAATACAATACACTCAAATCTCGTTTTGTGCAACTTTTTTTTGTGCGATTTCGAAGTTATGCGGTTTTTTTAAAAAGTATTTTTATGCTCTTAAAAGCTTTGAGTCACATCTAAAATCGCTGTTAATTTTGGTAAAATGTTGTTTTTTTATTGCCTTATTGTTTTTTTTATTAACTTTTTTTATGCGATTTTGGATATATTTTATATCCAAAATCGCATCTTCATCTTTTCTATGTAAGTCATAGCTTTTTTTGTAAGATTTATTTTTTGGCGAATGACTTTGGCGAAGTTTAAAACTACGCATGATTTATAATGTTATTTGAAAAGAAAGGATTTAAAAGAAGGACTTGTTTTTGGAAACAAGAAGCTAGATGCGACCTAAATCAATAAGATTTATGATATTCCAAGTTTGTTGATATGGTGGAAATACGAGTCTAAGAACTAATCCACCTTACCAATACTTGATACTTGATGCAATCTGAACTCAAATTATCTTCTGTCTCTTATTAGCAACAATTTATGAAAATTCCTACCAAAAAATATTTGGAAGATAGACGAATAAGCCATTAAAGAGCATGATCATTATGATGAAATCTACTTCAAAAATCCAGTATAAATATACCCATGGCGATTTTTTTTATGTTTATATATTAAAAAAATTCAATATCGAACGTATTATATATTGATTTAATTGAGTTTTGGATAGTATGAATTAGTTATTTTTTGTCTGTGTATTAACGAAGTTCGTGCATTGGAATGGTTGTGTTTTTTTTAAATGATCGATCGATTCGAAACAGGCTATGATTTGATTTCCTGAATCTGAAAAATTAAATACTGAAACAATTAATAAAATCAAAAGGCCACCGTAGAGTTATGAGCTAATGATTTACATCAGAGATTATATTATCAGCCAATAAGTCAACACATAAAATCATTCATCCCGATGAAATATTTCATGTCTTGGACTTCGTCCGTGTTTCATCTACAGATATTGTACAGATTTAATATAAAGATGTGGTAGAACACGAGCTGGATGAAAAAATATTATTTGATACTCATGAAAAACTCAAACTGAAAATTATTACATGGTCAATATTTGGATAAAATAATGGAAATATAATTTTATAACATTCTTGAACGAGAATGTAATACAATTAATACTTACTTTTTAAAAAACGTTTTTCATATTAAAAAAATATCACTTTCCAAATTATTCAAAATTGCAAAAACAGGATAAAGATTTGTTTACTTATTGTCAACAATGGCTCTTCATTCTGATCTCATCCAAGGATTTTTTATGACATTCTTCACTTGATTATTCACTATTGGTATTGGGCCGTTTTGCAAATAATCTCATAAACTTAGATAAATCCATAGTGTTGTAATACAGGAGCGATTTATTGAATCAATATTTGAACAAGGATTCTGATTATAATAACAGATATCAAATTTACATCCCAAATTTGCAATTTTTCTGTTATGCAGTTATGTAAAGTTGTTACACTTGAGGGTTTTTAGGTCAGATTTTTGTTAAAAGAAGGCTTTCATGTATATAGTATGTTTGAGAGCTGTATTTCTGAATAAAAAAATGCAATAACAAAAGCATAACTTTGGATGGAAATATTTATAAGGAAAACACTAATAATTTATGAACATCTTAACCCCTAAAGGAGTACTATCCCAGGGCCTGGGATAGTACTCTTTTCTTCCACTAATCAGAAAGAACACTCCTGTACATTGAGCTCGAAGACAGACAGAGACAGAGAGAGAACGTAGCGCAGTTTAGGAGACTTATTTAATTGCTTCTTGTTCGTCGCTGCTCGTTGAATGAGTCTTTGTTCGATTACCATTTCCTTCTAAAGCAGAAGCAAATGAATCGATTACTTGTGTATTGTCAATGTAAAAAAATGACGTGGTCTTGTATGCTATCAACAGAACTTATTTACAATTGACTCTGCATCGAATTGAAAATTGTCTTACGCTGATAGGAGCTGACATAAAGTAACCGGTATAAAGCGATTATGACATCAACGACTTCATCAATTTTAAATTTGCTCACTCTTTAAAATGTTAAAAGTATTTTAAAAAAAAGCCTCATCTGAAGAAATATAGATACTAAAGATCATCCACATTTTTTGCTTGTAGAGTATAATTTGAAAATTTTAAGAAGCAATGTTCAGAAAGTAAGTGTACTAATTTTTTTTATAGCATATTATTGGTATTTCATCCCATTCAATGCGTATGGTGAGCCTTGACACAAACTTCTTTATGCCTCTCGCCAGTTTCTTCCCCCACTTCAGAACCTCTTTCTGCGCTTACTCGTCGGTTGAATATTTAATGCCACCCATATATACCCTCAAGAAGGTGATAACATCATAATCTAAGGGTGTTAAGTCAAAAGAAGACGGGGGGGGGGGGGGTTCATTCCAAAACATTCCAATCATGATTTTTTTGCCCGAAATTGTGGTTTTGTTTTTTTTAGCAGAAAAATCAGAAAGAGCTCAGAGCTCAAATCAGCTCAGAAAAATCTTCACTTTCCAATTCAATTTGCTTCAATTTAATCACATTTTGAGCACGTGGCTCATATTTGACGTGATTTCTTACCAATATCATTCACGCAACTGGACACCTCAACGTGAGTTTACTGGACACTACAGCTTTTTATGTTCAGAGTACACTTACTTTCTGAACATGCCTCGTAATATAAATGTTGTAAATCAAAATATATGAAACTTTGGGATTGGCTAATAAATTCGAATATTTTTATATAAAACAAGTCTAAGATTCATTGGGGAGATAGAAAAATACTTAGCACCTTATTGTGAAATATATAAAAATTAAGATGTTAAAAATAGACAATTACTTATTACAGAAAAATCAAGAAAAATTGTCAAATTAATAGGATTATACATGTTAGAAATTATGAATTATAACGTTTCTCTTAACTCTATTTTGTTGCCTCGCCGCTGCGACAGTTTCCGACCGTCACCTTATTCAACCGCAGAGACCACACCGGGGGGTCATTGGACAAGCGCCGGGCACTCCTTATCCGTTTCCTCGATGACAATCCCAGTATTAATGAACGGCGGACGCACCATTTTTCGTTGGAGGAGGTGAGGAATTTTTGGAAATGTACAGCATAATTTTGTATGAAATTTGAGCCTTGCAAAACAAAGATTCAAACTATTTTTTCGTAGAACTATTTTATTCGAATTTAGAACCAATCCTTTATAAGAGTCCAGGAACTAAGCCACTGTGGTCTTTTATTGCAGTTATTAACAATTTAAAAGTAATTTGAAACTTATAAAAGCTAATCCAATAAGGAAACTACTGTAAGTTTTGTACAGTAATTTTGATATCCAAACATCTTAAGTATTCTTTTCTGTTACAAATGCACTCCGAGACGATAGTGCCGCAATGCCGACTTTTCGTTTTGGCCAGTTGCCTTGGGTTTAAAAGGCACTGGGCCATTTCCTTTGTTATTTTTATGTTATTTAAGATTTATTGTTCGACTCGGTACGGTCACTGGAATGAAATAATAACACACAAAAAATATTCGTACATTTTTTAGCTAGAATTTCGCCCGCCCTGCCACTGTAAATTATCCTCGAAGTGTGAATACAGAAAAAGAGATCGTCACGGTACGGGCGTTTGTTATGCATATGATTATGAAAAAGGACATTATGGCTGTACGGATAACATAAATATGAGAAATAAAATTTTAGATGTCATACTCTTGCAATTTCGCAAGGACGTTATTCAGATTTATGGAGTTATTAATATTTAATGCTACTTATAAAAGAATGCGCCCAAACGCTCTTTGAACGCTCATCGAGGCCGACCCGCTTGACAAAAACACATCCAAATGCGAGGGTTCAACGAAAACCAATATCCGCTCATTTGGACGTAAAAAAGTAACATATATCACATTTGAACGGGAATTAGCATCATCGGCGAACGATGCCCATGAAAAATGCAAACATGAGCATGTTCCCAGCAAAATAGACTGATAAATCATCATTAAATTTGACACCGACGCCGACGACATCTATTGACACGAATTGAATCACATTGAAGCGCGAAATGTATGCAGTTTGTTGGATACACGCATGCACAAAAAACCACACGATCTTGTATGAATTCACTTAAAAAATACAAAAACATGCTCGTCTTCGGCAACGGCTGTGTTGAAATCGCGGATAAAAATATTTCAACATTTTTTTATCTGGCCAATATGCGAAATTCTTCACACGATTCATAGAATTTCAATGCATATAATACGTTTACATAGAATTTAAATATTCCAAATACAATATCATATATTGAAAAACAGCTAAATACGATATATCGTCGTTTTAGCCTTTTTAGCAATGACCATAATAGTTGCATTATTGACAATGTAGCCTGGGCGATTTAACATCCCCGCTCAATAGTGCTGTTTTGAACAAATTCAATTCTCCAGATTTCTTCTGTCTCTCTTCAGGTGCAATGTGTTATTTTAACAGCGCCATCTCTTGTGGCCCTACGGAGACATTGCACCTGCGGATCGCTTCTTGCGCGTGCACCGTTGCCGGTTGGGGAGTGACGCGCAGGAGGCGGGAGTCGGGAGAGTCGTCGGTTAGCCTTGGCTGCGGGAGATCGTCCCTCCTGCAGCCAGATCTCTCTCTGCAGAATAAATAGTTATTTAGAGAAGAGAGTATTTTTATTCGACGCCCGTCTATTCCCATCCATCCGTCCAGCAACATCAAGGCCCGTTAGAAGAACGGACCTGTGCGCTAGCGCAGCCATCCCGACGAGCACGTGGGGGCGGGGAGCCGCCCAGGGACTCTGCCCCCGAGAGCGCCCCCGCCTCAACGTTACAACACGATATTATTACATTATCTTACATACAATTATATGAATAAATTAATAGATACAAAAAAGCTGAATTCTTAGTGCAATCGCAAGAAAAGTGTTAGAAATATTCTTACTAATGTTAGCAAAAAAAAAAGTGCCAAATCGTGCAAAATGAGGATTGGTTGTTTATTAAATTACATTGATCAAAACAGGACAATCATATATTATATTTTAAGCAACCCACACAATACAAAATAAGCTTTGTTAATATCAGAATAAAGCTTATATTATGCTAATGGATACTAAACTAATTGAATTAGTACATTAAATATTATTTCACTTTTGCAAAAATATAACGTCTTGTAGATTTAATATAAGTTTTAAAATTGAAAATCGTTTTAATCAACGAAATAAGGAATATTTCACGCATTTTTATGACCCAACAGTGCACATATTCTTGTACTTCTTATGGATTTGGCTTACAAAAGCTCAGATATGAAATATGTAATAAATGTTAAGATGCGCATAAAAATTTACATCCATTGCAAATTTTTGGCATTTCTTCTTGGCATAGAAACTTTGATATTGGTCCAGCAAGTACGAGCACATTCACCCTTATGTTAACTTTCAACTGTCCATTCTTGTCTCAGGTTCCGGCCGAATTCCAAAATTGAAAACCGCATTCACCCAATTCCATGTACTAACTCGAATACATTTTGAAATAATAAAGAATTCATTCCATATAATAATAGATAAATTCACATACACAGCGCACTCCCCCATTGCGTGTATATGGTAATAAAGTATAATAAAAATGGTAATACTGATTCCTGCAAAGTGTAATTCATCCCAACATTAAGGATATACGAATGAATATTTAATGTCCTATCTGCTCTATTGAAAATGATTCGCAGTGAAAGAGAATCATCAATCATTATGGAGGATATTCTCAGGACTCCTTTTTTTGGTCTGTTGCCACATATTCACAAATCACATAATGTGACATATAATTTGTTACGTCTTCATACGAACATAATAAACATGATGTTTTTGCATACAAAATTATATGACGTGTGGGAAAGAATTTGTAAACATTATATTTTTTTAAAAAAAAATCTGCATTTAATACAACAGTAAAAGCTGTTTCCTGAAATTTCAAGCAATATGATTAACTCCTATTGATGCATCCTGTTTATAAAAATTTGCATTCATAAAATAACGAATTTATCAATGTGATTAAATAATTTAAAAGGTTGGTGTAGGGGATGATTTCCTGGACTCCTAGATAAAATGAAATTAAAATACATATATTAATATAATATAATAAATATATTAATATGATAATATTAAAATGTATTTATGATCGTGGAATGAAAGTCCAGATAATATAGGAATTACATATAAGAATAATGTATGAATTACTGTTCTCATACGACCGAGTGGGTGTTAGACTTCCCAGGGGGGAGGGGAGCCAACCCTACGCCCATGGGCAACGGTTGAACTACTGGGGTAATGATGTGGAGTAGAGGTGTGTGAAAGTAGCCTCGTCGGTTTGCTCATCAAACGCTGCTGGGGTAGCCCAGCTAACATGAGTTGGGTGCGCAGGTCACCCATAAAGGGGTGTGTGGAACAGCCGATTACAGTAGTTGGTGGAGACTGTGTCAAAGATTCACCACTATCCTCAACAGTCTAGGCAAACAGGGGAGAACGGTTTTAGGCTTTTCGAACGACGACTCGTCTCCATGGATAGATACTTAGTATGACCAAACCGTTACGAATACCACGGAGAAGGAGTAGACCCTGCAGTCCGTCATCTGCTGCAGCCTCCTTAAAACTGAGGTTGGAGTCTTGATGGCTGTGAACCCGCGGAAGTAAATCCCTTGAATTTAGCATAGCTTAGTCCTCCTCCTCCATCGCACCTTAAGGATCAGGGGAAGACACTCTTTGTGTAGTTATTCCGGAGCAACCCAAAACAGACCCAGCGACGCAGGAAATGGGTTCGATTTGTTAATGAACCCCCAATCCAATCAGTCGCTGTCTGATGCCTGTCGTCTTGTTCTCATATGAAATGTCCGATAATGTAATTTCAAATTTATATTTTAACAATTGTTGCGCTTTCGAGTCACCAGGCGGTTCCCAGCTCTTACTTGCTCATCAGGATGGCCATGCTAACGCACGAGTCCGTTCTTCTTTCGGATCATGTGTAGCCGGACAAATAGATGGGAATGGACGGGCATCGAACAGAAATACTCTTTTCTAGATGACTCTTTATTCACACGAGAAAGAGAGAGATCTGGCTGCGGGAAGGACGTCCTCTCGCAGCCAAGGCTAACCGATGACTGCGCGTCACCACCCAACAGGCAATGGTGCACGCGCATGAAGCGATCGATCGGTATTGCAGGTGCAATGTGGTGCACAGAAGATGTCGCTGTTAATCTGGCGATTTAAATCTGCTCAGGCTAACACCATATCCTTTAATATCTGGATTTTTAACATCGACCTAAAATCAAGTTGATGATTATAATACGAATCCCATGTCGAATTCACCACATCAATACTTTGTAATTAAATATATACGTTAAAAAATATAGCATTGTTTTTAATGATGGTTCGGTATGAAATGCAATCCCTAGCGTTTGTGTGATCGCATGGTCACGTAAACATTTTACGTTATACGTATCAAATTTACTGCAATTCTGGCTACTACTTTTTTATAATATAGCCTTTATTATAAACCCGTTAAGGGTCCGATTCAGTTCCATAAAACTATACCGATGAAATGAGTTTACAGCAAAATCCTCAATGTTTCATCGCTGTAGGTAAATTCACATCCTGAACACTATATCAGCAGTTGTTCTGCCATTTCTCAAACATTCATACATTTTTTAGTTTAATTATTATTTTCTGCCATAAGTGAGCCTTTTATCTTTATAAGATTAAGGCATTAAAATAGATAACATTTGTGCGATGGCTATAAAGTGTCGTTTCAGCGAGCATTTTTCGTGAATACCCTCTTAAAATAATACCCCCGTATAACGTGGAAAGTAATGTTGGCTCATTTGAGTAAAGTAGGCAATTGTAAAAAAAGGGAGAACCAATTACTTCTACAGGCTTGGCTCGGGACCGAAACGTTTGTTCGGAACCACCGGCGGAGTTAGTAATTTTCTTTCGGTTACAATCTAAAGTTTTCATCTCGACCCTGGCAGCATATGGACACGGACTTTCCCAGGATAATCCTGTCCTAACCGGCGAATCTTTTAAACCTTAATCCCATCGGGTCCGGATTGCCTTCCACACGAGCAGTCTCCGATCGTGGCCGCAATCAGGCCGATTATCCCATTTGGAATAACTAGTCTGACCCACTTAGAGATAACTGCTTTTTGAGAAATCGGGTTAACTGCCATTTTTACACTTCATCTCTGGACTTCGATATGGACATGGAAACTGGACCGCGACTTAACTAGACACCTCAGCGGGGGGAAACTTTCATCATGGCCAAACGGGAAAAGAAAGGGATGTAAGTTTATCTCAAGGATTCTCAATGCGATATCCGAATTTATAATCATATCTTTTGATTTTATATAAGCCTTCATATTTGATTTAAATCATATAGTTTTTCGTAATGCAAATTTGAGTTTATGATCAAATATATATGACATAGTTTTGTAATGATACAAATTATGACCTGTAAGATTATGTCGCGTCTTAATGGCCACTGATTGATTCAAATTATTGGAACGCAATTATAATTGAAATGTTCTTTTCTTAACGTAATATTTATGGATCTTAAACAATCATAATATAGTGATAATATGCTGGTATTATTAGCCTACTTTTACATGTCATATTTGTTTTTATGGCCTTTTCTAAACGCATAGAAAAATCGAAAAACAACAAATGTCACCTCATTTTCAGAATATATATAACAAATGTGGCAATGAGAGCGTTATATATAGTCAATCTTGTTACAACATTAATCTTTGTTCGTTCTAGTTTGGGCCGTCATGACGTTCTTCGTCATCTTTTCCTCAAATTAATTATTGGAACCTTGGCTTTATGTTTTCTTATGAACTGCTTATAATGCTATTTTTAAATGTCTTCCTAAAAGAATTTTTGCCATGCTAATTTATGTTTATGGGCCCATATTGGACCCGTTAAATACATCTTTTGCATTCCGTATGAATACTTTTTTTGTCATAAAAATCGATGGCTAATTGAAGCGAAGTCCGTTTCCATAGACGATTCATTGACGAAAAATTCAAATTAATTAAGCAAAACAACTCTCATAGCTTGGAACGTTCCAGGAAAGGGTTTAAACAGGTTCTACGAAAAAATGTTGAGTCATTTATATAAAGCAAATAATAAAATCGGTTCGGGGGCCACATCACGCAAATTCAACATTCGTCCCACATACATAAATGCATAATTATTGCCGCCAAAACAATGGCGCGAGCAGAGTTATCCACTTAGCTGGTGTATGCGTCAAAAGATTGTTGTTCCAAGACCCATTTCCGTCCCACCCTGGGCCTAGGGGCCCTAACCCTAGCCGTCGCAAATACCACGTATTATATCGAATTAAGCCAGTACTGTTCACAGATTAAATCTTGTGAAATTGCGGTTAAAAGTGCCACGAACCGATTGCTTCAAATTTACAGAGCAGTTACAAACCGTTTATGCGAGGACCGAATTGCAATATCATTGCCCAATTCCAAATCGCTTACGATACGGATCTTCATCGAAATATGATGGTACGTAAATGGCCATGGAGAGTTTTTGGAATAGTAAAAATCGTATGTATTACAATCATAAAAATAGTTAGCTAAAAAAATTTTTTATTGCGAGTATATGCATGGTTGTGATTGTATAAATGGAAGCGTGTGTTTGCGCAAGAGTGCATGCATCCAATGAAGCTAATGTAATTAAATTAATTTTGAAGAACTTCCCATATTAAAACAACTTTGATTCAGTAGTTTAAATTAATAATGAATACATATCCCATTGGCATTATTTATAGATCAATTATTCAGGATATCAAGGAAAACATCAATTAAAAAATCAAATTTACTCAAAAATTATATTAACTAATACACTTATGTATGCCACAAGTATTATACTTTCGATAGTTAACAGTTATCCGGTGTTAACCACATATGTTGTCATATTTAATACTAATTTAAAATAGCTGGTGGTTTTAGTTGTGGTTATTTCTTAAACTTTAAATAAACCTATTAACTCGTTTTAAAGAATTTCAAATTATAATAGCTGCTTATGACTTTCAAAGTGCTTAAATTCTTTAAAATACCAGTTAATCCCATAACCTTTTGAGGAGTGAGCAAATTTAAAATCGATGAAGTCGTTGATGCCATAATCGCTCTACACCATCTCTACCAACTCTCTGTCAGATCAGCGTAAGACAATATTCAATTCGATGCAAACTCAATTGTAAATAAACACTGTTGATAGCATACAAGACCACGTCATTTCTTTACGTAAACAATACACAAAAAATCGATTAATTTGCTCCTGCTTTAGAAGGAAATGATAATCGGACAAAAACTCATAAACAGGATGCAATTAAATAAATAGACACTGTCGATAGTACAAAATATTCGATAATTTCTTTGCGTAAACAAATAACACACTCAAAGGGCTAATATGGTATTTTCGCCACATAACTCATTTCGGTTCACTCACATGAAAATGCACTTTTTGAGCGGTGCTTTTTTATAAATCCGTTCACCTGAAAACGCGTGTTTTGTCGTTTCAACTTTTGACCACAAAAATTAATGTACGAGAGTGATTCAAATATAGCCCGGAATTTTACTGTACAATTTTATTAGTGGTATATAAAAATACAAATTACTTTATTTATATTTTTCTACATAGTTCCCTTCATTAGAAATACATTTATTTTGTTGGATGGAAAGCTTCTTGATCATATCGCTGAAGAAAAAAGGTGAAAAGTAGCATCCTCTGTTGCGCAACGCGTAATCAAGAAGTTTTATATTCGATGATATACATTTATTTCTAATTAAGGAGACTATGTAGAAAAATAAGATACTGCATTTGTATTTTTATATATCACTAATAAATTTGTACAGCAAAATTCCGGATTATATTTGAATCAACCTCGTATAAATCCTAAACGTTATTTTAGCTTCGTCGATAGACGGTAGTGGACGTATTCATATTTTTTTATAATTTGCTCCTTGTTTTTCATCCCATATGACATGTGTGAGTATCAACTTCTTCTCGTATTTATTTCCGTCTATTTACGTTTATTTTATGACTGATCCCGAAGTATCTATTTTATGATCCATTCCAGCTGAAACACATCAATTTTACTGATCACATTAATTGATTGTGTTGGCAGTTCAAAATTAACCCCTAAAAGAGTACTATCCCAGGGCCTGAGACCCCCCTTCCACTATTCAGAAAAGGCACTCTTGTACATTGAGTTCGAAGACAGACAGAGACAGAGAGAGAACGTAGAGCAGTTCGGGAGACTGAGACGGAGAGTTTCCCCGCATACAACGCACGATTGTATAGATCGTTAGCCCAAATTTATCGAAAAATAATGATTTCGATTTCAATTCAATATTGTGTTTATTTATTTACTTTTTTAAGGTTTATTTTTAAAAAAGATATTATTTCTGTTTTTATAACATTGGGTTTAACTCTTTTTTTATTTTATCACGCCAATACACACTTTACAGCCTGAAAACCACTGCTACTGTAATTTTTATTGTTATTTTGGAAGAAATATAGCGGACTGGAATGTGTTAATATAACATAGTCATCAAAATTGATACAACATGGTTTTACATTGTATACTATATAGATGGAATATAAACGAGGATTGAGTGTATTTCAAAACTATATTATTGAAGTGATAGATATAGATATGGTCGTTCAATTATTACTAACGAATCTGCGTCCAATTCGATAGGCTACGCCACGAATCTTTGCTCTGGAATCATATTTAGTCGGCCTCGTTTCCGGATTTGTAAGCAATAATCGGGAGCGATTGTCATCAGGCAGGGGGTCCATCAAGAATTTATGGGGAAGTACGAAGCGGTGTTGTTGCAGCGTCCCTAGTGTCCGCGGTTGACACTGGTCTGGATAAACATGACAGCAGCATGGGACGATCTCGTCTCTGACATCGCATATTACTCACCTTATACACGAGCCACTATGTCACTATGATTAATTGAGATAGACCTGGAAGCGAGGGCCAGTAGTGGTGCTAAAACGGCCCTGTCGCATGTTTGCCTTCGCAACGGGAGGCATCGAGACTATTCATATTTGGTCACTGGACAGCTTAACTATCAAACCCATATCTAGAGCAAGCCCAACCTTTGGATAAAGCAACGAAATCCAACAATGCCGGATCTGACCCTAAATCCATAAACACAACTGCTCAGATCGTTCATCATGGCCATTGGTTTTTATTTGATACGTCATACAAATTTCCTATTTGAAATTGCAACCAATTTAAACAAATACAGACCAAGGTTTTTCGCATAAAAAACCCATGAATTTATCACAAAATGGTATATTTTTATTAATTATATTGTTCTTTGCTATGCACTGATTTATATCCATAAACTTTGACAGCGACATGGTCATATACGACGGAAGCATGATGAACAGATTTATCCAAAAATTCGTTTCAGGAAGATTGCGAACACAAGCAATGTATCAATTAAGTTGGCTTAACTATATCGAACGGATCAAATTTGCAATAAATTGAACAACCAAGTGATTCTCAAGGATTTTCTTCCAAAAATACGGCTATTAGTTCTACGGAATACCCGGAAACAAATGTTGATGTTTGTTATTGAAATGCAATGTATAAATAATAATACAGGATGAATTGGAAATTTATTACTGTTTAATGAAAGTGCGTCATATTAACAGCATAATTTAGGAAAACGACGTGAAAATTACATTCGTAGAAGATTATTCCTTCATAAACTGTAATTTAAATGCTTATTTCTGTTAATTGATTATAACCAGGGCTTCGAACCGAAACTGAACCGGAAATATTGGTGTTTTTGTCGGTTCGGTAAACGTCTTACGTAAAAGAGAGTTTGGTTGATTTATGTGTTTAATTGTATTCATCTTATAATACTATAATTTTTATTCTATATATTTATTGAATTCATATTATATTTATAGAATAAAAGCTAAATATTGCATTTAAATATGTTGCAAAATTACATATAAAGTTAGTCCCAAAAGTATCCGACCTAACGTATAGATGCCGGTTACTATTGTAAAAAAAATACTATGATAGAAAGTGTTTAGATGTTACGTTGCATCCGTGATCGTACAGATCATATAAAATGCCACAAAAAGCCCTAAACGAGAAAGGAGTGGCCATAAGGTGTGTATGTTCAATCGGTCCGCTTTTCGGACCGTTGATATGACGAATGAGCGCCTGAATTTGTCTACAGAACGATTATAAACTCTCATTATGAAACGAAGTTGTCTGAAGAAGACTGATCGGGTGTGTTGTTTAAATTTTACAATCGGTCGAAAATATTGTTGTCTTTATTTTATTGCAGGCTTATGTCGGCTGGATCGGCCAAATGTTTAAAGAAAAGAGGAATTAGACAACTAAGTATATATTATAAAAACGGATAGAGTCAAGTAATACATATAACATAATATAACAGTCAGTGTAATGGTCGAATGAAATAAAAACCATGTGCAACTCTCGACTGGGTCGGTATTCTGCGTTTTGCGCCCTAAGACCTGCTTTGCCACTTGTTACGTGGCCTTGCCTTTCAGTAACTCATTAGGTACTATCGATCACATATATCAATTATCGCAATCAATGAGAAGATTATGTCATATAATTCTATATTTTTTATAATAAAAATCTTTTCATAAAAGTCTTCGTTTCCAAATGTATTTATGCTTTTATGTTTAATCACCATTTAAAAAATGATTTCATATTCTTATGGTGCCATATCTGACTTTTGCATGCATTCATGATATTAACCCATTGCACTCGAGAGGTGACTCTCGCTCACCACTCGATTTGATGATCGAGAAACTCGATGCACTGTTTATGTTTAGTTCCTTTGAAGCCGGTCTCTACGCTCTTCTGTATAATATTATGAAATGTAACATGACACCCCTTCAAATAGCTATAAGACTTTCTCATCTGAAATTAGTCCGCAACCACGAACCAGACTGCATGTTCGGCACTAGTTCGAAACTAACCCTTCACGGTCCTTAAAAAAATGGAATTTTCCTATTGGAACATACTAGACAATCTTTGTGATTCAGGCCTTCCAGGCTGGCATAAATGAAATGGGACTTATTTTGTAGTCGTTGCTCCTTGTC
The DNA here is from genome assembly GCA_008973525.1 of Stenopsyche tienmushanensis. NCBI lineage: Eukaryota > Metazoa > Arthropoda > Insecta > Trichoptera > Stenopsychidae > Stenopsyche > Stenopsyche tienmushanensis. Next base: position 415,326 of record WACJ01000109.1, on the reverse strand, counting down.
CATAATGGGTCTCTAAAATCTCCAATGGGGCTCAATAATAATTTTGTACAATTTTTTTTTGTGTTTCATTGGCTTTTTTCCTTCTTTTATGGCAATTTTTTGTGCAAAATGTAGGCATTGATTATGGATACCTTAAAACCTCAGAAAAACAGCTTTCTCTGCCATTTAGAGTTTTCCGGATAAAACAATATGATGAAACGTACTGATCCACTACATCTACGCCTTCCATGTGCTTGGTGTAATGTATTATTACACTAGGTTTCTGCACTTCTTCTTGTTAGTCACTACTTCGAAAAAAAAATGTCGAGTCAGACTCGACATAGGACGCACCGGAATAAAATATATGTCGAGTCAGACTCGACATAGGACTGCAAAGAGTTAACAGTTGTGGCAAAAAGACTACTATTTTTTTTATCCCTATAAGCATTGAACAGGAGTTAAAAAGGTTTACAAAGTCAGTTCTCAAAGATACAAAGTCGGCAAAAAACATCAAACCACATATTATTCTAATATTTTCCCCGAAAAGCCGGGCATGCATTTTGGCAATTGTTTAATGATATATCACACATAGCAAAATTTCAGAGACTTTAAGAAATTATATTCATAAAGGTGTAAAGATATATAAAATGTTAAAATATAAAAGTTTTACATATTAATTTGTGTTTGTAATGATTTTAAGTTAGGAGTAAGAAATTCGCCAAAAGTGTTGCGAAACATCTCTAGTTGCTGGTTCGCCGGACGAAAAAGGGTCTCGGGTTTAAGGGGATTTTACCTGATTTTATAGATCACCATAGTATTTACATTTATAGATCCAGGCGATTAGTTTAAACATGAATCGAAATTGGAAATATGTATTAATACATACATTCGATATTCCAAATTTGTCTGGATTCCATCATAAAAGTCAAAGAACTAACCCCGAATACCAACACAGAACGGTGTTAATGTTATCATCTTGCGGTTCATAAATTTAATTGCATGCCTAAACGGAGTTATAATGATCGTCTTCAAAAACAGTAGCAGATTCAATAAAATATTTAAGAGCTTTTAGCGATAACGTTATATTGGGTCGTAAATTACAGCAGTGGACATTTATTCAAAAACCAACCTGATAGCAATAGTAGTAGCATTTTATTGGTATTAACACTCAATATTTGATATCCGGAACAAGGAATTTCGAAGCGTCCTTGCGAACAAGTTTGTTTTGCGTACTCTGGTGTAATTACGCGATTTTTCCGAATCGTAAATTTTAGGAAACGGTCTTTAAAATATGCTATTAAATTAACTGGCTCATTCGACACCATGATGTATAGCGAGAAGAAAGTATATTATTAAGAGGAGACCTTCATCTCTTCGACTATTCGACTTTGTCGATCTTTAATCAGTGCTTACCCTGAGATGATGCTGCATGAATCCTATCAATCATTGATTGCCATAAATCAATATTAATAACAAGGAGAGAATTCGCTCTTATGGCATTATCCAATGGGAAAAGTATTTTTTAATAGATTTCCTCTTTCAAAAAGTGGCTAATGGACAATCAATCATCATTCTTTGAGGTGTCGTTAGCCTTGTACTTCTTGTATTTTAAAGCGTTTAAATGCTTAAACAAACACCGATACGTGATTTACAATCAATTTATCGCTAATAAATTGCCATTTATCATCCTCTAATTTATGTGGCGGCTAACAATTTTTGATGTGCTCGACGGGCCGGTCATAAATTTTTCGTATCCATTTCTAGTTCTGGAAACTGGTTATTTTTATGGCGTTTTGATGGTGCTCAATAAAGTCTATGCGCTTTGACCTGTTACCTGAGTTGAGTCGATTACGACGTTCTTCGGGTAGAAATCGATTTCGAAGAAGATGCAGCGGTCATGACGATGAGTTTTTTGATTTGACCACAACAAAGACTTCTCATAATAGAATACATAAATAAAAATATAATTTCTAGGATGTTTTTCTTTCGGTATAAGATGAAAACGCTTGTCAAATTACATTGAAATTTAATACACTTTAAAAAATTCCCAAAAAAAAAAACATCTTTCCAATAATATTTATTTTGAAAGCAGGAAAATCAAATTATTTCCAAGCAAGTCAAATAATGCTTCTGCGAATATGATATAACAAAATCATGTCTCTGGCGGTCTGTCCATAAAATAACCATTATGAAGATAAAATATCTGGACGCTTGGAAACAGTGGCGTAACTACTAATTGGCGAGCTTAGGCGACGCCTAGGGGCAGTGACTGTTTAATCTATATATACATATATACTTAGTATATATATGTTTTTCAAATTTTTATATTAACCGTTCCCTACCGGTGATGTATTTACTACACCTCGACTCTAATAATGGGAATATCGATATGAAATATAATAGATACGGGCTTCAGAATTTTTGTATTCCTCCGTAATATAATTACGAATCATATCTAAGTATTATAGTATGTAAGTATTCATCTGCAGTGACGGAAAAAAATAATTTGTCGGGAAATCGGGAATTTTGCGAGTTTTAGTCCGTGTCTCAGCAGAAAAGAGTTTCATCAGTCACATTGATGGTATTATACGAAAATGGAGGCTCATGCGGTCATCAACTCGAACTAGCATTTAAATATCTGATGATTTCGCCTTAAAATTATTTTTTATATTAAACTAATGGACTTATTAGTAATGTTTGATCAATGTAATTTTTTAAGCTATCGAAAATCCTGGTTCCGGGATCCCATTTGAGGAACATAATTCATAAAATTTGATGCCATATTTAGCTTTCTTCCCTTTCATTTATTGGTGCAAGTTAATACACGTATACATACAAATGCGCGCCTTTATTCAAAGACATGTCGTGCGCAATAAACACTTATCACATCCGTCTGCAATTGCAGACGTGTCCGACGTAATCAATAATCTCGAACGAAGGCAATTTATTTTGTATGAACGAGATATAAATAACGAGCCTTAATTAATTAAATCCTCGAATTGCGTCCCAGCGTGATTTCATCTAATAAAGACAGCTGGTTTATTTTAAATATTTATATCGGATTTTCAAATGAAAATGATCAGAGCGTTGAATAAAATACATCTTCTGTCGGTTATGACTCACATGGCCATAATCTTAATTCCATTGGTGTCAGATCTAAAATATTTTTTCTATATATTAGTATAAATATGTATTGGTCTTGATATTTTTGCCCACACTAAATGCATGGATGCACTGACACTGAGCAGATCTAGAGCCAAAAATACAATTGCTTGGAAACAATCCGTTTTTCTAATGATTATATTTGTGCGGAAATGTAGTCATCGGCGGATGGCTCAGATTGTGTGTCATAATGCATGACAGGCGGCATTGTTCGCCGCAGCACAAAGGTTGTAATTATCTTATTATGGAGCTTCGCCCGCTGCAGAGCTTTTGTCCGACCGCACAAAGCTCGTTTGATCCCGCTGTGACAATAACAGATAATGTGCGCCTTTGGTGTTTGCGCGGATTTATGGCCAAATCAAAACACACCACTTCAGTCCGGGTTCGACTCCGCGACCCACCCTGCTACTTACCCCGAGCGAGATTAACCACCACAACGTATGTATATGAGGATTCACTTTTATCTTGCTTCGTAATTTATGGGCCATTCGAGTGGCGTGGAGCTAAAATTAGCCGAAGAAACCGAATATTTGCATATTCGGCTTATAAGGAAAAATTGTCCCATTCCACCACTCAAGAATACTTTTTTGATACGATCAATTCGAAGAAATGTATAATTATGGTTTTATTAAAAATCCATCATAAATATTGTACAAATCGTTAATAAGACATTTACAAATTACTAATTCTCTTGAAAAATTGTTCGCAATTGCATGTCTTTAGACAAAAGGGATGGTTTTGTTACACACGATGATTTATTACCATTGAGCCATTTCGTTGAACATGGTCTTGCTTTAATAATTTGCAAAGTTTCAAGAAAATCGTGAATCATAGTTTCCAATTTATTGGAATAAACTATTTTGTCTTATTAGGATATGATTGCACGATTGTCTTTGTAGATATGAAAACAACTATTGCAAATGAACTCATAGACGACATTGTCTGACTTTTTTATTCTTGTCCCATCATTTCACAGAGATCCCATGATAATGGTACAGAACACTCAGCGTTTCGAATAACTCCCCGGTGCGTTCTCCGCAGCTGAATAAGGCGACATTCGGGGATTGTCGCAGCGGCAAAGGCAACGCAGGAGCTTTGAAAAGTCGGCTGGGACCCCAATTTGTTAGAATATCAACATTTCTACATCAGAATAACAGATCGATCAGATTTAATAATAATTTTAATATTTATAATTTGTTGACACATGGAATTTTTCACAATTCAAATTTGCACCCTAATAAATATATCACAAGAAAAAATCCAAGAACTTGATTACTTATGCCGATTAATTAGATAATAATTTGAATTGCCCTGCCTTGTTCTAGATTACTTATAACAAGGATTTAGATACTCTTCTTTTTATTTTTACTTGATTAACTCAATATTTTTACTTGACAAACTCAATATTATGAGTAGTAAAAACATCAAAGTAATCCGTTATAATATATTACATTAGCATTACTATAAATATGTAACGTCAGAGCGGGATAAATCTTTATTCAACACGAGAGAAAGAGAGAGATAGATCTGGCTACGGGAAGGACGTCCTCCCGCAGCCAAGGCCAATCGACGACTTCTTCCGACTCCCGCCTCTTGCGCGTCACCACCCTACCAGCAACGATGCACGCGCAAGAAGCGATCAATCGGTATTACAGGCGCAATATCCACGTAGCGCCACAGAAGATGGCGCTGTTAAAATAACACATTGCGCCTAAAGAAAGACGGAAGATGTCGCTGTTAATCTGGCGAATTAAATCTGCTCAGATCAACAGCGCAATTGCACGAGGAAGATCATTCGTACGATTGATTAGTGCTTTACATATAGTTGCCATAATTAAAAATTCAATTTCCCCATACTTTCATATTTATAATTACATTATAAACCTGTCTTGTTTCAAGTTCTATGTACGTTTAAATACATTAAAACCCATAATAATTAATAAGCTTAATTTTTATTGAAAATTGGAATTGACAAAATATAGCCTATTCACTACAATTATTGCTCGCTATATCCGTGAAATTCTTATAACTTCAATACTTCGATCATTTAATATAATTCTTGAGGAGATATATTCGCTATCAGATTTAGGCGAATTTTTCATATGGTGGTTTCTCATTGCTCAGTCACTCATAGGCGTCTCAGTACTTCTTTTTCAGATTCTGGAAATAAGTCTAAACCTGGATCAAAACAATAGTGATATAATTTGTATTTGAAATCAAACCTTTGTAAGTCCAAGATAGGTATGATCTTATATATTATTCCTATTCATTGCGTGCCTGCCGATTACAAATTTGTTATAGTCTCTCACATTACTAGAATAAAGCCTTTTTGGAGCGCTATTCATACTAAAGTTGATATGCATGAAGTTTTTAGAAGAAAAATTATGAGCGAATAAATGCAGTATATTTTGGATTATTTGACGCAAACCAAATAATTAATCAATATTTCAACGTCAATTGCGACCTTTTCCAGAACATATCCCTCATGGTTAACAAGAATCACTTATGTATGTATAATTTGAATGATATTTATATATTTCATAGTTTAATCATACTTATTATGAGTATTTAAAATTTGAGACGTACCTAAATTTAATTGAACCATCTTTCGTATATTTTCCACAGGATTTTCCTGCGAGGGAAATTCAATTTATTTTCCAGTAGGCATTTTTATATACATGAACAGGGGTCTCTAAATAATGGTACGCATGCCATTAACGGTATGCGAGCTAATACAAAGTGGAATGCGAACGTGGCCACTCACTCTAAGAGGATTTGTTTCGTGGACCACCATCGCTGATTTACGAAAAGCTTTGCTTTTTTAAATTCTACCCTCCGGTAATGGCCAAGTCGACAATAAGGGAGGACGGGGCTGTAAACACAATAAGTGCGCTCATACAATTTTTCACGCCCGAGGCGAAAAATCAAAGTTTTTGCCCAATTTTACAACGCTAATGCTGACGTTCGCATCGAAAGACCGAGAAAGAGTAACACGATACGATTTTGTATGACAATAAAAATGTTTTCGATGAAAGGTTTACGCCATACTGATCATATTCGCTGATTAAAAATATCTGGTTATGCTCACGCACTAAAATAAAAAAAATTCTTGTATGAGCAATATGCTTATTTTGGCGACTATCAAATTTATTATCCGTTTCAAAGTTTGATACGATGCGTCGGCATACTTTTATTTTTATAACGGCAACGAAAGTGTTTTTAAAAACAGCCCGAAACAATTTTTGCGGTAAGCATCCATTTTCGACTTTCTGCACTAAAATTCCGCCCTCTTAACACGAGCCCTGGAAAGCACCTAAAAGCTCTAACGACAGAGCTTTTGGCTGACTATAGCGTCTCCGAGCGGAGACAATTTATGAATATTCCACCCCCAAAAAAGTGTATCATGCTCCGTTGTATGTTTTATGATGCAAGTTCAATCCGAATGCCCCTAGGCATATATATTCCGATATAAATTTACGGTTGAGCATAAACAGCAAAATTTAACGATCCTGATAAAACACCCATATCAGCCAATATTGCATTATATTTTACAAAAGCAATCTAACGAAAATTCGCCTTTGCCACATTTGGCGTTTTATGTATGGGCGCGGGGGGTAGAAGAAAACCTCGGCGTGGAAGTCTCATTTGCAACCCTTGCGTCGTGAAGAACGATACAGATTATTTGATAATTAATAGAAAGTATATTCAAATAGCTTATTGTATTTTATAGTATATTAAAAATCGGTCCCATATCTGTATATGTAATAAAAATAGCATAATGTCAAAGTAGAACAGTCAATAGAGGACAAAAATGTATCTGTATATAAAAACTGGATTGACCCATATTTATTTATATCATTATTCTTGTCACTTATCACAAATACACATAAAATACTTTTATAAATACAATATATTAAAATAATATACGAAGACAGTCTAAAAAGTACCCGCGCGATACCATGATATGTATTTGGTACACCATATGAAATTTACCTGGTAAGCTGCATCATCTAAACATCAGTGAGCTAAACAGTTATCAGTTAGATGGATAAATATATAGTTTTCATTGTTGGGGAGGGGGGGGGGGAGTTTAGGCTCATTTGCTAACTCATTTGTCACGAGCCTTGAGCCTTTGAAGGGGCCTCCGTGTTCGTACAGATAGCCCCGAATACACATGTATCCCTGAAAAGCCCAAAAAGAGGACAGAGTAGCTACAAGCTCTGTGTGTCCAACCGGTCCGCTTTTCAGATCGCTGACATGATAAATGAACGCTTCGCAATCGGACGCCATACCTGAATATGGCTACAGAACGATTAACAACTCATTACAAAACGTTGTCTACAGAATGATTACGAACTCTTATTACAAAACGAAGTTGTCTGAAGAAATCTAATCGGGTGGGTTGTTTAAATATTACAGTCGGTTGAAAATATCGTTGTCTTTATTTTATTGCGGGCTTATTCCAGTTAGATTAGCTCAATTTTCAAGCCATGATTAGAGGTCCCAAATATTCGTAAAATAAATTATTCGAATAACGAATATGAAGGTGGTAAATCATTCGAATATTCGATTATTTGAATATTTTATATATTTATACATATACAAGGCAAAATTGGAGTTAATTTTTACCTTTATTGGATATTTCGAATCTCCTGTCGGGTTCATGTTCGCGGATTTTGTCGATCCGCGTCCATATAGTCAAAAGTTGATTTTCTCGGAAATTAGTAGTAGATTTTGTAAAAATAGGTAATATATTCTTTAATTGCCTTTAAATATTGACCCATTTTATATTTACTTGGGTAGTCGAAATGCTTAATTTGCATGATTGCAAGTGTAAGAGTGATTCTGAGATGCACTTTTTCAAAATGAGTGCGAATACTTTCTTTCGTTCAGATGACGTATTCTTTTGAATGGATAATAAACACCCTAATATTGCAACAGGTCACATGGTATTTAAATTCACATGATTTCGTTCTTTGCTCACGATTATAAGTAACTATTGGCCTAATTATCAACATAAAAATACTCTAACCGCATAGCGACATCTATTCCTTTCAAATAATATTTCAATGCTACTATAATAATTAGTTTAGATAAAAGATATTGCAAAAAAACGATCCCAAATGAAGAAGATACAAGTGGAAAAAAAATCCTATGAACTTATTGAGTGATATTAAACAATACATACAGCAAAAAATATTTTTTGGTCATCGAATTTAATACTTATCAATCACCATAATATCATAATGGGCTAATTTATTGATTCAAATCTGCCATAGAAAATTGTTCAATGTGCAAAAAATCCAAGTCAGAAATTCGCCCATCCCTAAGAAAATTCCATAAGGAGATTGCCTACGTCTGATCAACGAATATGGCAAAATAAGAAGATATTTCAGAGATTTAAAACATTCATGAATAATTTTGCGGTACATAACACCGCCGCCGTTTGTTCTCGACAAATTTTGAAGACCTCCATCAATTTTACGTCCTAGGTTTTATGCCAGCATAGAAAGCAAACGATGCACAATTTACAGTTTGTCATGCTTATTTTTTATTTGCATATTTTATTTATGATCCAAAATACAACGACACATTGTATTCGGATGATATACAAATGCGTCGTATGCGGATCTTCCGATAACCTCTGGTCGAGTTGACAATTTTATTGCACTTCATTCAAGGTCCGAAAAAATTGACAAAAGGTTGAAGTCGTGCACTTAAATTCTGCATTAAAATGCATTGTTGAATTTTGAATTTATGCACATGGGAGGCCGTACTTTATTTAAATTGCTAGGTACCCACGAGAGTCCTAAATTGGGCCGAACGTGGATGGAACACAAGGCTTCCTCGGATACATTGAAATGATAAAGTTGACGTATCAATTTGATGGCTTTACATTTAAATGTGGCATCATGCAAATGTGGCATTTGAGAAATACGTCCGATAAATGAGTAACCCGCTTTTATGATCCGGAAGCACCCATCAGGCTGCGCGCCACAGTTTTAGCACCATCGTAAAATATCGTTTACGGTTTTCAGTATTGACTGCGTTGCCAATTCATACATTGTAATGTACGTTTCTTTGTAAAGTAATTGGGTTTCGATTCAAATCCCGAATGAAAATGATTTGTGGGACACTGCTTGAATAAATCCTGTTGGATTTGCTTCTCGTAATCGGTATCCCATTTTTATTTTCCATATCAAGAAAGCAGTACCAACAATAATGCCATACAAAAAGTCGGGAATAAATTCGTTAGTCGTCGTTTTTCTTTTTATTTATTTGAAGAACGCTGCTCTAATTACAGCCATAATACATTTCCAATGCTGAACTTTTTGCCCCCATTTTTTCCCGATTCGATCCTAATAATGATGAATGGCTCCAACGGACTCTTTGTTTCTATGCAGGCAAACCCTCAGGTGAAATCCTGGATTAATCCATAACCCATAAAACCCAATTATGCATTTCTTTGTCAAGGCGGAGTATAAATCAAAATTTCCGCATTGCACAAAACTGGATACAACGCAATACAAACTTGCTATTGATTCAAGTTTCGCTACCACGTTTTGCGTTTATTCTCAATTTGAGTTATTATATTTGCAATATTGCATTTCCCGACATGATTTCATGCTTTCCATATATTTATTTCACCCGCTCAATGCAAACTTTAATACAACCGAAAGCTTATACATTTGCATTATATTTCTCTAATGAGCGATTCGAGCTCTGGATAAGATGCTTCTTACATAGATAGCATCTACGCATGAATAAAATAAAAATATTTTATCAAACACCTTTCATTTAACATCGGCATTTAACACTCTCGTCGCCCAGCGTGAATCGGTGTTGTTACTCACGGGACCAAAGTTCGATAGTCAGAGCGTAAACAAAAGGAATAGCGATGCGATTTTATAACGTACGGGATAAACATGGATGACATGTAGTGCATCTTTTTTCAGGTTTTATTTAAATTTAAATCGATAATATTGACACTTTCATTAGTCAAATTAATAAAAGCTTAGTGAACCGACAAGGGTAGGAATGCAAATTTATAGTTCGATTCCGAAATACACTCAAACCTCTTTTTGTGCGATTTCGAAGTTATGCGGTTTTTTTAAAGCATTTTTTTTTCTTTATTTTTAATTTCATAAAGAAAACGTACTGAGATATTTTGGATAAAATAGGAAACACTAACCGAAATTTGGGGAAAAAAAATAATTTGAGACTTTTGAGAAAGAAAAATAATTTGAGAAACTACTTTTTTCAACACGGTTGACATCAGTATCTCAAGTTTTAATTAATCATTTTACTTCAAATTGGGTACGAATGTATTCTATATACCCCTCTATTATTCCTATCCAAAAAATTAAGCTGTGAACAAAATAAAGCCAAAAAATTACATGAATGTTTTTTTTTAATAGTTTCTATTTTGTGATTTTTTATGAGTTAGGGACTATAGTGACATCTTTACTAATTATGAATTATATTGTTGGAAAGAGAAAATCTACACAGAACAATGATGACATTGACATTGGGTATAGTAATTCTTCTCTAGCGGAAGTCTAGCATTTGAGATGCCAAATTTGACCTTAAAATTTGACCAATGATGCAAGACGTCCTTTAAATGTTACCAAAAATGTTACTTTTTAATTGCCTTATTGTTTTCATGTTTATTAGTAACTTTTTTTATGCGATTTTTGATATATTTTATATAGTAGTCATAGCTTTTTTTATGCGATTTTTCACGGAACGCATCAAAGAAGATTTAAATGTAAAGTTAACATTTGCAAGACTTTATAGAAACACGTAACAATGATACACTGGATTCACTTTTCGGGGATAATTTTAAGATTTAAGAACAATGAAAAGAAGAAAGCGAAAAAAGCGTTTCGCGGCTTAAAAATTAATAAAAACTCGCAAGCCAAACTTATTAGAAGGAATTGTACTCTTTGTTACAAAAAGATGAGATAAAATTTTGATAGCCAGGAAGCGTAAAATATGTAGAAAGGTTCTCAACATATTGTCCTAATTGTCCAAAATTACATCATATATGTTTAAACAATTTTAATGAATACCATGCTACATAATATAATTACATATTTTATTTTAAACATAATTTAATTTAAATTTATGTCTTTATATGTTATATATAATTTGCGTATGCTAATTTTATTAAATACAATTTAAATAACTTATAAAATCGTATTTGAGCGGAGGAAGAAAACGACCACCAAAATAACGCAACGACGCGCATATCTGATGGACGTTGCGACGAACGAGTTAAAACCATCACAGCGAATTTTTAAACATCGAACCGATTTAATCCCCTTTTTTGTAGGATGACGTACCTGTTTGTTTTCTCATTTTGTCTAAATAAACTGTGATCTAGATGGGAAAAAAAGGGATTTCTCAAATACAAATAGTCCTAGACAAACATACATATCAAAAGCATCGTATTGAATTTGAAGGATTTTATATATACTTGTATTGAAATAGAAGAAAATGCAAAACAACAAATTGTTAAGGCAAATGTATAAAAATACCATATATTTTATATCATTTAATTTTCGTTGTTTTTAAGCATATTTACGCGGTTTTTGTGATATTTCGCGCAAAAATATGTCCAAAATTTATGCCCAATTATGATGTTTTCAACAACAAAAAAATTGAATACATTTATACATATCATAAACTATAAAAAATAAGTATCGATATGCAAATTTCAGTCATCAAAAAATAAATAGCACATCATTCAATAAGTTCGTAGGATTTTTTTGAACAAAAGTGAAAGAAAATCCTACGAACTTATTGAATGATCGTTTATCTTTGGGAGTGATAAATCTTAATAATTAACGAACATGTAACATATTAAGTTTAGCCTGGATCTAGACATGAAGAATACGGTGTATTTTTAGTATTAGAATCTTGTATCTAATCCACTATATCAACACTTGGTCCTATGCAAATTGCTGTTTCTTGTGTTGAAATTCTTTATGCCGATTTTCCCATATGTCGCCATAATAGTCCGTTAATTTTGAGCTACCGTACAACACCGGGAAATATTAAGCACAGAAAATGAATCGAACATGACATTTGCAAATTTCCCAATGAAATAATGAATGCCAGTGCAAAATGCTACGTTTAAAAAATGTAAATTTAATTCGAAGGGGAAATATGATCGATACATTTCGCATGTGAGAAACCGTTTTACCAAGGGCGATACAACTTTCAATGAATATCTAAGTAGTGTTAAATTTATGGTAACGCAATGGCGTGCCCTAAGTGTTTAATGATTCCTGAAAATGAATATATTCAGCCGAGATTTCGCTATTTGCACGAGCTTTTTTTCCATGGTCGTAGCATTTGACCGAAGTCGTTTAACGCGCCGTCCGACGTGCCTTCGAGATTTATTTTTTTCAGAAACGCCGAAGAATTTGAAACAAAACAACTCTGAGACCATAAAGTCGACGTTATAACAGAGCCTTTTTTTAGAATTTATCGTCGGCGACCGTGTAATTTATTCCTTTACAAATGAGACCATTATCCTTGCTGGGTCTTACACCTGTTACAATGCGTGTAAAGATATTTCGCGAATTCCCGATCGTCTGTGTGGGCCGAAGATGCACTTTTATCTCATTTTTGGGCACTTTTCAGTTTTAAGAATGCGATATTTCCGCCCGATCGATATTTACAGCGTCGCAAAAGAATGTTAACAACATAATCATGTTAGTGTTAACCCGCTCGCGTAAAATATTTCGGTCGGAGAAGGCGTTGTTTACGAAGCACTCGAAGAAATGAGATAAATAATACCGTTTTTTTGGCGTAAAAAACGGCCATAGCGTTCTATATTTAGGACCACATAAAATAGGGTCAGCGTGGTTTCTTTTGCATGCAAATCCATCACCGGGTGTTTCAGAAGTGTCAGTTCCACTTACATTTTTGCCCGTGGACAGCTAAGGCGTGGTTTTATCAGGACGTATTATCTTATATACCTTCAGTGGCACTATCTTAACAGGACCTTTCCCCCATCAATCAATCAGCAAACCTTCAGCCCCCCCTGACCTAACACGAAGTCAACCACCCACCTTCGTACATCACGAATCTCAAGTTAAAAGTAATATTATACTTTACGTATGAACCTTATATAAATATCATGATCATTGAGATCCTCCTTTAAAATATGTGGACATCTTATCTTATGATATGACAAGATGACAAGACTAAAATATTATAAATGACATTTAATATTTGCATCATTAGAGGTCGCTACGATAAGTCAAAGTTTCAGAAAAAACGTATGGTTACTTACCTATTAATCTGACTTAATGATTTTGATATGTTTATTAGTCTATTTTGAAGTAGAAGAGCATTCAAAAAAACTCACTACTTCACTACAGTCAACCCTCATCCCCTTCTCCCTTCTCTTAATTCTTTCCTGCGGGTACGTATTGAGATTGAGCCCTGCCCTGCTCCTCACTTCAAATTCAGTCATTAGCGAGAGCACGCGTTTTTTGTTTCCCCAATTATACGTACTTATTTCAACTTATCATGGCGTCTATAAGCAGTGACGAGAGTTTATTAATTAAAAATAAAGCCAATATTTGACTTATCGACCAATCAACACCAAATCCGCATCAGTCAAAGTTACTTTCTATTGGTGAAGTATTACATTTATGTTTTAATACTACAGCTGTTAACACCGGCCTTAGAAATGGAGTTGTGTTCTTCTGGAGTAGAAAATAGAAAAAGATATGCTTTGCATAGCTTGTCGCCATCATATAATGGTAATTATATTAGAAGCTGTAGTCATCAATCGTTCGGTTCGTCTAGTGCTCCTGATGTCCATTTGTTTAAAAGGTCTAAGAAGAACTGGGACAAAATTGATCAAAATGACTATAAAACAGTAATTTATGATAACACGTCCTCAAAAATCATAGAAAATGTTACTGCAACATCTAGTGTATAAAATTTGATAAGACTATAGAGAGTTACTGAATTTTTACATCATTTACTCGGAAGGAATTCCTGAAAAAGGAGTTTCATTTAGGAAGTCTGCTGGTCTTTACCGTGCTAAATGGATTGCTAAAACCATGTGTAACATTTTTATTTAAACATCAGTTTAAACTGACGAAAAAGGAAATTAAAACAGTGAAAGATATTTGTCTTTTCACAGTCGTTAAATATATAAAATACTGATTTCAAGCCCCTGTAAGATATTCAGCACCAAGTAACGACTTAAAATTATTAAAATATCTGGTATCCTTTGAAAATATAAACCAAACAATGGCCAAAGTTGCCATGACAAAATACCGGACCATTTATGGTACTTGTTGGAAGAGTTGGTGTCTTTTGCATTTTTTGACGACGAACTTTCAGTTAAAGATAAGCGGAATATGGTAGATGCACTAAGAATCGATAGTGTAGAAAATGAAAATACACATGCACAGAGTTAGAAAGCAGACTCGCAGGAAAGAGAGTTGATCGATGGCCTTGACCACAAGAAGACGCGTTCTTCCCGCCGGTGATTCGTAGCGGATCTTTTTTCAAATTAAATAGACCTCCATTTTAAATAATTGATCTATGTTACATTAATAATTCAAATGTGTTGTCAAATTGTGTTTTAATTACACTATTTATAAAAATCCCAAAAATGCGCACGAACTTTTGGACTGACCTGATACTTAAAAACTAAAATAATTTTAAAGTGATTTTTCAAAACTTCACTATGTCAATGAACGCAAATCGCATATTCGTATGAGTTTATATTACATCCTTAAAATTTTAATTATAACTTACCATATCTGTAGAAATTCATTTACAGTTAGAAACAGCGAGTAGCCATGATATTATAAAGAGATACTCGGGTCATAATTAGGATAACTTTTAAATATATTTTAATTTCATTTTAAAAGCCTGAATAAGTACGTAATATGATTTTTAAAATATATTTTAATTATTGTTATAAATCACTCATAAACGTCGCTGAGAACCTTTATGAAAATCGTCCAGAATCACTATAGCAACGCTGAGATCTTAATAATATTTAGATTAATTTAAATATTTTTCCCGAGGGTAATTTAAGCTTAGCATAGCATTCATTTTAACTTCGAATGTACAATACAAGTTTGATTTGTAAATGAGGATGATTTTTGAATTTTCCTCAAGCAGCATTTATGTCTAAAGCCCGGCCAAGATTAAAATTTGACAGCTGTCAAAGAAACGATCGTAGATGTGTCTCGGACCTTTAACACGTCAAACAAGACAGCTCCTAAACCATATAATTGTATGAATTTTCATTGTGCCATTCTAAACTTTCACCAGAATAGTAAATGAGCGCAAAATTTATTTTAAAGGTCAGCCATTCTAAAAGGAGCAAATCCTCATTGTCGACCGCAATATTTCAACCTCAAATTCTTTGGATGTATTCACATGAAATAAATATATTCATATAGCATATGTATGAATATTTAAAATAAATTTTGGGTATATCACAGAGAAAAATCTTATAAATCAATCGATAATCGATCTGGTGATAGAAAAATATTACATGGAAAGATGTGTAAATTTATACATTACTTTATAATATCAAAATATTTCGGAATATATTCGTACTTAACAATAATATAATAATTTTTAAATTTATTATATACTATGTACCATGAATAAATTTGATATCAAAGTTTCATCTTCTTTGGGAATTGCTACAAAATCAAATAGTTGCTGAAGTTTCAATATATTCAGGCCTTAAATATGTTATTAAATAAGTTTCTGAATATCACCAATACACAAATTACAGCAAAACTATATAGTACTTTAACTTTTCGTTTGTCTTTAAATTGCTATGGTAATGTCTTGTGATGAATGATTTAATTAATATATTTTATCACCAATCGTCACATTTTCATAAACATGAATTTAAGATAAAATCTGCGTATTAAAAAACAAATTTCAACCCTTGAATCATACAAAAATATTGCATCGGAATTGTAAGAGTTTCCCGTGACTATGCTGTATATTAGGGGGTGTATATATTAAAGGGTATTAAATGTGGAATAATGAAGTATATCGTTCTTATTAAATTGGGGAGCACCTGCGTTACCACCTAGCGAAAATTTTGGCAATGTATTCACAGGTCGATAAATCACATTTTAATGCTCTAAACTAGTGTGTATAAAACATAATTATATCTGAACCGTGTGTGTCGCCTCTTATATAAAGGCGGTGCTTCCAGGACGCTCACTTCGGGGTAAAAACTTTAATTAAATGTCAAATGGCACTACACAACTTTCCAAATTAAATCTACTGAATAAGAGCTTTTTCTTGTCTTTTAAGCTTTTTTTCAGTGCCTCCCCGCAAGTTATATATACGCTCGGAAGTGGGCTCCGTATAAACGTTCCTAGGGAAAAATGTTATTCAATCAGAACTTATTTATAAGGCATTAGGGAGATGTTGGCGGAAATCGGCGCGAAGATATCCTGCTGAATATTGGCGTGATTGCGTGCCTCGTCAGGAAAAAATGTTCATTTCCAATGTTAATATTGGGGATAGACCCTCGGGTTTTCTCCTCAGTTTGGCACCCACCCACCCAGCTCGACATGTAACACTAATCTGTATTTAATTTGCTATTATTTCGTAATTATCGTGTTCCCCGTAATGGAATTTGTATAATAATCAGGCTCCTTGTTACGTACACGCGAAACGTACGGGCCGTTAATGAAACTGCACACGCGGTACAAAACTAGACATGAGGAGTCCAAGACAGAGATCTATCAACTTTTTACTATGAAAATATTTATCTTAAATATACAAATAGTAATTTTTTGCGATAAAAATCAAAAGATTGTTAAATACATTTTTTTGACTAGGGAGAAAATGATTTATTTATTTAAATAAGATCGTCTAAATATTTACTTTTTCAATTCCAGGAAATCAGACTAAATCTGGATCTTAACAATTAATCATTAATATTGACAATTCCGATCTCTCAAATTTTTGTATGGTGATTATTTTTACAATTTTGATTTAAAAACGAATTTCCCCGTTCCACGGGGATTCGCATATTTTTTTTTTAATTTATTAATTTTTGGAGGTGGTGACCTTAGGGCCAATGCCTCCCTGATTTTACATGATTTGTCTTTAATGACCATAATTGTTAGTATTTACATTATTTAGATAAAAGCTATATAATAAAGCATCTTAAAGGTATAATAGAAAAACTATATACAAATAAAATATACAAATGAAAAATTAAACAAATAAAATATGCATCTAACGAATAAGTAAAAATAAAATAGACTAATAGAATAGGATTCGCATATAAAAAAATCGCATAAAAAAAGACTTGAACGACATAAAAAACTGAGTGATAGGTTCTATTATTTTTAAAAACCGCATAACTTCAAATCATTGCGATAGAATGTGCCAAAAATCGGATTAAAAAAAAAAATATTAAAAAAATGATATAAATAAAAATATTACATATTTATCTTAGAATTGCTTTATTAAAGTCTATTTCACTCAATAATCGTACAAATTATCGCTATCAGCCAGCATACGTTTATTCGTCATCCTTCTATGCTGAAATCATCTTTTTTATAATGTAATCGCTGGTTAACCCCTTAAAAAGGTAAGACACAAGTTGTATTCGAATTATTTTTACACGTTGAGCTCGGAGATAGACAGAAACGGAGAGATTATCTTGCGTACATCGTATGATTATAAAGATCGTTAACCCAAATTTATCGAATAATGATATGTGAATGACATAATGAATCGTGTGAATGAAGTGTATTGTTTATATTTACGTAAAGAAATTATCGAATATTGTGTGATATCGACAGTGTTTACTTATTTATATACAAGCTTCATACACGCTGCAGTGGTCTTGACAGATAAGTTGATTTAATAAAGGGGCGGACATACAGGATCTAAGTTTATCATGATAAATTAGCTTACTACTAAAAAAAGGGGTTAAAATTTGCGACGGTTCAACTATTATTTTTTTACGCAGTTCGTGATATGGGAACATTCGTAAGCTTTGAGAAGAGTTTCCAGATTTAAAAACAGTTCCATTTGCTCATCGCCTTATACACACTCACATTATAACGGTTGTAACTTGCACTAGTATTAATTTGAGATTTTTATGCGTATTCGCATAAAAAAAAGCTTTGTTCCCTATAGAAAAATGATGGATGGGTAATATTTTTGAAAACAGCATAACTTCAAAATCGCATAAAAATAGACCCAAGTGTATTTTAGTAACATTCAAATAATATTTTCTTTTATTTGTTATTCAATTCATATTACTATTTCTAATTTTCACGTATATTGTCGAAGTTAAGGCTTCAGACTGTAACTAAACTGAAAATTGATAACCAGTATAACCGTTGTCAACATATGATTTTAATATTTATTTTGATTAGTTGATTTGAATACTAATAATGATTTTTTATCAAGATACAACAACAAATCAACCTTTCTATAGCGTCGAGATAAGGATTACGCTATAGAAAATTCGGTACCCATACAAAATTTGTACGTGTTTAGTTTGTTAACAAGTGCAAGTAACTGATAACCGCAAGAAGGCATTAAGCTTACGTATTTTATCTGTTTCTTACTAAAAAACACCGTAAACGAAGTGGACGCTATAAGAGGATTGACTGTATTTATATATTACGCATTTTAGATTTGCCATCATTAACCGTTTTAGTGCCAAAAAATTAATATTGTTTGCTTAAAAATTCCAAAAAAAATGCTTTTTTTCAAAATTATGCAACATCATAATTATTCCATGGATTTTGTTCATTTTTTCGCTATTTTATAAAGGAATGTTGAAGACGAGTCGACGGAAATAGACGATTGGCACTATAACGGTTAAATACATTCAAAACGCTTTGACATTGCTTATACCTGGCGATAAATTGTTCAGGCATTTCATTGGCAAATATTTTCATATTTAATGAAAATCTGCCAAATAAACTAATACGAGCATCACAATTTTCGAACCCCTGTATGCGATACCGAATTTCATCGTCCCAGTATCACCTAGAAGTCGTCTCCACTGGCATGTTTTTGTATCGTACACCATTATTATTATATTAAATTCCTCCACTCCAAAATTTCAGTACCCACAAGTGTTACAAATTTTAGGGAAATTAGAAAATGAGACAACTAAAAATAGCGAGTGTCACGAGCTTGACAAGTTAAAATTCTTAACAACTATTTCGAAGCCAGGTTCATGTCGGAATTTCCCAGCGCGGATACGATCTAACACTGCAAATTGCCGTTTCTGGAGGCGTCTCAAACTTGCCCTAATAATTCACTCTAAAATTCTTGAAATGTTGCTCAATTAGCGATAAAAATATTTCTTATACGTGCCGCGACACAAAGCCCCGTGCGCAAAAAAATGATTCAACTTAGACATGCAAATCGTATACTAATTTTAAACAAAACATCTTAAATTTTCTGTGGGTAATCAATTTTCCTACAGTTAACACTATCAAATTCTTCAAAGAGACATTCCAGGCATAGCATTTTTTAAATAGTGGTTTTTCTTTGCGTTTTGTAGTTAAGTTAAGATAGGATCATTTGAATTGGAGTTTTCGATGGGAAAGACTTAGGAATGAAAAGTAAATTCAAAATTATATTTGCAAATCTTGACTTTTTGAAAATTTTTGTATCTGGAAAATCTGGATCAAGAAAATCGATAATAAATATTGGTACTTCCATTCTTCCAAAATGAATGTTATTTTTTCTCCATAAAAGTCTTATACACTTAAGGCGTCTTCTCACTTTACAAGTTTAAAAAAATCGATTTTTATTTTATTTTAAATTTTGAAAGTACATATCTTCAAAAATGTTATATCGAAATTTCATAAAGATCTAACGAGTTTAACTACATTTTTGGACGACCGTTAGGTGACTACCTGAGAGCACCCGGCTGCATACTTATTGTTCAGACTCATGGTGCAAGTACAAGAAAGAAGTAAAAAACAATCAGATAAAAACTTTTAAACATCTTTCTGTTCTAGCTGAAGATGTTCACGAGGTTTTGAAACCGATTTATGAAGATCTTCGGAGGAAATACCCAAAATAACAACGAGTGTTTCAACAGCTGTGTCTGGGCAATTTTTCTGCAACCAAAACTTTAAACGCGTTTATCTCAAAACAAGGTTTTTCGGTGGCTTGTTGATGAAATTTCGGAAACTATCCGGCCGATTGTCATGAAACTTGAATGACATATTTTTCATAGTTATGGCTATAGCGCATATCATCAGATTTTTGAAATTTTGATTTTAAGTAATTTTTTTTTACAAAAAACTGCAAAAAAACGCGTTTTTTTTACTTTTTCGTAAAACGTGCGCCATTTTGTTATTTTCGCGAATATCAAAAATCTGATGATATGCGCTATAGCCACTGATATACTGAATCTAAAACTGTTTTATTTTTTTGTCTCAAATGAC
The DNA here is from genome assembly GCA_008973525.1 of Stenopsyche tienmushanensis. Taxonomy (NCBI): domain Eukaryota; kingdom Metazoa; phylum Arthropoda; class Insecta; order Trichoptera; family Stenopsychidae; genus Stenopsyche; species Stenopsyche tienmushanensis. The sequence continues at coordinate 394,726 of WACJ01000109.1, read as the reverse complement.
CCATCTCGGAGATACCATCAACAAGCCACGAACATAACATTTCTACACGGGTTTTTCGATGCTACTGTTTTATTATAATATTTGTTCAAAAAAAATTTTTTTTTTTTTTTTTTCATTTACTTGAAAGATGTGTTTATTACATAAGATCCATTTTATCTCATAATTTTTAGCGAAAATACTCGAAAAAAATCGTGAAAATAGCCTATTTTTGAGGCGCCTAAAGTGAGAAGACGCCTTAAACCTTTTTTGTGCGGTAGATGCGTTTTGCGGAAAATCGCACAAAAAAGCTATGACTTACGTAGAAAAAGTGAAGATGCGCTCTTCAATTTGAAAAAGCTATATAAAATATATCCAAAATCGCATAAAAAGGAAATAAAAAAACAAGAAAACAATAAGGCAATTAAAAAAAAAGTATTTTTGGTAAAATTTAAAGGATGTCTGACCTCTGGCATCTCAAATACCAAACATCCACCAGAGAAATACTAATTATTTTAATTACATCACCACAACTATCATCGCAAGTATAACTTTTCTTGCGATTTTCGGTCAAGTATCTTTTTGGCCTTATTTTGTCAGTTTTAATTTTTTTTAATAGTTAAAAAATACATTTTGACATGAAGCTGGTAGAAATAATAGAGGGTTATATAGAAAAGATGCATACCCAGTTTTAAGTAAATTAATTTATTAAAACTTGAAAATTTACTTTAAAACTTGACAAATTGCCGCGTCACTATAATAGCTCTAAGTCTATAAGTAGTCGAAATATTGAAAAAATGTAAAAAAAACCGAAATTATTTTTTCAAAAATCTAAATTAAAATAAAGGGCGTGGTCGTAGTTTAGTGATCGCTTTTAATAGCATAAAAATACTTTTAAAAAAAACCGCATAACTTCGAAATCGCACAAAAGAAAGTCGCACAAAAAGAGGTTTGAAAGTATGTTAATATTAGGGCGTCTAACCGAAACTGTAATAATTCGAAGATATCGGTTTTTTCCATCATATCATCTGATAATACTGTAAATTTTACTCCTTCTTCATCCTCTTAATTTACCTGTTAAATCAAGCCTAAAGAAATTATTGTTATCAATCCAAATTCTAACTTTAAATCTTAAGTTTTTATTATGTATTTTATTTAGCTTTTCTCTTCATATTGTACTCCCAAATCTTCAGCCAATATTATAATATTATATTCTTCTAAATCTAAATATTATATCTTCAATAAATTATTTATAATATATTCGTCATCTACATGAAAACTTTGTAATTCTAAATAATTTGAATTAAAAAAGTAGCTTAATAATAAATTGAATATTGAACTGTACCATAATTTATTATGCATGATTAATGGTTCAGAAGCATTTTTTTCCTTAAAGTCCAGGCATAAAATATTTTTTTAAAAAAGTAATTTGATTTGAATTGCTCAAACTTCGCCAAACAGTAACAGCAATAATGTAATACCAATAATTAGATCGAACGAAACTAGAACAATTCAAATAGATTCAGATATCCTTATATTGCGAAATTTTGCATTTTACTTCAATAGACAAGATTATTAACATCTGTATTTCCATTTTATCATGCTTCGAAAGATAACCATTATTAGACTGTTTGGCGTGGTGACGAAAATTGGATTATTTATCATAACATCACAAGAAAAATTCAGCGAATAGATAAAGAAAAGCAGCCAATTCCAATAGCAAAGGTGTCTTTACGTCCTAAAAAGAAACTTTTAAGTATTTGGTGGGATATGCATGGTATGATTTATTATGAACTGTTAAAACCAAATCAAAACATTGATGCAGATGATTACAATGAACAACTTTGTCGTTTAAACCTTGTTTTGATTGAGTTTTCAAGTTTTTTGCATCAAAACCAGTGTCTTTCTACAGCAATGGAATTAAAAAGCTACCTGTAAGATGGCGAGAAATTGTAGATAGTGGAGAAAAATATATCATTAATTTAAATTGTGTATTATTTACACTATTTAAGTAAATCCCAAAAAAGCGCACGAATTTTTGGACTGACCTGATACAAAAACATATGACATTACTATAAATAATTTTGCAGAAATCAATCATCAAAAGTGATATTTAAATCATTTTTTGCCGATAACTCGTCCCTGATTGTTTTAAGGGTTGCATTTGCAATGGTAACGTAATGGTTATACAATTAATGCATGATAGCTCCGACTGGGGAATTGGGCGAGCGCTTTTAACCGCCATTTTTGGCATGGACTGGCTAATAAATTCGGAATTTTTGCTAAATATCTTTGTGTACCGGATGCATCTTCTAAATGGCAGCCATATGCGGGATTTGATCGGGAGCAAATTGATTCATGCATCATAAACGGGAGCGCGCGCGGATGGCCATGCACAAACATGTGCTTTATTAGGTTACGTTTCCCGGCGCAGGGCCGCATGCACCCGATGCGTGTGAGTGCAATGGGATGCAATTATTTTACACTCGTTTTGAATCCGATTGCAATTAAATGGATTCGCTTAACCGGTGCTCGAATCCCGCTTTTTTCGAGTGGCCATATCGGACGCTTGGTACCAGTGTAGGACATTGACAATATGTTTCCCCCTGGCACGGATATTCATGATAAAATCAATCGGTTTTATTTCTCGAAACGTCCGTGCGAGATAAATCAATTGGACCAATAATCGACGGAATATAACCGGAATGCTGTTTTTATTAAAAGTGCATAAAAATGCATAAAGTCGACATTCCGAGAATATTACTGACACATTACTCACAATATTCAGACATGCGGAGCTTTCATTTTTGTACCATTTTGTTTTGAGCGAACTCAATAATATTGGCCGTGTGAGTCTGGCTAATCATTATCAATCAATATTAACACCCAAACACCAGGATTAACTTATTATTAAATATAAATTATCAATTTTTGATATAGTTAATTAGATCCTAGGCTTAATTATAAAGGACTAGGCTTCGTGTCTAATCCACGGATCATAGGCCTCGAAGAACATGAGATGAAAGAATGGTATCTACAACCAAAATTCATCCTACAAGATGCGTAACATCATTTTATCTTTATATTAGGTTGATGCATAAATAACGTCGTATTGTACCGAGTTTAATTTTTGCAGCTGTTCACAGAATTTCTCAGCATTAATTGTTTGGTTAGGTTGCAATAATTTGTAATAAATGATGCCCTTCATATTTTACCTAAGGGGTGGTTAATGGGATTTGTATCGATTTGGAACAGTGTCGCTTCCTAGTTTGTCATCCCCTGTAATTAGGAATGATAGAAATAATTAAATGTATTGAATAAATGAATGATATATATAAAGGAAAAGTATAAATTATATTTATTTTATTTTGTTGGTTTTATCATAAATATGAACAAACATACAAACATTGATTTTAATATATAAAATCTACTGTAAGTTAATTGTACCATATCTATATTATTTGAGAAAGTGCAAACAATAAGTTGGCAAAGTTTTATCGCAATCGAAATAACGACATGGCAGCGCATAAAATACGAACAAACAAATTTGTATTTTTGTATATTAAACATTGCCTATGTTACTTGCGCAATCTTTAACATTAAGTGGAAGAAGTTTTATTGCAATCTGATGAACGGTATGGCAGCGCATTACATACGAATAAAGACAGATTATTTTTTATATATTAGATATATCATAGTCTATGTAATGAAAAACGACGTTTTTTATGCATTAACCTTATTTAATCAAATATGGGTAATAAATAACAAAAGTAAGAAGAATCAATATATTTGAAGTTTATTAAGCTTTTGGTTATAAGATAGCCTGAAAATTTTATCATCTTTGACGCCTAGATATTTGTCTTCTATTTAAATCTCGTAAAAATCTTCTTCCCTCTGGTTATTTCCAGGATCATATAAACGTCCTTATCTCAATAAAAGGAGTATAACACATAATAACCTGACTTCATTGATTGAATGTAAAGCGGCGTTATATTTTTGTGAAAAATTCTACCAAAAGTGCGGCGTGACGATACATAGACATTGAAATAAAGTGAGAAATTATGTATTTAATACGGTGGAACGTTTTGCATTATATCTGAATACATTCAACCTTTTTTTGTGCGATTTCGAAGTTATGCGATTTTTTTAAAAGATTTTTTTAATTTCCTAAAGAGTACTTATCGAAAAAGAAAAGAAAATTAATCATCAATTGCATCTGCCATCGCTGAACACCACATCATTTATTTTAGTCGAGAATTATGAAAAATCGAAATTGTTTTTTTTGCATTTTTTCAATATTTCAATTTTAAAAAGACATTCTTCAAAAAATAAATCCAAAATTCCCATTATTTACCGAGTTATAGCTATTTTAGTGAAGCGGCAACTGAGCGGGTCCTATCAGAATGAAATCTTTAAACGTGTTCTTCTAGAAAATCTTGGGACTATAGCAACATTTTAATTAATAGTTTGTAATTAAAACAATTATTATTTTTCTAGTGGTTGATGTTATTAGAGATGCCAGATGCCAGACATCCTTAAAATTTTACTAATGATGCAAGACATCCTTAAAATGTAACCTAAAATGTTATTTTTTAATTGCCTTATTGTTTTTATGCTTTTTTATTAACTTTTTTGTGCGATTTTGGGTATATTTTATATAGCTGTTTCAAAGTTATGCGGTTTTTAAAATCCATCTTCATTTTTTCTATGTATGTCATAGCTTTTTTGTGCAATAAACGGAAAGCAAGTGTATATTGAATTTTGTGTGTGATAATTTCATATACGACTATTAAAAATTTAAAAACACCAGAACAGCATCGAAATAAATTGATGTCTCAAACGAGTGAGATATGAGATCCATTGGATGTGCTGAATTTCTGACATATGACACCTTTTTTTAATTCAATTGCTAAGAAATATTGGATTGGATTGGATACATTTTATATTAAATCCTTCATTATTGAGTGCATGATGAGGTTGTTTAATAAACGTCATTTTATCGCCTGTATTAATATTAATAATTTTATATAATTTTGATATATAATGAAATCCTTTTGATGAAGAAGCTGCAAAATCAACTTTATGTTCGCCATTTATTATGTACAAATTTGCAGTGTCTTGTTGGTAGCATGTCCAGTGTCTACAACGGCCACATGCTATTACAAATGGCGAGTATTACTCACGTCTGCTCGGCCATTTTCCAGTAATAGCTGAAGTGTATTCTGCTATCGGCTTCCCGATAACGGCGCTTTATTATACGTCGCTGCCATCCGCCATGTTTACAAATGCATTGCAGCGATCTCTAGCGGCGAAACAAATAAGCTGACACCACGTGAAAGGAGATCAAACGAATTAACGCTCGATTACAACTCAATTACGTCGATCTCGATCCACTATTATTATATCATCAGCTTATTTTATTTTCAAGAATCAGGAAGCAGAATCTATCCTAATCGCGCCGTATGATCGTGGGAGTTATTCTCATGTCGAACTCAATATTTCATCAATAAAATTACCATGTTCCATTCTCATCGACGCTTTTAATGTTCGTTTATTGATCCCCTGTCAGATTTATAAATATCAATAGCTCTTTTAATGTCATTTTTGAATTTAATCACTTCGAATACGTTTTCGATGCCATATTTTTCGAACGAATCTCCTCTTTTCAGTCGCGTTATAAATTTGAGCCATTCCGAACTCGGCGAATTGCATCCATGGCATTTATGGAACAATGATTCCTTTGAATTAATAGAATTTCATCGAACAATGTCCACTAATTCGCACACTGTCTATAATAAACAACGCCAGTAAAATGGGTTGAATTCGAAATTTATAGCCCTTGAAGAATTGATTTCATCGTAAAAGTCTATGAAGTCGTATTGTACAATTTTATCTATCTTCCAAACCATAAAATCAATTGATTTCCTTGTATGATGATTTAATGTATGCAAAACCAAATTCCTCACAATATGTCATTGAGGTGCAATAATATTAAGCATCATAATCAAATGTAAATACAAAATTACCTAAGCATTGATATAATGGGTTAGATCTTGGACTTTTATTATAAAGATTCGTTTCATAAATTTTTTAACAGTAATCATAAATTAACGAGTCCAAATTAATAAATGTCGGATTTCTGATTACTAATTTCCTAGATCTGAATGAGTGACTGATTTGCAACAATCATTAAAATATATTATATAATTTAACTACGTTAATCGATATGAAATCTTAACGAGAAGAATTTTAAATAATATGACGCAATATTTCATACCTATTTCTTTATTTTGTGTTTATAACTATTTGTATTTATGAACATATACAGGGTGGGGCAGGGAATCTTCTTGATTTAAAACGCACGCCCTGAAGCGACAGGTATTCCAAGATGGGTGGAATTCATTTTTATCTATATACACTCAAACTTATTTTTGTGCGATTTCGAAGTTATGCGGTTTTTTTAAACACACTTTTTATATCATAAAGAGTATGTTTCGAGATATTTTGAATGAAATAGGAAATAAATCAAATTTGAGAAAATTATAATTTGCGATTGTTATTGCTGAATTACGACAACGCCCTTTATTCTGGATCAGATTTTTGAAAAACATTTTTTTTTTGGATTTTTTCAATGTTTCGACTTTTAAAAATACATTCTTTTAAAATAATAAAACTGTGACAAAATAAGGGCAAAAAATTACTTAGCTGAATTTTTTTAAGGAGTCGCCATTTTTTTTTTTGAGTTAGGGACTATAGTGACATCTTTACTAATTATTAATTATATTGCTGAAAAGAGAAAATCTACATAGAACAATGATGACATTGACATTGGGTATACTATTTCTCCCAACGAAGAGAGCGATTTTGAGTTATATCGAAAATCGCAAGGACAATTATCATACAGTGATGATATTTTGTAATTAAAATAATTAGTATTTCTATAGTGAATGTCTGGCATTTGAGATGTCAGACATCCTTAAAATTTTACCGATGATGCAAGACGTCCTTTAAATGTTACCCAAAATGTATTTTTTTAATTGCCTTATTGTTTCCCTGTTTTTTATTAACTTTTTTTATGCGATTTTGGATATATTTTATATAGCTATTTCAAAGTTATGCGGTTTTTAAAATCCATGGAACCCATCTTTACTTTTTCTTTGCAAGTCATAGCTTTTTCCGCAGAACGCATCTACCGCACAAAAAAAAAGATTAAAGCGTATATACATTCCTGTACTATTCATCTGATTGCGATGAAATTTATGGATTAAAACAAGCATCGTTTGTGTACGCAATTTGGTTTATGAGACATTTATCGGATGCACCATGTTGGCGCATATTGGTCTGGTGAAATGAAACAATCAGTTGTAAAGGCAAGAGTGAGCGCACATGTTTTTAAATCCTAGCCATTCAGTCGACGCTACACGTGACCTAAAGCAATAAATGACGTAACGACACTACTACGTTATTTTTAAATAATCATAAAGTGCACGTGGTATTGAAACGCATGCCAGGTACTCGCTAGTAGCATATAAATACGATTTAAATATATTCTTAACCCATTAAATATCGGAAAGTATATTAGTATTCATAATGGTATATTTTTTTTAAAATGCTTGTTTGGTATTAAATTTTGTGACAAAAATCATGGAAGATTTGGAAGAATAGTGAACGTGCATGCGAAAGTCGATTGATGGTAAGAAATTAGCATAAAAAGGGTTATTTCAAATAAATTGTCATTTTTATGTTTGTGTACATTTTAAACTGGCATCTGTATATAACATCTATGTATATAAAAATGAATGTGTGTCGGTTGTCATGCAGTCGGTTTGCTACGTATACATTCCTATACCGTTCATCCGATTGCAATGAAACTTTGATAAGTTGTTGTGCGCATATTTTTAAATGTTATTAGATTAGCGTAAGTATTATTCGTGAGCAGAATTTGTATTGCGAGACGTTTAACGGATGCATCATGTTGGCGCACATTGGTCTGATGATGTAAAGCTTTGCTTGGAACGGGGCGGGGGACGAGGCGGAGAGAGAGAGGAGGATGAACGCAAAATATGGCGGAGAGATAGAGAAAGGCGATCTTCAGTGTGAAAAAGATTATCATTCGCTTGAATATTTATTATTATCATTATAAAAAGCCATTTGATGCCACTTTGATCAAAGCAGCAGATGTGAATAATTTATAAATTGTATTTTTTTAAAATACCTATAAATGCGTTTAAAATACTCGATTCAATTGGAATTTTGCAAATTTATTATTGGCTTAATTATGTGATTAAAAATTCCACCGTTGATGAAGTAATGAGATTAATTTGAACTGACGTCGATGACACAGGGTTGGCTTTTGATTGATCTCATTATGTAAATTTTAATGGCATCCTTAGTATAGCGCAATGGTTGATGGAATCATCAATTGATCATTATATACATTTTGTATTTAAATAGAAAAAAAATCACTATTGAGTGTTAAAAATATTTATATTGTGTAGTTTTACGTCGATTTGTGTAGCGCTAACCTTTTTTGGATAAACGCCTTCATCTCTGCGAATGCGTCTTTAGCGGATGTAAAACATTCCATATTGTTCTTCTAAGCCGGCGATTTTTTTCCGAATCCACTTCTGTTTTTACACATAAATAATTCCTTGATCCTCCTTTGGTATGAACACTTTTCTTCAGGAAAAATCTCCCAGCAAGCCTTTCTTTTGGAGGATTCGCGCATAGTTTATCTTTGCACAGCGATAAGAAATAACAAGCACTCAACTTGTGATGCTCAGTGGCGTCCGCAATCTCATTAGCGCAATAATTTATTTTCATAATATATAGTGCAAAGGCACAATCTTATTCACGATGGCAATATATAAATTTGTGGTCGAGGATTTAGCGCTAACTTTAAAATTCGATTCGGTACGTGTGGCGTAAGTTTATATATCAACGGGATGATGTTAAACTTTCACGTAGTTAGGACTAGCAGATAAGTTCGGCGTATTCGTATCGGACAAAATTTGGTGCCATATCCATGCTTTCAGATTGTCTGAAACTTGTTCCACGGAATTGTGAGGTAAATTTATCTTCCTTATATTTCCTTGATCCATTTTGGAAAGCTTTAAAGCCTTCCAGCGGCTGTTAACGTACATAGCAATTGATTGAATATAAAATAGCGTCAAATCGATTTTTTTTTTTAATTATTACAAAATAGAATATGTAGATGGAAATTGAATGTGATACTTTTATAAGACGATAGTTGATATAGGCGATGGTAGATGATAGACTAAGAAAATATCAAAATACATTTTATTGGTTTCAAATAATTGTGCATATATGTATTTTAAATAGCTATATTAATCTATCCCTACCGGTGATGTATTTACTACACATCGACTCTAATAATGTTAATATCGATATGAAATATAATAGATACGGGGCTCAGAATTTTTGTATTCCTCCATAATATAATTACGAATCACATCAAAGGATTATAGTATATAAGTATTCATCTGCAGCGACGGAAATAAATAATTTGTCGAGGAATCGGGAATTTTGCGAGTTTTAGTCCGTGTCTCAGCAGAAAAGAATTTTATCAGACATATTGATGATGATTTACGAAATTTGGGACTCACGTGATTATCAACTCGAATTAGCATTTAAATATCTGATGACGATACCTCCAACGAGTGTGGAGGCTGAACGTGCATTTTCAGCAGCAGGTTGCTTGGTATCCAAAATCAGATCCAAACTAAATGACGAAACACTCGATGCTTTTTTTAGTTTTTTAGTTTTTGAGTTTTTTAGATTTGTGAAATATCTTGTGAATTTCAATTAAATACAAAAAAAATTCTATTTTACATAATTGTTGTATCTTTACTTTCTGGATGAACTTCGTACACTACTTGAAAACATAGATTTAATTATTACATTCTATATATTAAAATTATTTTTTATCAGGCATTGACACCAGAGTTAAAAAACTACTGCTATGTTTACATGTTTTTGTACAATAAAATATCCTAAATATTTTCTCCAATTTTTTTTAGAAACTACTTACTAAATAAAAAGTTAAAGCAACTCGATGGGAATGTGTTAATATGCAAATCGCATAAAATTTTGCAGCGGAGATCATCAAATCCCACCACAAACAAAATATAATTAAAATTTGTCTTAGTTCTATCAAAATATTTTATATTATTTTACAAATAAATTCAATGACAATTTTTGGATGAACTTCAACCAAATATAAAATAGTTATGTTAAAATATTTTTTCAGCTTATTAAAATATATTTTAACACTAACTGTGCATGACGTGGCGCTAATGATTACCACCGCAAAAAATGTGTATCCAAAAAGTGCTGAAAACAAAGGATCAAAATGAAACTTTGCACGTCTGGAAACAAAAGGAGCGCAAAAAGACGAGCTACTTCTTTATATATCTTGGAAGTTTTATTCGGATATGGGTGAGCAGGGATCGGCGGACCGGCGTTGCGCAAATAAAAAAATCGACTAACGCAAAATAAAATAGGGAAGAGGGGCGGGGGGCGCTCTCGGACGGGATAAAAGTAAAAAGACAGGGAGAGAGAGTGGCAGGAAGTGGGTACAATAAAAGGGATTGGCCGGAAATAAAAGCCGTGTAATGACAACCGCTACAATGGCGTCCGATAAAAAAGCCTCCCGGATTCGGCACCTCCTGAGGGGGTTGCCAGGTGGCAGAAGTTAAGTCTGGAATCACGTAAAGGGGATGTCGATAGCTAGGTGTCCGCGGTCTACCAGACCACCGCCAGAAAGTTTCCGCCGGCAACCGCGGGCTCAAACTGCCGCACTTTGCCACCGATCCGAACAATTTATCACCCCCAAGCCAAGGGGGTGGCCTTCGTCTGGAATAAAAAGGTCACGTCTTGCATGACGCAGAGGTCACATTCTTCGGACTTTCATGCAACTAGTTATTCCAGCCGAAGAAGCAATCCATCGAAAAACTGGAAACATTGCCTTTATTTTGATTATACTTAAAAACAAATTTGCACAAATCTTATAATTTAAATACATTAATCCATATTATAAAAATAATATAATAAGCGATTTCACGTACATCTTAGAATAATATTCATTGGGTATATATTATGTTGAACGGTTCGATCTTGTGTTAGCGTATCTTTTTCATTTCGTCATATTGTCGAAATGAACTGTAATTTGACCTGAAAAGGGTCTTTTTCTAATGACAAAGACATCCTAGATAAATAGACCTATGAATAAACAAAGCAGCAAAAGATTCAATGTCCTGGACGATGAAACAAACTGCGGAATTGCGCTCGGACTATTGACATAAAGGATATTCTTTGGCAATTTTCTTTATTTTTTCTTTGCACAAAAACTAATCAATAATCAATAAACAGAAAAAAAATCATAATTTATTGGATATAATAGCTTTTTAGTTATTTTTAGAGCGAATATATTGAATATCTGCCTTTGAGCAAAAAGCAATATCAACGTCAAATTTTTCGACAAATCAGAAACTATCAATCCTATTAAAAATATTTTTTATAAATTCGCAGAAAATTGTTTTATAATAAACATTGATCTTATCCAAACAAAAATAGATTTAAATTTTTGCATGCCCAATTTTAATTTAATTCGAATTCGCTTGATGTGGATAGATGTCACTGCTATTTACTGCTATATGTTTGGCCAATTTACTTTATATTTTTGGCGCAAAAATTGGTCTTGAAAAACACATGCCCATTATTTCATAGACTCCCTAAATTTTCACTCTCAGCTCTAACAACCCCATGTCGATACAATTATTGGGCAAAAACAAATCGAAAAACTTCAAAGCCTCAATTTGGAATATAAAGCTATTATCGAGTCTATTAGCCCGCCATTTCCATTTATATTTGAATCTAGAAACGAATAAAAGTATTGCGAATCACCCCCCCCCCCCCCCCCCAACGTCTAGCACATGTGCCCGAATGTCATTGGTTTTAAATTGGTATGCTTGCAGACTAATTAAAAATTGAGGTACATCGACACAAGTCTTCGACTGAAAAATTAGCCAACAATATGAATATATGGTATTTTTAATATATTTGCATACGGGAATGAAGATTGTCATCATGAGACATGATTTCCGCCATATTGAATAGAATTTATTATATTGACAGATTTATGAACAATATGATCATGCGATTATTGAAAATGTCGTAGAAATAAATTTTGCATTTTTATGCAAAATCCCTCATATTATTTTATTTTTTTAGCATATTAAATCGATGCTTATGTATAGTCTTTCATCAATCCCTTATCGATTGATTTGTTTATCAAATCCATTGTCTTGATTCAAAAGCACGTGCCCATGTCATGCCATAAATATGCCATAAGTGTTCCATAAATGTGCCATAGGTGTGCCGACCAATAACGACATCTACAAATATCAAACAAAATTCACATTACCGTGCAAATGGAATTCAAATGAGACCCCACTGACAATTTCCAACAACGGAGCCCATGAATTCTAATGGGTCAATTAAAACGATTTGTTCAGCGATACAAATTATCGGGACACATCGTGAATTCATTGAAATTATGTGACGAATTACATTACAGCCCAGGGACCCCCTGGACCCCAATCGGCGCTAAATTCGTTTACGGCGATTTAATCGAATGGTCATGGGCGATGGACGCAGTGCTGTGGCCAAGAGGGTGGAAAAATACGATACAAAACCTTTCCTTTGTACATAAAATAGACGTGGTCAGAAAGGTGATCGCTTAACGACGCTCTGTAGGACAATTAAAACTGACGCAACTAAAGTTTTAATGAGCGACCCACACACCACACTAACTATTTTGCTAAATAACCACCGAGAAGTTCCACAATAAAATTTTGTAAACCGAATGCAATTATTCCTTATTTATTCATACAAATATTACAATTGACCACATTTTCTCAATTAATTTTATAAAAATATAATTAAAATAATTAAAACATTCAATAAGATAATTTATCGATAGATTATGATACTGTATCTACAATGTTATATTTTGTGTTAAATAAGATTTTCGTTTTAAAAAAATACAGCGTGACCATATGATCACAATCATTACACTTGGTATAAGCACAATATACAGTTGCGGCAGGGGAAATTCCTTATTTGAAATGCGTGCCCTAAAACGAAAATTATTTTGACAAGAATATGATGGCACTCATCTGAAAGAATGAAACCTAATATTTATTGTTATGTAGGTTTAGTAACGATCATGCAGTGATTCATATTTAAAATACTCCTTGTAACATGGAAAAAATAATATCTTTATACACTCTCTATATTGTTTGTGTTATTCATTTTTTAAATAAAGTAGTGTTGCGCCGTACGCCTTTCATCTTAGCCTGAAAGATCTCGATGAGAAAGACATCCGCTCCTCAGTATCGATGGGGCTCCGCAGCCTCGACACGGACTCGCAGCATACGCGACCGAAATCCGTATTTTACCTCCATAGAGGGGGCGATTTTTTATCTCTGAAAGCTCATTTGATCACACCGAAAATGATGAATCCTCAAAAAGAGAGGTCCGCAAAGCCACAAGGCTCCCCAGATGGTATGAAAGATGAAAGAAGATGAAAGAAAGATCTTTATGATCAAAGCCGCGAGATTACAAGTTATGCCAGTACGAAGAACATGTCTTCCCAAGGTCAATAATATTGAACGATCCTCCTTTTTTTAAAATTAAATTTGGATAAAATCACTATACATGGAAAGGTTCTATTTCTCCGATGCTCTTATTAAAAAAAACATTGTAAGGGAGGTTATGTCATTCAAAATACAAAATGTAGGCCTCCTCGTTATAACCGAGATTGACTTTATTTCTTAGGTTTTTCTGCCACTTTTATCAATAATTTTTATATCAGCTCGACGCACAAAAATAATGTAAGTCCTCAATAATTCGCAAGCCGCCTTCGGATAAAGTACGTTTAAAATAGCGTAAAAATTAAAAATTGAAAGTATCCGAACGTGTACGCAGGTCTTAATGTCATTTTAAAAGATAAACTGGCCACAAAAAAGTAAGTAGAGAAAAGCAGAGGGTGGTAATAAATTGAATCCTCGCAAGCCTCTTGGAGGTTTCAGATTTAAACAGTCCACACACACATTTATATAGGAAAAGGATCGGCTTCAGATTAAATCTGTCTCCCCCGTGCCCGGGGATCACAGTCGTTAAGAGAGAATAACCGCATCGGCTATAGCGAGCGTGATTAATTTATTTCGAATCCATTACCGATCGCAAATTTTATTGCCAAAGGAGACTAAATATGCATTCACACCTATTCGTATACGGGCGAGACTCATTTATACGGAAACCACGAGGATTTGAAATTAACGGATAAACAGATGTTTTAGCAAATCGATAGCTATTATTTTGGTACGGCGGTTCATTGATGTGTACACCGACGTTCGCCAAATAAATTTCATTGCTCAACATACACCCATATACGCCCAATACTGAGAATAGATTTTAGATAATATTATACAAATGCAATATCTTCGATAAGTGTGTCAAAATTATTGGTTATATGGTTATTCTAATTTTTCATTTTAAGTAGTTATTATGTATTTTGTTTAGCTTATCTCTTCCTGTATATTTGCTTTGTAACCAGACTGGGACTCCCAGATTCAAATTTGTTTTCAAGTATTGTCTATTTCGGTACTCCCAAACTTTCAGTCAACAAGCGTCATGTCAATATAAATTCGTTTAATATATTATAATATTATATACTTCTGGTTCCAAATGTTATACCTTCCATTCATTATTTATATTATACTAGTGACTACCCGGCATGCGTTGCAATGCCACCCAAAGAAGGAAAGATTTTTATACTTGATTCTATTTATTAAGAAATTAAGTTTGTAGTGCTTTATTTACCCTGGCAATCCCCAGACTAACAGACGTCTCGCATAACAAACTGCGTACACAAAAAATATTTTTAACATGTCTATGTTATTTCCGCAAGCGTAAACAATAAGCTGACAAAGTTTTATTTCAATTGGATGAACGGTATAGCAGCATATTAAATACGGACAAACAAATATAGATTTTTATATATTAGAATATACCTATGTTACTTGCGCAATTCTTAGCAATAAGTGGACGAAGTTTTATTGCAATCTGATGAACGGTATGGCAGCGCATTACATACGAACAAAGAGAAATTAATAATTATATATATTAGATTTGTCGCCTACATTTTAGATATTTTCAAGAAAAAAATTTATAAACATTTTTTTTCTCGGAACGAAAACCAAAATTAACAATATAAAGGTTCGATGCCCTGGGCACTATACACATTTAAACCGAAAGAATTAAGAACCGAAAACTGGAGAATTGTAATCTGACCATTTATACAGGAAAATCTAACAAAAATTTTCTACTACTAAGCTCAAAACATAAAAGCATATTTTTTTGCAAAAAACTTCCAACAAATCATCAATCAAACTAGCATATATAAATCTAGTATTATTAATTGTTTCATCTTCCCTCGAGTATTCTATATAGACTAGTTTATAGACTAGTTTATAGACATGTTCAGGTATGGCGTCCAATCGCGAGGCGCTCATTCGTCATATCAGCGGTCCGAAAAGCGGACCGATTGGACACACAGACTTTTTGCGGTATTTTCTATAATCTGAACGATCACGAAAGTTCGCTCAGAGACTAACTTACATAGGCGGCTCATGCGGAAATGGATATCAAATTCTACACTTGCGGAAATGGATATCAAATTCAGGTTTTTCACATTGCTGTGCACTTTTGTTGAGCGGCCTGACCTCCCCAAAAGCGAAACTAATAAACAGCTCGGGTCAGTTGAGGATCCCCATGTTTCTTTGTATCATTTTGAGCAAACGTGGCACCCATCTTGCGTAAAGCTTTCTCGTGTCCAAATATGCGATGTATAGCATTTTTTTGAAAAGGCTACCATGTCTGCCAGAAAGTCGATGATCATTTAATACCACTGCGCTTTTTGTCTTGGCAGCTCGTACGGCCTCGTCTAACCTTCCCTTCGCCAAGATGTATTTAGTACAACTCGTGTACTTTTTCAGAATTTTGTATGGTGTACCAAATACATATCATGATATCGCGCGGGTGTTTTTTTTTTTTTTAAGCAACCGCCGTCTATACGTTAGGTCGGGTAAATCAATGTTTTTTTCATTATTGTATTATATTATATCATATTCCCGTGAAAAGAGAGTCCGTGCCATCAGAGTCTCGCAGTTGGGTCCACTCTCTATCTGAGAAATTGAAAATAAATATCTGAAAATAGACCCAATTGCTTTCCTGCAAATCAACCACTTATAATATGTTTTTGCTGGATAAATACTATCGATATTACCACAATTTGAATTCGAACCTACCAACACTTGGCTATGCCACGCTAAATTTATGCATATATTTAATTTCATACTAAGCTTCTTGCTCATTAAAATTGACTAGCAAGTACTTTTTTACGTTTCTTTAAAATTAAATATTAAAAATATAGATAGCACGTATTATAGCTATAAGTGGGATGTATGATTCGGCATACGAAGCACTTCTTTAGACTTTTACGAGTTGGGTAGGCATTTGCCAGTTATCGCTCGCATAACTTTTCCCGAAGAAGACTTCGTCGCCGAAGTAAGTGAGACATTTCGCTAAGAATGGCAATAACATCCACCGGCACTGCATCAAAATGTGTTAAAGATGGCAAGGAAGATAAAAAGTTTCTCTTTATTCGCGATAAATATTCTTTACACTTCCACCCTTGCAGAGCCCGAACATTGTTTAAACACGATCGTTATCATTACATAGCGTCACTCCTCAAACGAACGTTAATATGACGCCGTATTTTTCTTTGCAAGTCGCTCCGAACATGATTATAAAGCCTACAACTCATTTTTAATCTACGCCGAGATAAGCCATGTAACCCAATGCAAATGTAAATTTGACTTGTTGAATTGAAAAGTTTTTTTCGGACGAAAAAACGGCATAAAATTACCGTAATCAAGCCACCAATTGTTTATGTATTAAGGCGTCTTCTCACTTTACAAATTTAAAAAAATCGATTTTTATTTTATTTACGAAAGTACATATCTTCAAAAGTGTTATATCGAAATTTCATAAAGATCGGACGAGTTTAACTACATTTTTGGGCGACCGTTAGGTGAGCACCCGGCTGCATACGTATTGTTCAGACTCATGGTGCAAGTACAAGAAAGTGGTGAAAAACATCAGATAGAAACTTTTAAACATTCTTCTGCTCTAGCTGAAAATGTTCACGAGGTTTTGAAACCAATTTATGAAGATCTTCGGAGGAAATACCCAAAATAACAACGAATGTTTCAACAGCTGTGTCTGGGCAATTTTTCTGCAACCAAAACTTTAAACGCGTTTATCTCAAAACAAGGTTTTTCGGTGGCTTGTTGATGAAATTTCGGAAACCATCCGGCCGATTATCATGAAATTTGAATGACATATTCTTCATACTTATGGCTATAGCGCATATCATCAGATTTTTGAAATTTTGATTTTAAGTAATTTTTTTTTACAAAAAACTCAAAAAAAAACCGCGTTTTTTTTGTACTTTTTCGAAAAACGTACGCCATTTTGTTATTTTCGCGAATATCAAAAATCTGATGATATGCGCTATAGTCCTTGATATGCTGAATCTAAAACTGTTTTATTTTTTTGTTTCAAATGAACCATCTCGGAGATACCATCAACAAGCCACGAACATAACATTTCTATACGGGTTTTTCGATGCCACTGTTTTATTATAATAATTGTTCAAAA
Source organism: Stenopsyche tienmushanensis (assembly GCA_008973525.1). Classification (NCBI taxonomy): domain Eukaryota; kingdom Metazoa; phylum Arthropoda; class Insecta; order Trichoptera; family Stenopsychidae; genus Stenopsyche; species Stenopsyche tienmushanensis. The sequence continues at coordinate 376,942 of WACJ01000109.1, read as the reverse complement.
AAAGAAAAATAAATTTTTTTCATGTACTTGAAAGATGTGTTTATTACATTAGATCCATTTTATCTCATAATTTTTAGCGAAAATCTTCGAAAAAAAATCGTGAAAATAGCCTATTTTTGAGGCGCCTAAAGTGAGAAGACGCCTTAATCTAAATCAAAGTTATTAAGGGTATTTTATTATAAAAAATGTGTTGTCATATATCAAAAATAATCAATTCATATGATTTCAATGAATATTCCTGCTCCAAGTTCTTAAATAATCCAAATGAAACTGCATCGCATTATTAATACGTAAAAAAAAATCAAGTCTTAGAATTGGATTTGAAACAAGATTTGCAAGTTTTAGTTCTTTTGAAGACAAAATTTGTTTGTTTATTTGCTTTTTCAATTTCATATGCAAATGGAGGTAATCGGTGAAACTGAATTTTACAGAACATTGGGTTAGTTTTGAAATTAATTAATGCGAAATATATTTCACCTGAGAGCAAGTTTCAGAAAGAATTTTAATTGTTGTTAATTTTAATTTGGCACATGTTATTCTATGAGTTTGACATGCATAATCTAAATCATAGCTTTCTAAAGCGGTTCCTACAGACCTACAGTCTGTTTAAGGGTCGTGAACAATGTCGGAGGATCCACAAATTAATAAAATTAAACGTAAAGCCTCAATCGATTATTTGCTCACCTTTTTTAGAAAATTATGAAAGCAATTCTATTACAATATCAAAACTTTTTCGATTCAAATAAAACATGAGAAGAGAAGAATGCACTCAATTTCCAAATCATTCAAAATTACAAAAACGAGATTTGCTTGCTTGCAGAAGCAATTTATTGATAACCGACATTTGCACAAAGATACCACAAATTCTGGTCGCAAAAACAGATACCAATTTTATACACATCATTATTGGATCATGTATCACGTGGCGTTATTCCACCCGGGGTTTGAAGGTCAGGAATTCGTTATAAGAAGAGGTTCGTGGACATAATAAGTTCGGGAAGCACTAATCTAAATCATGAAATAATTCTTGATGTTCGCAAAAGGAGATAAGCACGTGTATTATCACGCAAATGATTGACCTTTAATGCAAACAGTAATGGGATTGAGCATAAACTTCGTGATAAATCATTTCGCTTTCCAAGAATTTATTTAATGGCTCCTTATATCTGAGAATAAATTTAAATTTTAAAATGATAATCCGCATTTGTATACATTTATTTATAAAAACGTGCCAACACATGATAATCGTTGTGACATTGTGGCGGAACGCAATCGAATATTTTTGCCAATTACTTGATATTGCAACATATTTTTTAAATATGCTATTCTCAATAAAACAGTTCTAATTTTACGGAATTTCGTGAATTTGATGCATTTTTGCATATAGACGTATGCAAATATATTTACGCGATAATTGCATACAACGTGTAAAAAGATTCCTTGAATTTAACATTTATTATCACTGTATTTCAGAAGTCAATCTATTTATTAGATTTGATTGCATTTTATTCATTTAAGATTTTTGCAGGAAGCCTTTTTCTTAAATATGGTCATAAAATTTTATACAAATGATTTTAAAAAAATCATAAAGGCTTTAAGCCCAAAAGCTGCGTGACCGTGTGGTTACGCATGCTTTAATTGAGGGCATTTTATTATAAATACATCTAAGTTCTTTTCTGGTTTCCTGTAACTATAAAAGTAAACACTAAATCGATACAAAAAGTTATACAGGATCATCTTTGAGTGATTAATTTATTACCCAATATAAAGCCGTTTAATGTAATGTTGCACCTATAATGTTAATCATTGCAGACGTATTTAAAAAAGGAGGAAATAAATACACTGATAGCTTCGGTCACAGAAAGACACTTTCTTCCTGCCGACTCTCTATTTGTCTCGCAGCTGAAGTCTCCCTTTCAGAGAGAAACAATGATCTTGATCAAAAATTTCAACTTTATGTTATAATCTTATCTAGGGAATCCAATCCCTGGATCCCGAACAGTTTTAAGTGCTCATAAATCCCGGGATGAGTGAGTAAACCCAATCCCAAAAAATTCGGGATTAAATTTTTTTTCTAACAGAAATCGTACACCTCATAAGCATGATGAAGGTTATTAAATTGAAACATTCTCGCATAAATCTAGACGCTTGGAAACAGTGGCGTAACTACTAATTGGTGAAATTAGGCGCCGCCCAGGGGCAGTGACTGTTTAATCTATGTATACATATATAGAGTACATATATGTTTTTCAAATTGTTATATTAACCTTTCTCTACCGGTGATGTATTTACTACACATCGGCTCTAATAATGGGAATATCGATATGAAATATCATAGATACGGGGTTCAGAATTTTTGTATTCCTCCGTAATATAGCTACAAAGCACATCAAAGTATTGTAGTATATTAGTATTCATCTGCAGCGACGGAAATAATTAATTTGTCGGGAAATCGGGAATTTTGCGAATTTTAGTTCGTGTCTCAGCAGATGGGAATTTTATCGGTCACATTGATGGTGTTATACGAAAATGGGGGCTCACGCGGTCCTCAGCTCGAACTAGCATTTAAATATCTGATGACGATACCTTCAACGAATGTGGAGGCCCAACGAAAATCCCGTGATCCCGGTTATTTTGGCTCGGGGTTGAATTTCTTAATCTTATCTTGACATGTGCGGACCATCCACGATCCGATTGCAAACGGACCGGCGTGAGGTTATACATCTATCAATTAAATTGCATGCTAAATTATTTTTTTAGTCTAGTCATTAGATAATTAATATTGTATAGCAATAAAAATGTTGGTCCGATTCATATATTTTTTATTGTAATATTATCTAAATTTTAAAGTTTAGCTCTTATTTCTTTTTCCATTGCAGCAGCAATTTTATTTTTTTTCTAAATTTAAATATTCTCTATAGACTCGACAGCTGTTTACTTCTTGCCTTGGCACTAGACGTCAAAAGTTTATATCAGAAGAAAAATCTGTACGCCTTCTAAAAGTTCGGAGGTTAAGTCTAAGTCTGCCTTATACACAAGTTGAAAAGCGCCCAACAAAAAGCAGAAGACACTTGACAGTTAATAAAATTATTATTTTCTCATATACATAAAATGTCATATATGTCATGACGCCACAGCATTATACACAATTGCCCCTTAAATTGGCGAACTTTGCTCCCTTAACCACAAACCACATGTCAATATAACTTGCCAACTGGAACTTGTTGCCGCCGCTAAACTCTTAACTTTGAGAGCGCTTTGTTAGCTCAACCGCATATCTTTCTGCAAAACAGCCTCATATTGATCCTACTCATACATGCGTCGAGACAACGCTCATCAAATATTTTGCTTCCCGAAGATGCTAAAGATTGACACGGCGAAACTTTCACCCGGTCGAATAAAAACAATTTATAATTTTGGATGAGATTCGCCCACCTCCCCTCAAATGGGACAAACGATAAGTATTATAATAAAGCCGATATCCGGCTCCGAACAATATCTCAGTGAAGCAATAAAAGTTTCCGATCGCGAAGTCGAAAGTGGCCTATTTGTAAAAAGCATAGGTAACAAACAATATCCGTGGCAGTTTTCCAAAACATTAAATGAGAGAATGATCTAACAAGGGTTGCCGGGGGAGTGTTCAAACACTGGAGCCATAAAGGTCGGTTACGGAGCTTTTAAATGAAAGCCTTCCGTGAGTCAAATACTGTACCGCCGTGAAAGCCTCATGAATGATAAAGTTCTACGAGCTTACATCGAATTTACATTTTGTATCATCCCTTCTCATCTTTATATCCTTTATTCTTATTAAAACAATAAAACAACAGTATTGAGCTTGTAACAGTCATAAACACGTACATTCTTATTTTATACTTAACACTATATTTGCTTTTATTCACGTTTGAATTACTAAAAAAATGTTTTATTGTATGAAGTAAACCATAACTAATGATTTTATACGTTTGAATCATTAATATATTGATTGAATTCATAATAATTTAACATAAAGAAGAGTTTGAAGCTTTCAAGCTTAAGCTAATGAAAATATATTTTAACCTTCAATTATAATCAAACATCAATAATAAAAGTCTAACCTTTAATATCAAAATATATTTAAAATGCCTATGGACATTACCAATTTATTTTTTTATGATCCATTATAACATCAGTTAAGCTTATGTAACTACGTTTTTTGGCATATTATTGATTAATTTTATCAGAATTATCTTTTATAATAATCTTTGTAATAATATATTTTATAATTATAGGTCAAGAAGTTCAATCGAGAGGTGATGGACATGTAAGGCGAAGCGTTAACTACCAGTTTCGTCTGAATTCATCATTTGCATTGGGCAGGTTTTGTAAGGCGAATGCCAACTAACAGTCGCTTGTGCCATATATGGTTCGGAACCGAGTGGCAATAGACACGTCGGAAGACGTATGGTAAAAAAAGTTTTAAAACCATTAAAACACATATTTTTAATGTTTATATAATATGCTTGATTGAGTAGTCACCTCAAAAACCGACTGTCAAACTCTCTCCGCCGCATTTTGTGCCGCATCTTTCCCCTCTCCCCGCCCCGCGGCCCGTTTCACTTCACAGACCAATATGCGCCAAAACGGTACAACGGTTAAACGACTCAAAAAATTAATTCCGCACACAAATAATAGTTGTGCTAATGTGAAAACCTTCTCGGATACACGTTTAATAACCCACCAAAGTATTATCGCAATCAGATGAACAGTATCGGAATGCATCTGGAACAAATATACTGCACGCCGACAATCATTTTTATATATATAGATATTACGGATTAGAGCAAATCTTATTGAAGACATTAACATGATATAAATATTTTAAATTTTCTACAATACCTCCTATGACCTATGTTATCACATGATAATTATAATTTAAAAAGTTATTGTAAAAAAATATTATATACATATAGTATGGGAGGCAATGATCGAAACTTTGTATCCATTTCTATAAAGCTAACTTTTTTTTCAGACAGTGTTTATACAATATAAATCAGGAAAATTACAGTCTACCAAGCTTTCGAAGTTGCGAAATTTGAATTTTCGAAAACTGAATAATTGTGCATACCGGCATTAAATTAATATATACAATGTTGCTTTTTTATCAACAAGTAGTTTATCTTCATTATTGTTAAATAAACGTTGTCTACTTTCAATACAAGATGGCTAAGTAGATGTGACTAAAATTGTAGCACAGGGATTTGATTAAAGTTTTCCAACTTTCAAAGCATTGTAATATTAAGTATATACAGATGTTTTGCACATGAACAGACATTTTTTTACGGGAGTTGGGAGTATCTTTTGCTACGTTTCACATGTAAGTGTAACGTGGACGATTTACCATTCTCATACAATAGCACTGTTAGTCTGAGCGGATTTAATTTTTCAGATTAACAACGACATCTTCCGTCTCTTTTTGGGTGCAATGTGCTATTTAAACAGCGCCATCTTTTGTGGCGCTGTGGAGACATTGCACTTGCAATATCGACCGATCGCTTCTAGCACGTGTACCGTTGCCAGTTGAGTGGTGATGCGCAGGAGGTGGGAGTCGATAAGAGTTGGCGGTTGACCTTGGTTGCGGGAGGACGTCCTTTCCGCAGCCAAATCTCTCTCTCTCGTACCGAATAAAAAGCTACATAGAGAAGAGAAGATTTTCATTCGACACCCGTCCACTCCCATCCATTCGTCCAGCTGTACATGATCTGATACAAGAACGGGCCGGACGGATAAAATACCCAACATTTCAGCTTTAAATCGTCATAATTTTTTAGCCTGTGGTCATAAAAGTATGGAATAACTGTTTTATATAATAAAAGAAAATTTGTTCTAAGCTTCCAAAGTCACATAAAATGTACAAACGAAAAGAGAAAATGTTATAGAACTTTTTTTTTCTTATTCTTTAAATGATCTAAAATTAAATGGGTAAAATTATCTAAAAGTTTATAATTTGAATGGAATCATTTTTTTATGTAGCAAATAAATGAAAAAATTGATAGTTTTGATAGTGAAAGATGCACAATTTCAGATCAAAGGCAATACGGTCATAATAAAAATTTGCTTATGCGCATTTGTTGCACCCATTGATCTGTGAGGACCGATATTAAAAGCAAAATTGATCAAAAAAGAATTATTAGATAATATTTCACTGTCATGCACATTCTATGCATACATTCTTCCCGGCGCTGGGAACCCGATCCCTAAAAAAATAAATACTGCAAAAGTAATAACCTCCAGCCCGGATCGATATTTATTTTTTCCCCATCTGCCAATAGGTTTATGGGTTTTATGAGAATGTTACGCTACCCTAGCTAGAAATTGTAGGGGGGGTTCCCGGAAAAATCATAAAAAGTTTTGAGATGGCCCCTTCTAGCTTCCAACCCCCCGGACCCACCTTCATCTTTATTTTTTTACTTTTCGTTTTTAATATGAACTCGATCATGCGGCAAATCGGCACAGCAAACATACTTACCGGGCTGCAGACTTTGCAGGGCCCTCCCCGTCACGAGGGAAACTTCGTAAACGAAAATGATATAATTCCGACGATGGGCCCTGCCTCTTTCTTGCGAAAACCTCTTTCGGAACTCTTTTGACGTTTTAAAAGCCTCCAAAAAACATGAATGCCGTCTCCTAATCACGTTTAATGGAAATATCCTCGAAAATGATGAATTGGCGATCTTTTTTAATGATATCATACAATTTTCGTTTTTATTTTTTTTTTTGCATCCCCCAATCGAAAATTAATTAGGTCAATTCATCATAAATATATTTTTAGTCTTTATTTAAAGAATTATTTAAAATTTATCCAAGCACCCCCACATATTTTCTTATATTAATGTACCCACGCTCCTTCTATTCAAAATATTAATTAAAACTTCAATGTTCCTTAAATAAACATTTAGCATTAATTATTAATTCAATCATAATTTATTAATTCATAGCAAAAATAACATCCTTCCATTAGCACAACTATGAGTTATTATGAATATTTATAAATTATTATTAAGACATAACATTTTATGGCGCACCCAATAAATTATATTAATTGGTAGTAAAGTGTTGAATATCGCACGCAATATAAACGTCCTATTTCGTGGTTTTAGCGTTAATACGAGGAAATATCCCAGGGATCTAATTTATTTTATTGTCAAAAAAACACATTTAAAATAATAAAACATGATTCCTTGGAAATTGACAATCAATTTCGCTGCGAAATGAGCCATCAGCGATCAACGATCAAGGCCTATTGATCAATTCAGGATGTATGTAAACAAATGTATACTTAATGAATCATGTGAATATTAATCATCCATTTCAAAAATGGGCTCGAATGAATTTTGTTGATTGTAACTCTCGATTATCCGAATGCCGAGGAAGAAGTGCACGGATAATCCGATTCATCAAATGTTCATATGGTTTCGAATATAATATCATATTTACATTACAAATTTTTGTATTATAATATTAATATTCATTATTTTTTAAGAAAATGCTCATACAAGGGGGATTCAAATGTAATCCGGAATTTTACAATATTCCCTTTGCTAGAAATAAATTTATTGCATCGGATAGGAAGCTTCTTGGTTCCGTCACTGAAGAAAGAAAGCAACTGCTCTGAAAACCAGTTATGCATGTATTGTTCGACCGCAGCGTTGTCTTGAAATCGTTGCCATCCCAATGCCTCTATCAACTTATAGTAGTCACACGGAGTTAAGTCTGGATTATAAGATAGATGCTCCCAGGATAATTGGGTGAGTTCATCACAAAAGAAAGACAGCTCAATTTTCTTTGTCTTTTAGCAGCCTTAACATCATCTAGTAGCCTGTATGTCTATCATGTAGAAAATCAATCAATAAAATAGCTTTTTAGTCTCAAAATACTTAGGTCTTACTTATAGTATCATCACCGAACTATGCCTCAAATTTCACTTGATTTCACATCTGCGCTTCCGAGAAAACGATTAACTACGCGTTGCGCAACAGAGGATGCTACTTCTCACCTTCTTTTTTCAGTTATGGGATTAAAAAGCTTCCTATCTGATGGAATTTATTTTTTCTAATGAAGAAAAATATGTAAAAGATACGAGTCGTAGTTAAGCAGATTATTGGCTGTTAGCAGCTGGTACATTCTGGCTTTATTTAAGTTCCCTTTAAAGATCGAGATTTCTTTGCTTTCACAATCATCAAAATTTTTATTAATCGAACCCATTTTCTGCGCTGCTGTATCATCTATTCCGGGTTACCCCGGACTACGCGTGGTGCGTCCAAGTGCTCACTCCTTTTGCTCCACGCCCTCCAGACTAGGTGAGATTTCCGCTGGAAAGATCAGTCTCAGACCATGTGCACCCAAAGGTGCGATAGGAAAGGAAGAACAAAGGTTATTATAAGTTCAAAGGAATTTACTTCCGCGGGTTCACTGCCACTGCGAATCTAACCTCAGTTTGGGTTGCAACAGATTATGAACTGCAGGGGTTACTCTTTCCACTAGCCACTAACCATTCGAACAGCCAAAACCGTTCTCCCCTGTTTGGGTAGGCTGTTGAGGATAGTGGTGAGCTTTTGACACAATCTCAACCAACAAGTGTAATCAGCTGTTCCACACACCACTTTATGGGTACGCAGCACAGGGTAACCTGCGCACCCAACTCATGTTAGCTGGGCTACCCCAGCAGCATTTGATGAGCAAATCGACGAGGTTACTTTCATACACCTCCACATCAATACCCCAAGGATTCTACTGTTGCCCACGGACGTAGGATTGGCTCCCCCCTCCCCTGGGGTTTTATGGGTGGGCATCGTGGAGTCTAACATCCACCTGGGCAATACAGGAAAAAAGAGGTTCTCCCTGAATCGTGAGCTGTCGAATCCCGTGTCGTTGCTTGAATCTAGTCAACCAACCAGACGAAGTTTATAAACCAACCGATCAACCGATAAGCTTGACCTCGGGAAGATGTATTCTTCTTGCCGGTTCCTCAGTAATCTCGTTACTGGAGTTCCTCTATTGCCTCTTTTCAATTTATTTTTATGATTTCATATTCAATTTAAGATTCTTTTCGATTTAAGTGAATCTTTCAAGTTTTTGTCCCTTAGCACTCTCGAAAAATGAGCAAAATATTTACTTTAAAAATTCAAATCATTGCAAGAAAACTAATCTAAACAATGACTACCTACAAAAATGGAGTTTAAAATAATGATTTATTTTTCGAATCCCCTAGGAAAATATCCTCAATAATTCCATGACTCCTGAAGCATCTCTCAGACATATAATACATCTGAAAGAGTGTTTACCCTCATATATATTAGGTGGTCTCTCATTTCACGCACTTAGTCTGCATAGTGGGCTAAGTACGAATGCCTTATCTCTCTCGAGGGGTAAAGTTAAGTAGCGATAAGGCAATGGTATGGCAGCTTAATAGGGGTTGAATGGAATACCTATTGACTCTGGCTAAACAATCGAATGAAGATCGAATGGAATTGTTTGGGTCTGTTAATTGTTACTGTAATAATTGATCAAGGGGCTAGATATCCACTCTCCGGCCCACTCTTCCCAGTAGCGAATAACGCAAAATTTATATTCCGCTAATTGAATTTCAAAAGCACCAGCATCCCTTAATGCGCATATGTAACACAATGTACTTGGATGTATATAATATATAAATTCACATATTTTAATATTTTGAGATGAAAACTCACAATATTGACAGATCGAGTTGCTCTACTTGAAATAGCATCGAAAGGTCAGCATTCCGGATATCTAGCTTTATCATCTTTGACAGATATTTGCTTAAGTAATAGAAACACGTTATATGAATTATGTTATGGGATCATAAAGGCCATACGATGTTTATTTTTTAATATTTGCTATATATCCAATTCAAATCATCGTTATGATTTATATTAAATTTTATTGAAATCCTTATTCAGCTGACATGTTCGATGTAAAATTGCATGATCTAATATTTAAATCGCAGTAGAATTGTTTGCTAACTTCAATAATGACTCGAATAACCTTCTGGACCACAAAAGGTTGATGATTCGAGGTCAATTCATAAAATGTAATTTTATTACCCTGTGTATTTAGCTGAAATAATATACTATAGAGCCTTTGATTAATTAATATACATATTTAATGACTATGACAGGACAGTATTGCTTTTAACTAGGTAAAAGTCAAATTTTTTTTGCATCTAATGCTATCCATTGTAACCCACGCCCTTTTATGACTTCATCTTTACATTTTTTTATAAATTTGTAAAAAAAAAATTCTACAATATATATCTAATCAAAACCCCCAATCAACTAATATACTAAAACGAAAGTGTATAGAGTATTTTTATAAAAGTCTTAAATCATAAGCAATGTTTATTGATAGAATAAGATAAAAGAGTCGACCGATAGTCTTGGCCGCAGATAGATGTGTTCTTCCAACTGGGGCTCATCTTAACGCGGTAATAATAATCTTGACTAATAACAGGGTGGAAGGCAGCTCAAAAACTAATGTAACTCAATTCAAATGGAAGGTAATTATTTAATTGGAAAAATATTCTATTTAATGAAAAAAAAAATTTACGCTGTAAATCTAAATCGATCCACGGCGTAAGAAATGAATCAAATATTTTGTTAAATCATATCACAAATAGTGAAATATTAGTCGTTTTAGAATTTAGAGCACGTTTAAAGATATATTTGAATTTATTTTTCCGATAAGAAATGCAAACAAATCGCTTGATTTTGTTTAGGGAAATTATTTTCGCCATCCTTTTTCGTGATATATTGGCTGAAAGATGTGTCCTCCTAAATTTGTTTCCCGACAATGCGCAAAACTATATATTAGAAGAAAAACTTTGATTTATGGGCAGACACCTTTTCTGAATATTTCATTTAACAAATGTAACACGGAAAATTTCCACGTGCATCTCGAAATATTTTTTTTCCGAATCCATACATTCGGGACGACATGTGTATTCGGAATGTTTACTAACAACAACCCATTCGCCCACAAAGGCGGTCGCATAGGAAAGCAATATGCGAGTCGGTGGAGACTCGGAATAAATTTTCCGACTTTCCCGCACGTTGATGAATCGCCAGATAAAAATTTCCCATTGCTTGAATACATAAAGAGTGTCTGGGGGTGCGAAACGCTTCACGATAGTGGGGGGGTTGAAATTTGTAGGCTTTCAGCCCGACCGACATCGGGGAGGGGTCAACCCCTTCCGCCCCTTGTAAAATATGGGACGATTCTTTATAGCTCGGCTCGGAAAAATCATTGCATTTCTCGCGAGTCATGCACCTGTAATATTTAACCTGGAAGATTGATATGTTATTCAATATCCAGTATTACAATCTAATTTTTTCGTACGAATTTAAAGCACAGAATTCTTTCAAAACCACTTTAGATTTTTTTAAAAATATATCTAAACTTCATCTGCATAAATTACTCTTAAGAGCAGAACTTCAATTCTAGTTTAAAGCACTAAGTGGTTGTTGAGTAATTGAATCGATATTCGAAAAATGAACATTCCCAAAAAAAAAACATACATTATCAAATTCTCTAATAACCCTAAAACAATTACCATGATCTTACAACAAGGTCTTATAAAATTGTATTTTATAATGGTGAAAAAATTTAAGAGAACATATACATATTTTAGTACGCGCACTTTTTTCGTACCATCCACCATCAATGTGACTGATAAAATTCCCATCTGCTGAGACACGAACTAAAACTCGAAAAATTCCCGATTTCCCGACAAATTATTTATTTCCGTCGTTGCAGATGAATACTTTTACACTGTGATACTTTGATGTGATTCCTAATTATATTACGGAGGAATACAAAAATTCTGAACACCGTATCTATTATATTTCATATCGATATTCCCATAATTAGAGCCGAAGTGTAGTAAATACATCACCGGTAGGAAAAGGCAATTATAAGAATTTGAAAAACATACATGTACTGTATATATGTATATACATATATAAGACAGTTACTGCCTCTAGGCGTCACCTAGTAGTAGTTACGCCACTGTTTATAAGCGTCCAAATTTCGGCGAGAATGTCTTGATTTAGTAGCCTTCATCGTGCTTGGCGAGGTGTACAATTTCTGTTAGATAAAAATTTCAATCCCGATTTTTTCGGGATTAAGTTAATTAATCCCGGAATTCATGAGCGCCTAAAACCATCTATTGCTTTACAGTATTAATGCAATTGTCAATAACTTATTTAAACTATCAAATTAGTCAAATTGAATTGTAAAAGATACGTTTTTTAAATGAGTTGCGATGAAAAATTGCATCTTAATGCCATTTAATACATACAATAATTCGCAATTTAAGCCCGCATAAAGCAAACCATTATGTTTAATAACACTAAAAATATTTCTTTATCGGGCATACAGCATTATGATGATGGCATCCTTCTCAACAATATCCTCGATTCATATTAACATCCTTTTGAAATTTGTATGCATTTACCTTTATGACAGGCCGGTGCGTATTAACATATTACATTGTTTCGCATACGATAAGTTAGAGCTGTAAATCACCCCGCTCCGACTTAACTATTCAGCCCCCATAAAATTTAAATCAGATCTAAAAAAAATTGTAATGCTGCTTGAAGGTTGTATCGCATAGCCCCTGAATTATTGATTGCCTTTATACAGGACGTGTTTGGTTCCAGCTAACAATGTACATTTTTTCTGATTTAGCCGATGTCATAAAATTTTCAGACGTGGCACGTTCCCCTGTTTGTTTTTTCCACACTTTCCACTCTCTCCTTTTTGCTTCTTCGGAGATAAATATAATTAATATGCGCCCCCGAACGGGGTGGCTAATAATGAGATCTGGAGGGTCGTATGAATATTTTAGCTTTTCGATTAATGCTCGAGGCTATTGGCCAACCTGTTAATTAATAACTCCGTTGAAGAATAACTTTTTTGATAGCAAAACCCCGTTCGAAGAACAAATTCGCATCGTTTATTCAAGTGTCCGAGATAAATTTATCCGATGTGACATTGTCGTCTCCAAAAGTATAAAATTTCACTTTCGTTTCGCGAGGTATCAAATACCCAAAAGACCTTATCGTGTGACGAATATGACACGAGAAACAATAAAAAAATGTTTGTATTCGGTAGGCGCAGCAGGGTGTTTTTATGGCGCCAAATAATGCTTACCATCATTACAACACATTAAAGCGCCAGTGTAAAATCTGCAAATTTATCTCTTAGTGAGAGGAATATAATTTAAAAACGTTTACTAAAATTTAGCAGACGGGTCTGGATTTAATGCAAAAATGGCGCCTGGTCACACCATTGTACTGTCAGTATAATATTTCTCACAAATGATGTTTATGAACCTGAATATAGAATTCATTTTTAAATATTATATTTAGAAATGTTCTCATTTGAAATTTCAATTCGTATGGTGGGTTGATTCCTACACTCCATTATAAAGGCATGAGGAATCGAACCTATTCAGTATTAAAGGACCTATGATTTACTTTATAAGACTGCAAGCCATTATTAAAGAAATAACTGGATATCAAATACTATTGTATATAATTACATCGTAGGCCAAAATAAAATTTCGCGATATGATTAACAATTAATCTCTTCAGGTAGATTTGAAAAGCAATGGTTGAATTTCGTTCAATTTTCACCAATAAATTCTCATCATCATTCCCTACCGGTGATGTATTTACTACACCTCGACTCTAATAATGGGAATATCGATATGAAATATAATAGATACGGGATTCAGAATTTTTGTATTCCTCCGTAATATAATTACGAATCACATCAAAGTATTATAGTATGTAAGTATTCATTTGCAGCGACGGAAATAAATAATTTGCCGGGAAATCGGGAATTTTGCGATTTTTAGTCCGTGTCTCAGCAGAAAGGAATTTTATCAGTCACATTGATGGTGTTATACGAAAATGGAGGCTCACTCGGTCATCAGCTCGAACTAGCATTTAAATATCTGATGACGATACCTTTTCTTATATAAATAAATAAAATTCTTTAGCCTTCAAACTATTTTTTATATTAAACAAATGGACTTATTAATAATTTTTGATCAAATTTATCAATGTAATTTCTTAAACTATTAAAAATCCCGGTCCCAGGATCCCGATACTGATCCCGGAATGACAAAATATTGCCATATTATCACTTTGACGCACACAGCCGTCAAATCCCGTCATGCGTCAATAGATTTTATTTGTTTTTTGCGCCAGATAAATCTATGCCTACCAAGTCAGATCACATATGCGTAAAACGATTCCAAGGTTTACAAATTGTCAAGTAAAATATTCCAAAAAGTATTTAGATGTTTGAATTGTAAAACCACCAATAATGATAGAATGACAATAATAAAACCACTCGTTGATATCGTTGTTTCGATTTTTCAAAATATTTACCATTGAAAGAAATTTATTTAGATAAATCTCTTCATCTTCGTCGAGGGCAATTATGATTATGGCAATACATGAAAGCTAAGTTTGGTATTATTTTTTTTGATTTGTGTTTCCCGAATAGATTCATAATCTAGAGATCTATATAGGATGGTAATTTTATAACAAACCTAGGGAAACCAAAATCGATGACGGTGTATTAATGAATCCATTTCTCCACAAAAGTCATCTTGTTTTTTTTGGAACATTTTTATAATAACGTTCTATTATGTACTAAATTTTTGCAAAAAAAATACGCACACGATAGAGCGTAAACTTTTTTTGTATAATTTTGTAAATGTGCACATTTTTTGTAAATTGTGGCTAAGTATTTGTGTAATTTTCACAAATTTGTAAGCCTTGAAATCACCACACATAAAAAAGTTGAATATAATACAATAAAAATTGAAGAAGATTCTCTGTAACAATAAAAAAGGTTGAGAACAACTGCTTTTCAATCCCATTACTTTGAAAATTTACATGATGCAGATAATGCTACTGACAACAATCAATGTCATTGATTCAAAACAATTTGAATGAATAATAATTGTGTGTTTTAGCGATGGTCCAATTTAAAAAAAAATGTATATATCCGTTGAACGACCTCTCATAGTCCGGGTGCTTACTTTATCTGCAGAACTATAGCCGCAGCATATAATAATTTTATTGAAAATTCAACCAAAACTTTGAACAAATTTAACAACACTTATCTTTGCTTCTAATCAGATCAAAGACTATTTGATTTATGGACGTATTTTATAAAATTAATTTATAGAATTACTCTACGATTTTGATTAATCTCACAAACTCGTATCAAGGATCGAAACAGACCATTACAAAAATCTAAGCACTTGAATAATATCAAATTTTAACAATCGCGCTTTTACAACGTTCCAATTAAATAGAAGCGCGCCACGCTGACTAGTGTTTTTTTGCACATTTAACGAATATTTTATGAACTTTTCTCATAAATTCAAATGTGCGAAGATAAGATATTAAGCATTTCGACATGAAAATAATCTTTAAACGTGACAAATGGTCGAGATCTTGGACAAAAATGAGCTTGAAATATTAAAAGTTTCTAATTTACGATCATTTCTATCGCAATATATATCCAAATCTATGAAAACGTATTAAATATTGTATCAAGATAAATGTTCAATAAATTTGGGACGCATGACTTCTTTGGACGTGTTAATGTGAGCCTGTTCTCTATATCTGCGTAAGCGAATAAGATCAAGAGCAAATTGTAATTTTGAATTACATTTTTTATTTGCTTTATATGGACCGAATTTTTTTAAGGCTTATGGATTTGTTTTAAATTTAAAAAAAACACTCGCGTGCTACTATGATATGTATTTGGTACATCATATGTAATTTTGAAAATTTGGTGCCAGCTACTTATGTAAATTAGCCTCTGAAGGAGTTTTCGTGATCGTATAAATCATAGAAATGCCGCAATAAGCTCTAAAAGAGTGGCTACAAGATCTGTGTATCCAACCGGTCCGCTTTTTCGGATCGCTGACATGACGAATGAACGCCTCACGATTTTGATTTTTTTTTTTTTTTAAAAACTTTGAATTTTGTTCAAAGCCATTTATTAAGTATTAAGTAACAAATCTGATCAATTTTATTGATAGTCTCAATATTTAATATCTATGATCCGGGTAATCAAAATGAGTCTGAATCAATACATATTAATCTAAGGCGATAATATAAAGTGTATATACTTAGCTAAGATTGCTATTTCTTGGGATAAGGTGACTCCAGCTGCGAGACTAATAAGCAGCCAGCGGGAAGAGTACCTCTTTCCGCGGTCAAAGCTATTGCTCCACTCTTTTTTCTTTTGCACTGCGCCCACTAAAGCAACAATGATCAATTAATCTATCAGTTATTTTAACAAAATCTCTAATGTTGAGTTTTAGTCAAAATGATTTGTTACTCATATTGAATTATGATGAAAGGTTTCGCAAATCTAAATCTCATATACGAGAAAAATCGTATGAAAAAAGATGCGTGCAACAAATATACAAGTGGTTGAACGATTTTAGACAATTTAGTAAATGTACTGATGGTACATAAACGAGGATAGCTACCAGTCCCTTCTTGAATATAAATTGAAAATCAGTTGTGATAATGTGGTCTCAGTGTGCTCTTCTTGGTATGCCAATTTCTCCTTGTTTTATGACTATCTTTCTGCTCAATTGCTTACCAAAACGTTTTTACAGTCATTTAGAAGGAGCCGTGAGGCTGAAGGCTTCCGATAAACTTGCTTAATCATATCTCGCATATCGATTCACCTTCCCTCTTAATACCGTTACCACACTTGTACGTATAATAAAATAAATAAAGGCAATGAAACGTGCCGCTTCTGCCGTTTGAACGACGTGATGAGGGTTTCGTTTGCGGTTACACATTTTTTTGCATCTCCTTACAATATTAATAGTGATCACGTAGCACTACCCATCCACCCAGCCACCTTCCCTCCGCCCCATCGACTTGCACACACACACACACAGAGACTGCGGCGTCATAACAATTTATCACCTCATGTTACCCCAAGAGTCCTCCTCGGGCCCTCCGCCTTATGCCCACCGCCTCCTCCGGGAGTTGAAAATGAAAAGGATAGATCAAGTTGCGATTCCACCCGCTCCACTTTTGTCTCTCCGGAAAAGCTTCCGTATCACGAAAGGTGAGCGACATACCTTTACACCGTACTGAATACATTATTTTATCACTACGCCTCGATACACGCTTTCGCTTATCATCTACAAGTCAATTTGGATCCTGAATGTATAATAAAACGAGAAAGTTGAATTCTAGCATAAACAGTTCAGTTCTTGCTGAAATTTGACATGTGATCGTCCTCGCGAAGGCCTGATAACGGACGATTCAAACGAAAATCAAATGTTTCATATACGACATTTTATAGCATTTATATTGTCTATTTATTGTAAAGCCCTTTATCTGATTATTTGAATAATCAAATATGTGTACAATTCCATAAATACCCTGATGCCCTTCTTAATTGCTCATTGCATATGAAGAGAAATCATTATTTTCTCTTATTGAAATAACTCGATATTGAATGTGTATAGGGTCATTTAATAAGACTACTCAATTTTTAAACATAAATAAAACAAGCTGTGTATGAGATATTCATTTTAAAGAAAACTTTATGACATTAAATATGAAATATAACGTCGTTCAAATGTCTATCGCAGCTTTGCTTGGTGGCACGTTTTCGGGAGATCCAATTTTTGATGACTGTCACATAAATCTGATTGAATTTGCTGGATAGCGTAAATAATGTTGGCTTTGAGGGCATCAATTGTTTGCGGTTTATACGCATGGATCTAAAATTTAAGATATCCTCAAAGGAATAAAGTATATAGACGTTAAATCACAAGATCTCATGGACAGTTCACGTCACGTTGCGCGATATAATCAGTGACCTCAAATCGCTCGTGCAGAGTGTCCATCGTGGCATGCGCTGTATGGCACGTCTTATTGGAACCACATATCGTTCGATATCCATATCATTTTTATTTAGCACTAATGTCGGTAGACCACCGTCTATAGTTTTAAATAAAGTTCACCCGTAGTAAATATAAGTTTGGCCGCCCCTGATATAAGATTTGCCCGTTAAATTTACCGCTTACAAACAAAAAAGTGGGACTATTTACAGTTAGTGTCTCGAATCATATATTATGAATGCATTTGCTGTTATAAATGTATCGATGGTTTCTGAAAATAAATATTCGCAGACGAATACGCACAAGTTTATAACCAAAATCTTGATTTTTCCTGATATATTCCATTATAGAATTTAAAAACTATATTCCAAATTTGATTATTAAATAGGTTGAAATTAAAGTTAATTTTTGTCCTAATTATCTGATCCTTAATAATAATATTAGGGTGCTTCCATAAGTTTCTTTCGTTTTCATATTAAGAAAAAAATAAGCAATAATTTGTATTACATCAAAATTTATTGAATAATATATGATCCATTCTGTTCTATTACCTTTCTCCATCTCTCCGAAAGCCTCACGATGCCTTTTTGCCAAAATGTCCCAGGTTTGTTGGCAAAATATTGATCAAGGTACATTTTTATATCATTTTTTGAATTAAAATTTTTACCACGTCCTTCCAGTCCCACCAAATGCATAGCAAAACTTTTTTTGGATGTAAACCAAGTTTCGCTATAGTTAAAGCTTCTGTACCCTTGGTCCAAGACCGTTTACGTTGGATATTCTCATAGAGTATCCAACTTTCAGTCTCCAGTGACAAGTCTCTTCAAAAAAGGTTGGCTATTATGTCGTTGGAAAAGAAGATCGCATGTTGAAATACGCTGAAGTTTATTTAAATCAGTCAGCAAATGAATATTTAATAATGCAAATAGATTGAAGTGCTAAAAAACCTACTGTATTTTATTTAAATTATGATCTGACCTGATCTTTATAATTTTTGGCCACTCGTTGCTTCAAATTTAATAAAAATATTATACGTTTAAAAACTAATTTATCGTTAATATTTTCTCATTAAAAATATAATTTAGGGTGGATATCACATACTTGAATATACTTTAGTGCTAAATCATGATATAATAGGTCAAAAATTGTTCTCTTTCACATTGACGACTTAACTTAAGTCATATTATTTAGGTTTTTTGTATATTGTTTTCATAACCATAGTCAATTATTTTCTCATTATTTTATGTGCTATTTTTGTCTTACAAATTTTTCGTATAATATTTTAAATTATAAGTTTTAGTAGTGAATCTTCTTAGGGAAATGTCTTTAATTTATCCACAAGAATAATGAAATATTAAAAAGCTGAAAAAATGGTCTATTGTTCATGTATACAAAGTCTTGTATTATATTATTAAAATATCTAAAAAATATGAATATAATATTTCTACGTAAACATACAACTTGATGATATTCCTTTTTCATATGAGGATATTCATAGACTATTTCAGATGTTATTGTCAAATTATAATTTTGGCCCCTTGTAAAAGTCATCGATAATTTTTCAATACATATAAATTGAAATGAATAAATAAAGCTGTGATGGTAAATATAGTCGCTGTTCAAAATGTCAAAGCATAATAAAGGTTTGTCTTTTTTTCTTATAAGGAAAAAGATAAAAATGATACTAAAATAAATATTGACATTTAATATACAATATAACGAGATATTGATTTTATTCTGAAATGTCTTTTGGTCCAGAGCCACGTGAAAAATTACTTGCTTCTGTCAATTTTCTTGTTCTTATATATCATGAATTTAATAATGAAATTGTATAAGGGTAGAAAGATGGGTTTTTTATACACATATAACAGCTAATTTTACAGAAAACAGACGTATAATTTTCTATCTCCAAATAAATATTCTCCAATCATTTTCTATCAGTAACGATTATAATTATCTCATCAATGCAATAATTTATTACAATAAAATATGTGAACTTCAAAGCATTATATTTTTGCAAAAAATAAAACAATTAGGTATATAACACAACTTTCTATAAGTTTCTGTCGTCTACTTGATTTAGGGGCATTATATAATTTTCTGTCACCCGATTTAAAGCATCTAAACTTAAATTGACATCTATTATTACTGGTCCATAAATTTAATTGATGGTGTTTGTAATTATTATAACATTCGAACCCTGATCAAAAAACAGCATACAACATCGAATATATTCTTCGTTGTTTTTAGGTTTTGACATGCTTATGCTGGATTATAAAAAAATCTAAGGCACAAAAAAGAGCAGATAATATATACAGTAATGAAAAATAATACAAAAATGCTTCCTTTACCGCGTTTGAACACAAACTGGATTCAAACAAGGGCGCGAAAAAATAATTGATTTCTTTCGGGAGAACCTAATATTTTTGATTGATCGTCTCAATACAGATTTTAACCTGTTAAGCGGGGTAGTTCCTTTTCAATAACGCAACATACAGTGGGCATACAATTATATTCTTTAGCATACAACATACATTTTTGTTAGGACGTATATATACGTCCCACCCACCTGGCGTGCGTTCATATTATTCATTTTTTAACGATGCTTAGAATTTATAAAAAAATTAATGAAACATATATTTTTTTAAATTTATTTAGATAAGAGACATACATACATAACATATAGAGAAGTTGACAAATACAAAACAATAAACAAAAGCACATAAATAAAATGGAAACATTTTCTAGATTATATCCCTTTTTTGTAATGAACTCGAATTTGCTTTTGAATTTTACCTTATGCTACTAGTCATCGTTTACTAAATATACGTCTACTCCAACACAATAGCGAAGTGCAACCAATTTGCTACCTATCCTTAATTCATATCGAAATATGTATCGACAACTCACACATTCGTTAAACAAACAAAAAAATCCACCTGCTTTAGGACTGAACATATATTTTGAGGACGTATATATACGTCCTAACCAATTTCGATGCAGTTTACGTTGGACGTATATATACGTCCCGCCCACTTAACAGGTTAACTGAGTTTTTGGATCTCAAATAAAGTCATAGATCTTCTTCTACTTAAAATTCCTATTCAAGTGATTCTTATCCTAACAAACTCGTGAATAGCAATGGGGCTAAAAATATTTTTCTAGAAAAGTTTTTTTTTAATTCTATGCTTAATGTATCGAATTTCTTTATAATTTCAATACCTTTGACCATTCGATTTTATCAAATATTTTTATATCATTCGATTCCCATACAAACCATTTTATTTACTTTCATCGCGAAAGTAAATTCTCCACGAGAGCACGGGATCGCAGCTTGGCAAGATGCAGTGGCTAAATGGGATATAAAAATTCAGAGCATGGTCCCAATAGATAACGGGAAGTGTCAAAGTGGCATAGGGGTTTCCCGTATGCGAGTCTGGAGCGTGCTCAGGTGCTTGTCACGTGACCGGCTGCACATGGCACACGTGTAAATATTTAAAAACGTCACGTGCACGTGGAGCGGGAAATGCGTGTCTATGCGTTATGGGGACCGAGCAGAGGTGATAATTCAGCATCATTCTGCGTGCTGAATGAAATTAAGCCGAGGACGACGGCGCGCCCTTCACGTACCACCGGATTTAGCACATAGTCAGCTTTCAGCCCTCGTGACCCAGAGGACATTAGTGCCTCTTAAAACAAACGATTATTGGTCTTGCCGGGAGCACTGAAAAACGCCATGAAAACTCGCATAAAATAGAGCGTAATTAATTGAGACCTTTTTAAATATTGTGTGGACGTGAGTATTAACAATTAAGCCCAACCGTCCGAATAATAAGCGCTTACAGTTAAACTGTTCACGGTGATATATAACCTAGCCTAGCGCATAGGTCCAGGTGAGCCCTAATATAGTTTATATTATTTTCCATCATGTATACTTGTATTATTATCGATGGATACAACATTGATATAAAATCAATACCTTTAAAGTTCAGTGAATAAAGCCAGCGTTCGGACGAAATTATCTCTAAGGAAGATTTTTATAGTGATGAACAATTTGTGGCAGTCGGGAAAATAATATCCTTGCCTAAAGCCACTGTGTCTCTTTCAAAGTAGGGGTGTGACGCGCAAAGACTTTTTTCCTTTGGGAGGGGAATCTTGTATAAGATACACTGGGTTGGATCCCAGGGTAGTGTCAGATTCTTACTGACTAAACCCCTCCCTTGTCCTTCTCTGCCCGACTGGTATTGTTTTCCACATTGCTTCAGGAGGACAGGTAGTCTGGCCTTAGGTGATTGGCCCTATTCTAATGTTGGAGAGCCGCTCTGCACCTCTGTCTCTCGCTGCCCTTTTTGGCGCTCAAAATTTCTTCAACGCAATCACGCCAAAGGTCCCAGTTCTTCTTGCTTGTCATCATGCTGTGGACCATGTTGTCAACGTTGAGCTCGGCTACCTCGAGTACTTATTTCAGCGTGTTTCTTTGGGGTGTCCAAGCCTTACTGCCATGGATGCTTCCTTGCCACCGTGAAACATCCGTGTCCAGTAAGAACCTGAGTCAAGCGGTAGGTCATTTCATCGTGCTTTCAGACCCTCCACCGGCTTACGATCGGGATAAGTCGGTGACTTTATTTTCCCTTACTAGACTGATCCTATCTCTGCTATCAGACTTCCTTCAGTTTTTGGTCATGCTCGTTGTGGTTTTTGGGATCTTCGAAGTCCAAAGCCCTCTTCTTTGCTTGAAGGTCCAGCCGGGGGATTCCAGCAATCACGAGTACCGCTTCTTCAGATACTGTTCTGTAAGCTGTGGTGACTCGGAGCGCACTCTGCCGTTGGACCCTTGCCAGCTTCTTTCTGTAGCTCTCATGTCTGAGGATTGAGTGTATAACCTCGTTTGTGGTTCTTCTTCTGCAGGGTTTTGGCCCTCCGATGTTCGGCATGAACTGTCCGAGTTCGCTTGCTACCTTCTGCGCCTTCTGCGCAGCTGCTTCAATGTATTTACTGAAGGTCAGCTTGTGTCCATGAGAATCCCGAGGTATCTCAGCGTTTTACTGTATTCAACCTCATGACTGTTGACAATAATCTGTTTGACTTCTTCTGCTGAAGACGCGCAAAGACTAAGATAAGAGATTCGTCCAATAGTCTTGGGCGTTGAAAACTTCCCACCCTTGAATGATCGACATTCATCTACACTTGTCTATCTTTTATATATTTTTAAGCCCTCTGTAATCAGATAACGAACAGACTCATAGTGATTGTCTATTTCAAAGAGTAAAGGCTCGGAAGTCTTGGTCTTTTGTAACAATTTTAGCTTAATACATTTAATTCACGTATATTTTGCCTTTATAATTTAAAAACATTTAAATATTTTTAGATAATTATAGGTCAAATAATAAAGACGTTTATTGTACACGTGCTTGCTAAATTTCATAAAGAATGCTCATCTATGGCGTATGGGATCACTTCCATGAACTTGAAAAAAAGTAGTTTAGTAGGAAAAACGCGTTTAAAGTTTCTTCTCTCCTAAGCATCGTGCAGC
This sequence comes from Stenopsyche tienmushanensis, assembly GCA_008973525.1. Classification (NCBI taxonomy): domain Eukaryota; kingdom Metazoa; phylum Arthropoda; class Insecta; order Trichoptera; family Stenopsychidae; genus Stenopsyche; species Stenopsyche tienmushanensis. The sequence goes on along the minus strand of WACJ01000109.1, from coordinate 353,447 downwards.
GCAGCTTCTCATCATCGGCTTCAACTTTGCAAATTTAATTTATATCGACTTGAAATTTACTGATAGTGTTCATAACCCATTAAAGAGGTAGGACATAGAGATGTGTCCGAATTCCAATGATTCAGAAAGAGCTCAGAGACAAACCGAGACGAAGAACGTACGATTGTATATATCACTAACCCAAATGTATCAACTAATAATGATTTGTGAACGTCATAATGAATCGATTTCAAGTGTATTGTTTATGTTTACGCAAAGAAATTACCATATATTTTGTGCTATAAACAGTTTATTTATTTATGTACATGTTTCATATACGCTGCGACGGTCCTGACAGATAAGTAAATTTGCACGGGTTATAAGTGGCGGACATACAAATATAAAAGTTTTTTTTTAAATTTGTAAATAACTGCTTTTGCCTGCACTATATAATAAAATTTTAAATTTACTGCAAATATAAACCCACAAAATAAATCAACACTCGCCCATATAAAAAAAATCTATTCGCAGCATAGTTGCTTGAAATATTATATTATAAATTCAAATCTATCCAGGCGCTTATGAATATTCCCGTCGAATTTTCTAGGGATTAACTTTGTAGAACGTTTTTTATTAGCTGCATTATAATACAGACGGCTTAGCATATATAAAGAGGGTGTTGTATAAACAGCAGTCTTACTGCTTTAATAGGTGATTTAATCATATGGTAAATTGATGTTCCGGATGATGCCACAATATCCGTTCTTAAAGCACTTAAGCTGATGAGTTTACCTTATAGAAACTAAACAAGGGAATGGTTATTGCACCCTTATCCGAAATTTCAGCATATGACAGCGTATGGCGTGATGCTACATCTTGAAAATTGGAAACCGTTCTCACTTTCCGAGGAAAAGGATCGTTTTTTTTCCCTGCTCGTGCTTTCAATGAAAATATTGATATGATGAAATTATTATTTCCCTTGGGATATTATGTAATTAATCTTATTTTAATTTATTTGTAAATATATTTTTGTTTGAATGAAAGGAATAAAGTTCAGGCTTAAAGTTTACAGCTTATGTCTCACAGTCCTTGGGGAGTGAAAATTTCCCACACAGCATTTTAGAGTCCTTGAAAGGTTAACCGACAACAAAAGTTTAAAGCGATTAGACAAATTCACTGTACATTAAATTTGTTTTGTCGTATTTTATTCTCGGCAGGATAATGAAATATATCGCCGAACGAAATGCATCTGACAGCCTGGAGATGTGTTGAGTATGCAAAAGAAAGAGTTTGATGGCTCTCGTGTTAATAGCTCTCGTTTTCATCTTTCTTGGAGGCTATAAAACCGCCGAAACATTCATCATCCTTTTGTCTGTTGGATTTTTTTGAAAAATGGCACTCGCTAATGGTGTGCTTGATCCTCGCTTTTTATTGCTTAACTTAGTTAAGGACGAACAGCATCCGAAGAACGACGACCCTGAACACCAATTTCTATTTTTTCGCCAAGGTCTAGACACCAAGTTGGTAGCTGAATCGCTTTCCAATTTAAAATTTTCTTCAGGAAAACTTCACCACTCGATGCTTTGTTGTGAAAAATTCATAATTGGAGGAAAAAATAATCGTTCCTGGCGAAGTTTCCATACAAATTAATTGTCCGTCCTTTATAAGTTTTTTAAACTTTTCTGTTTAATAAAAAGTTTTATTGCTGTCGTATTCCGACGAGGGTGTTTTTTGATGCAAGAAATCATACACAATGTTATCAGAGGGTTGCTTTTGTCCTATTTCTGAGCACGATTTTCTGGTATTATCCAGTCAGACAGGCGTGTCTTTCCTTATGAGACTCTTCCCTGGTGTCTCTTCGAGTCCACTTCGTAATGTGAAATCGTATTAAATGAAATAGAACGAAGAACACCGTCTTATATTCACCAAGCTTTGTATTATAACAATGGGACTCCATTAAAATAATTTAAATGCGAAAAAACTATCAAACAATCCATATTTTATCGACGATTTATCACAATATCAAACGAACATCCATCTATCATTCATACTTAAATATTCCACTCAAAACCATTTCATTCGCAATTCCATCTAACTGAAATGGAAAATTTCAACATTCATGCTTCCTAATTGTTCATCAAATTCAAATAATAGTCCATCATGAGCACATAGTACAATTTCAAAGGTATGAATAATATTTTGATTTAGACGCTTCTCGTCGGTGAAAATCCATACATCATTCAACATCACTTTGTCTTCAAAATTACAAACTAATCGAGGAATATTTTGATTTCATACGAAACACCAAATGATCCAATGCCACTAAATGCCTTCAAGCACTTTATTGATCTTTTTCCATAAATTTTGCGTCCCTTCTGTAGACATTTTAAAGCATTTAAATCGTATTTTATGAGTAAAATAATGTTAATAAAATTCCAAACATTTCAGAAGGTTTTCGGGCTAATAAACGTAACATAGTCTGTCTGCTTAAATTTACAGCTTGTAATTAATAAAAACGAGAAAATCTACTGGTGAGCATCTTATATTAATTAATTTTGTATAGAACAAGTTTGTGATAAATTTATGTATCCTTTACTGATGATAGAACCTCAATTAAGTCCAAAAATATTTTAATGCTTCCAAAACTAACCTTAATAAACGTTGTCGCCAATGTTTAAAATGGCGCCAATAATACTATAAACAAGTTTGAAGAAATAAGGACCAGAATAACATTAAATAGTTTATCATAAGCTCCTGTGATATAATATAATCATGGTGAAATCGTTCTTTAATAACTATATATTCCATGAAAAATTCTTTATCATTGATCATAAAAAAATCACATTTATGATGCAAAACAAATTAAAGGATGCCTTAAAATCTTCGGATTATGACCCCACTGCTTTTAATTTACGCAGATTGCTATAGTCTTTAAAAATGTTAGGTGGTCTGACAGAAAATTTACGATTTAAATAATAAATAACCCAATGAAAATTCTGAAGATTCCACGATTTATCGATTGTATGTATGAGAAAAAAATGCTATGAAACCGATGTCAAAATGGTAGTCAATGATCTCATAGAAGAGTTATGGTTTCTTTTAAATCAACCTCCCCCTTAACACCTACAAAAAAGGTTTATAAATCCTTATCTATTAGCTACTTCATGAATTCATTTATAAACACGCACAATAGGGAAATTTGGCCTAAACATCACGAAAATTGAAACGCCAAGCAGCATTTAGCTTACCTATTTTATTATATTAAATATTATACAAACATAGGTTCATGTTGTATCGTATAATAAATTCGGCCTTTTCAAGTATCATCTTATATATAAAAATCAATGTTTGTTTGTTCGTATTTAATACACTACCATACCGTTCATCAGATTGCGATAAAACTTTGTCAACATATTGTTTACTCTTGCAGAAACAACATAAGTATAGTAAAAATATTATTTGTTTACGCAATAGTATATAATATTAAAAAAATGTCAAATCGGGATTCATAGATAGCCCTGCCTAATTTAATATACTATTTAAATATTTAATTTTTCATAGCCAAATAATCTAGTTATTAAATGATAAATAAACGTGATATTCATGTATTATCAAACGTTAATGCTCGAATACGTTTCTTCCGCGAATAATTATGCTGCTGGAGGGTTTCGCATTTCCCGTAGCATTTCCCCGAAGGATGGTCATCCTAAATAAAATATAGTAAAACGCGAAGAAGGGAATAAGCCATGGCGGCGGGGAGCACAAAGGATAGTGGGTGGCAAGGACGAGTTGCCCCCAACAAGTGGTGGATACGTGCCGACCCAGTTCCCCGGGACAATCAAGAAATACATCTCCTCTAAACTATGTGCCGAATATAAATCTCCCAGGAGCCACAGCCACTCTTATGAAAATACATAAAGAGTGTGACACGTAAAAATTTAATCTCCCGCCGGCCGATAAATCTCAATCTGCTCCGCAGCTTATTTTATACACGTAAAATGTCCGACCGAGACACATCGTCCAATGCGACGTGCAGATAAAGGCTGCTCGACGCGACGAATAAAGAAAATAAATACATTGCCATCCGACTACATAAATTTGTTGACACTCAATTGTAGTGCGTAAAGAGTTATTTGGGTACAATTCGAAGATATTGCTTCTGATTCATGGGCGTACGTGGGTATCAGTTAGGCGCCGTATAATTTGTGGCAATGTGTCCAGTCGCGCTCGATGCTGCGTGGGGAGGCCAACTTGTACCCACTGATAAATTATACTCTTGCCAATTTCAAACATCAACCACTTTTCTTATATTTGCTTAAATTCACTCGTATGCCTCAAGCGAATTTGCATTTTACATTGATAGACTTTGAATATCAATTTATACAGAATGTTTTGCACATGGAGCTTTTTTTGGTTGTTAGGGGAATCTTTTGCTACATTTCACACATAGGATCAATGTCCTAAGTGTCAGGGTTGTTAAAATAGATTATTAATAACAATTTGAAAAAAAAACCAGAAGTGTGAAGAAATCCAGTGGTGTCAGATCTGGAGACCCTGCAAGCCGCGGAATAGAGTACGTCCACAGACAAAGAAATCCAGTGGTGTCAGATCTGGAGACTGTGTGAGCCCCGGAATAGGACCGCCAAAATAAATAATTTACACGACAGAGATGCCCACAAGAAAATCTTAATTGAAGGAATAAGCACCGTCTTTAAAAAAATGAAAGAGGAAATGTTACTTTAGACAACTACAATTGAAATAAGAAAAATGCATGCATCATTTAACATTCTTAACCCATAAAGGAGTACTATCCCAGGGCCTGAGACCCCCCTCTACTTATTCAGAAAGAGCACTCTTGTTCATTGAGCTCCGAAATAGACAGAGACAGAGTGAGAACGTAGCGCAGTTCGGAAGACAGAGACGGAGAGATTCTCGGCATACATTGCACGATTATATAGATCGTTTGCCCAAATTTATCGACTAATAATGATTTCAATTTCAAGTTTGTTATTCGTTTACGCAAAAAAATTTTTTTTTTTTTTTTTGAACAATCTATCCTTTGGGGGACATTCAGTTCTTATTATGACGTTTCTGTCTCGTGTAGGTCCCCATTCGTTAATGAGGACCTAATGTTCATTCATTTGAATCTTTTGTCCAGGTCATGAACCAAATATCTTTTCAGCCTGCGCGTTCCGGAGTTTTGGCTAATCAGCTCTTCAACAAGGCGGTTGGGGTGTGTGTTTAACCTTCTTTTGTACTTCTGGCTATGGCTTTCGATCTCCTGCCTCACTGTTGGTATGCTCAATATGCTGTGTATTGTTTCGTTTGTAACGTACCATGGAATGTTGCCTATGGTACGTAGCACTTTAGATTGAAAGCGTTGGAGAATTTCTATATTGGAGTTCGATGCGGTTCCCCAGAGCTGTATCCCATATGTCCAGATTGGTTTTAGTATACTTTTGTATATTAGTGTTTTATTTATTAGGGACAGTTCCGATTTTCGGCCCATTAGCCAATACAGCATTCTCATTTTGATTTCCAGTTGCTTTTTCTTCTTTTTTATGTGCGTCTTCCATGTTAGACGTCTGTCTAGGTGCATACCGAGATATTTAACTGCATCTGCCTGTGGCAGTGCGCAATCATTCAGTGAGACAGGTGGACACGTTTCTCGTCTATTAGTGAAAGTGACATGCGTAGATTTACTTTCATTGGCCTTTATGCGCCATTTCTTGAGCCATTTCTGTATATTGTTGAGGTCATGTTGGAGCAGTTGAGACGCTATTGCCGGGTCGTTGTGCGAGGTTAGAAGAGCTGTGTCGTCCGCGAAGGTGGCCGTTGTCGTGGTGTCCGTTGTCGGAATGTCGGCTGTGTATATAAGATATAAGACTGGGCCAAGTACGCTGCCTTGTGGGACGCCGGATTTTATGTCGTGGAGCGTGGTGGCTTCATCTTCGTATTTGACGTAGAATGTTCTGCTGGTCAGGTATGATTTGAATATGGAAAAGTAGTTTGTGGGCAGTTGTTTTCCGATTTTATATAGCAATCCCGGATGCCACACTTTGTCAAAAGCCTGAGTTACGTCCAGGAATGCTGCCGAACAATATTTTCTGTCTTCTAAGTCCTTGTGTATTCTATTGAAGATCCTGTGTATTTGTTCCACAGTCGCATGTTGTTGACGAAATCCAAATTGATGATTGGGTATTAGATTGTTTTCCTCGATCAATGGCTTGAGTCTCTTCAGTAGTAGTTTTTCAAAAAGTTTGGAAATTATTGGGAGTAAACTGATGGGTCTGTATGATTTGACGTCATGTATATCCTTGCCGGGCTTGGGGATTAGAATAATCTTAGCCACTTTCCATTGCGGGGGGAAATAGCCCATTTTTAGTACCGCATTGAATGTTTGTACCAAGAACTTAAATCCTTTAGTAGGGAGTTCCTTTACCATTCTTCCCGTAATGAGATCGTAGCCAGACGATTTTTTAATGTCGACCTTTGCTATGACTGATCTGACTTCTCGCTTTGTGAATTTTTTGATGCAGATCCGAATATTGTGTGCTATCGACAGTGTTTATTTATTTAATTGCTTCCTGTTCGTCGCTGCTTCTTGAATGAGTTTTTGTCCGATTTTCATTTCCTTCTAAAGCAGGATCAAATTAATCGATTTCTTGTGTATTATTTATGTAAAAAAAAAGACGCACATAGTGGAAGACAAAGAGTCGACCAATAGTCTTGGCCGCGGGAAGACGTGTTCTTCATACATCTTAATATATTATTTTGATTCTGTTGTATATAATAATATTGTGTCGCTAAATACACTTTCTTTAGATTTGGATTCAAGATACGTTTAAACGCTTAATCATAGAACTGCTTATAGGTGCATTATTATTATATAAAGGTAGATGATGAAGAAATAGGTATTTTTGTCTCACAACCTGACATCTAATCGCAGCACATCAACAGCGCATCTGTATGAAAAATAATGCAAAAAAAAATGTCAACAGATATCATACATAAAATCAATATAAAATATATTTTTCATAGCTCAAGACATAAAACATCATATTAAATCCCCAAAGCGAGCTTTAGAGCTTTCAAAAACTATGAAAAGCTCAGCGCAGAGCTTCCGGACTGCCCGTTCGGATTTCGCATTTAAACAATATATCTGTCGCGGCTGGCACGGTCCTTAAACTTGCGAAAAGAGCGAAGCTTCCTTAAAGCTCCGAAAGAGGATAGTTGAGCCTCCTACCCGAACGAGCTTTCCCACTTTTAATATCTCAGATGGGAAGTAAGTAATAAGCGACCATATATCACCGGGGAGAGAATACCTCTGGGCACCAGCCACCATGAAAAACTGCAAACCTGTGCAAAAAAAATCAATTTATTCTTTAACCTACTTTATCATCAGATATCATTCTTCAAAAATGGGCCCTCCACTCTCTGCTGCTCCTCCCATTTTTTTTATTAGAGAATATCCGCGATGATTTATTGTTAAAGAGTTTTGCGCATAATGTTGTCTTGAATCGAATACAATTTTTCCCATCGGATAAACCCCATAATATATGACCATAATTACTATAGCATGAATAATCGACGTCGCTGCTTAATTATTAATAAATATCATTGAATTTTAAATCTTACGCGATATACGTCACAGTATGAAACGGTGGTATCCGTCAAAAATTTGAAGCTGTGAGTGACCACAGCAAAGCAATCACCCGTCAAGATCATGATTTAAACCGCTGTTATTATATCATTCCCAGCCTGTATTTTTTATTAATCTAAAATAATTAAAACTCAATCCTATCGTACAAAAATCCAATACTTTGGCCTTTTATTATTTGGGCATTTTAGAAAAGATACGTTATAAATGCCAATGAATTGACAATGACCAATACATTGGAAGATCTTTTCAGAAAAAAATCATTCTTTTAGCAATCCAATCCAACAATAATTTTGCACTATTTTACTCCATATAAATAAAATATCTTCTAGCGATTTATTAACTGACCGGTTTCAACTACGTGATGGCCTTCAAGAGCTTCCTATCTGCAACTGGGTTGGTTTTTATCCTAAAAAGGATCTTATTTTAAGAGTCTGTCCATCTGTCTGTCTGTCCATTTAATCGTCTTCCTGTGGAAACACTTATTTCTATTTTCAGGCTATTTTTAACATAGCATGCCCTAAAATAATATATTTCTAACACTGTTGAGATTGTTGTGTCATATCAAGTTCATATTTTTATTATTGCATCTTCAATTGATATTAAGAGCATCGAAATGATATAAACTATACTATGTATATTTTTGAAATAATTCATATATCTTTTATACGATTTTCTAATATAAATATCAAAGATGGCGGAAAAAAACGTCAAATTATAATAGAATTATGTTTATTTCAACTTCTGGTCAAATTTGTTAATTTTTTAATAGGAAATCTCAATGCTTAAAGCCGACCAAACTGTCGACGACAGAAAAAATAAATAGATAAACATAAGCGAGTAAAAAGAGCCTCTGGAACGATCCTAGAGTGAGAAGGCTCCATAATTTGGACAATGATGTGGTGACATTTTTGATGGTGTAGCATAGGCGATCTCCACGTAGTAGAGCTGTTCATCTGAGCAGATTTAATTCGCCAGATTAACAGCGACATCTTCCGCTATCTCTTCAGGTACAATGTGTTATTTTAACAGCGCCATCTCTTGTGGCCCTACGGAAACATTGCGTCTGCATACCGGCGGATCGCTTATTGCGCGTGCACCGTTGCCGGTTGGGTAGTGATACGCAGAAGGCGCGTGAGTCGGGGGAGTCGTCGGTTAGCCTTGGTTGCGGGAGGACGTCCTTCCCACAGCCAGATCTCTCGTGTTGAATAAAGAGCTATCTAGAGGAGAGAGTCTTTCTGTTCGACGCCCGTCCACCCCTATCCATCCGTCTGGCTTCAGCTTGGCCCGAAAGAAGAACGGGAACTCCCCCGGGAACCGGGAACGCCCCCGCTCCGATGCTACATACACTGCAAAATTAATACAAACAAAATTATAGAACTTAGTTTAATACTTTTATTCCATCCATATTCATTATCAAATATCGAACCCTCTGATTGCCTTTTGTTTAGGTCCTCCTTAATTTTTTTTAGAGTAGATTTCTAGTAGAGTAGATTGTTTTTATCAATTTGTTTGTGAATGATTAACAATTTCGTTTTCTTAGCTATTTGAAATGGTTAAAATAAATGTCAATTTGTCGGTATTCATTACTTAAAAACGTGTGAATGGTTTTTATCCTGTTAAAAATATATTTAGAAAATTCCACATTATCTGTATTCCGTCTGTATACGTCTTTATGGCACTAAATTATAAATTTAGAGCTATATATCTTCGATAGATGAATGTTGTTCTTTTCTAAGGCACAAAAACGAGACGACATCCTTTAACACCCAATGTCCTGCAGGTCTTGGCAATTTTTCCCATAAATCTGAAAGAAGCCATTTTGCTGCAACTGAATTCCAGACAAAAGTGAGTTATTACACTTTCCCCGAATGACAAAGTGAAAACTTACCGCACGGCGCGATCGTCATTCAATCCCGTCTATAAATCCCATTTATTAAGTGGAAAGTTTTTCGCTCTATGAATGCGCTAAGCGGGAAAAAAGCACCCACCACCTTCTATCGGGATTTCGACTTTCACCTTCTCGCCCATAAATAATGGAGCTATCAAATAAATTTCATTCGATGTGTATGCGCGTTTCGAGGTCTATTAAAATATGTTTCGCCGTGAAATATACATTTTTCGATACGTCCAACCAATGGAACGCCTTGAATAACGATAGAGAGCGTCTGAGATAAATCTTATTTTTTGTGGCCAACCGCAATATGGGATGAGATAATGCCATTTAAAGTACGATAGAAGGATACATTAAATTGATCATCTTGTGTATCCAACTATTTTTTTTTCGACATCATTGAACGCTCACCCCATACACATTCGCTAGGGTAAATGTATGAAAATATTTTTTTTGTTACTATTGCGATTGCATGATGTTAATGGCAAAAGTTTTTCTTTGCAAATACAATAAAAAGTATGCGTATTAACGACGATGATTTTATTGAAAGGACTTCATTGCGTACAGGGACTTAAATACACCCTTTTATCGCAAGAGGGTTACATTTCACTCTAGGGTGATAAACAACATTAAGCAGAAATGCATCTCAAAACCCCACCTTAATATTTTTAGCGTTTTTAATAGATTATTTAAGATGAATTTAACAAAAATTCTTTTGATAGCATAAGCTTACCCATAGCCAATCATGTAACGGGCATCCAAATTCATCAGCGCATCCAAAGAAGCCATACGTTTTCTAAGTATTCATAATATATATATATATATATATATATATATATATATAAGAAGAAGAAAAAAGTCAACCGATAGTCTTGACCATGGGAAGACGTATTCTTTCCGTCAACCTTCCAGATGTCTCGCAGCTGAGATCTCCTTATCAAGAATGTCAACCGGAACCTCTACTTTATGCTTCCATTGACATTGGACGTTATTTTACTAAAGTTTCATAATTATTTGACACAATATGGTTGTTTATCTGTAAAAATACTCATTTTTTTATGCATTAAAATATATAATATTTTCAATTGAGGCTACACAAATGTCCTATTCAGAGTCTTTGAGTATAAATCCATCAACATTTGGGAGATTTTCCTATGCTTTCTTATTCAAATATATTTTAATTTTCCTACTTTTCCTCTCGGGGCAATCGTTCCATCCCGGAAAAAAATCGATGAATGCTGACTATATTAAAAGGATATTCCATTCCCGACCTAGGGATGATATATCGGCGTAATAGCGTCCGCAGCAGCGCCGGTGGTGGAGCTTCTCTGACGGCGTCGGAAGTGCGATCCAAGTTATTAAAAAGAGATTTATATCCAGGGCCATGATGTAGCGTCACTTTATTATTTTTACTTATTCCTTCGCCTTTTTATCCGGATTTTGCTCCAGACGTGGAGGTCGGCAGCCTCCTCACTCAACTTAATGAGTTGCATGTGGGATTTTCCTTTCAATGGGAAATTCGTGGGGGAGCAAACAATAAACATCTCACGGCGCCGACTCATCGTTTTTTAATCAACCCCTTGTATTAACTTAGGTCTGCCGCCAATTTTTAATCTAAAATTTTGCACAAATTCTCATTACATTAAGCGATTTTTTGCATCATTGATTTTCATCATTTCGGATATTAAACTTTTACATATTAATCATGCCAGGAAAATTATCTATAAGCTTCATAATTTTTTTATAACTAACAGTTTCCATACAAAGGTATACTTTGTCACTGATATCTTCCATCCAGATTATTTAAATAGTAGACAGTATTTAAAGGTTTAAAATTAAGATTTAAGTATTTAAAGACCAGACACCCTAATAGTATCTGCGTCTCTGTAGCATACATCATATACACGCTATGTGCTGTTTCTACAGTGTATGTGTGTGTCTATACGCAGCATAAAGCAACGACTAGACCAACAGCGCGCCTATTTTATTATGTATTACACAAACATTGCATTTTTTTTTAAAATCATAATGAACTTTTCCCAAGAATTATAAAGTTTTATTACTAACCCGCGAGAGTCTCTCGCATTCACATTTTTCTTTGTACTGCCAATCATTCGTGATTATATGAGCACGTATGAATTTTTTGCTTATTATTAGAATTACAATCAGAACAAAATGGTATATAATTTAATATAAATCTGTAAACGTTATGCATTTATAATTTAATCAATGACAGAAATATTTGACAAATTGCTCAAATGTCCAAGTAAAGCACTATACTTATTACAACTGGGAAATGTGAAGCATGCAAATTATTTATTAAAATGACAATTTGCATAAACCTAAATCTAAAATAATAATGTGATATCTATTTGGACACACATGACACCAATGCTTTCAATTGGGTCGAATATTATCTGCATTCTTCATAATAGATTGTCCCAATAGAAATGTCGTTGTTTTTTTCATACTTACTTACAAAAACTGACGCTAAAAATATTTGCGATATACTTGAAGAATCTCTAGCTGTTTTTCAATGTCAGGGATGGTTTAAACAGTTTAAAAGTGAAAATTTTAGATAGAAAGGTTAAAGTAGATGACGATATTCTGCGTGCTTAAATTGAATCAAATCCAATATAGACTATACTAGAATTAATAGACAAGCTTGAATACTTCCAGAAAAGTATTCAAATACACTTGTAAAAAATAAGAAAGACCTTAAAACAGAAGGTCTTTCTTTAGTCGAAAGTGAGTCATTTTTCATAATTTTTTTAAATGGTGATAAAATAATCGCATCATTTTAAATTTTTGACATTATTTTACTACAACCTTAAAGTGCTAATTTATTTATTTTTTTAAAAAATAAAAAACAAAATGGTGGATTTATAAGAGATTCCATTGGACGTCTTTTCTCGTGATATCAAACGGTTAGCCACTTGTCGAAGGTTTCCTGTTGAACTAAAATCGAAAATGGAAATGTTTTTTGATTTTTAATATATGTGGGTAGTCAATTTAGCTATAAAAAATTAAAAAAGTTTAAAACTAAAAATTTAGTAGGCTTTTAGATAAACTTTCATATTTTTTACCATTTTATTGATATTTTTTACCCCAAAAAAATCATTTATTTACGCGAAAACCTTAAAACTTTAGCTTAATTGACTAGATAATATTATAGTGAAAAATATCCCAAAATTTCAGTTAGATCGATCAACAACTTTTTAAGCTACAACTGGCGAATATTTTGAAAATGCAGTTTCGATATAATCTCGTTTAAGTTTCAATGCGATAAAACTATCAATTTAGTGACTTAACGATTAACCAATGATTCCAGGTGCTTATAATAGATCTTCAGCTTTCTTAAAAAGTTGATTATCTTCGACTAATTGTTGTTTTCGGGCTATACGAGCTGCTTTTGTCTCAGAAAGAGTCTTACGGTTCTACCTCGCTACCAGCGCTTCATCGGCATTTTCAGCAAAGACTTTATATTAAGTGCCAATAATTATATTTAATATATTCATCATCTTCAAAATTAAGCTGTAGTAGTTATTAAATATCCAAGTAGCAATGTATGTTAATATTTAAATGATTTTTACACCAGAATGCAGGTGCTTTGGAGCCAGTCGCCAAATCGTTGAGTTAAAACATTCATTAGCATTTTGGGTATGGTCATCCAAGCATCTTTAAAGTAATTCATCCCTGGACAAATCTTTATAAATTGGTAAGAGATGGTGTTTTAGCTCTTGGCCAAGAAATGGAGTCAGGTCTTTAAGCTTTGGACAATTTGCATCTGTTTTTGACTCCAGTCGGTTTCCCATAATATGATTGTTCACAGCGGTTCCAGCGTGCTCCTGATTACGCGCTATAACTTCGTAAATATTTCATATTCCGATTTTTCTCTATTATATTATACTCTCAATATGGTTTACTTTTGAAATGTTCATTCTAATTAGCTGGCGCCAATTTTAGTTAATTTCCTATGTTTAATTATACATCAGCTCGCAAATTCTGCTAGTTGCTTGATGAATTTCTAATTCTGCTCCATAATTACAACATGAATTCTGAACAAGGTCCATATTGCAAAACCTACATTAGCCCACGAATTACGCAATCCATTCTAAATACAAATGCGCCCCTCCCAAATTTAAATCAAGGGCCGAATTTTGTAATTTCTTTAAAAGAACCACACGCTCGAAGCACTTTATTAATTTCGCTGTCGCATACATGATGGTCGTAAATCTTCGAATTTGTCTTCGGCGCTGTTATTATTTTCCCCGAAGCGTTTTCATGCGCAACCACTTTACACGTCTTGCTCCCCCCCTGGTATTCCCCAGGGTGTATTTTCAACTTTTCATATTCTAGACGAATAACAAGAGGTCGGATCCCTCCTTCGCCACTTTTTCTCAAGATGTTCGGCAAAGGATCAGTTTGCTTATATCGATATATACGATTTTTTTAAATGTACTTCCTCGCAAGTGTGGGCACAGTATTCAAAACAGTTTGGAGAGGCTCTCGTCTTAGCAGCGTTTACTGCCTCTCCTTCAACCGCTTTCCCATGGCTAAAGTGTAAAGTATTACTTTTCAACTTTATTTACTTAAGGGTTTAAAGCAGCCTCCGTCTGCGGCTGCAAGTCTTCCGCGAAACGATGGCTCTCAACATCCGGCCGGAATATTTTGGATGTTCAACTTTGTTGCGAAAGTTACGAGCACTTCTTGCTAAATATGAGCTAAGGCATTACTAGCACTAAGCTGATAAAAGACCGCCTCATAAACCATATAGTCTTCCGAAACTGTTTAATTAATCATGTATTTCGGCTTCAGTACAATCCATATATCTCCAAGCTATCTTATCGTCATTTGATACTTTTTAATGCAGAATGAACCTCAGTATAAGTCATCTTTATCATTGTTTACTATCTATATATAAATTAGATAAATACGCATCAGATGCAATGCTATGGAAGCCAAAACGCCAAGCTAACGAAGACAAAATATCGGGTTGTATATTAACTTTCCAAATAAAAAGTAATTAATTAAACATCAAAAATATAAATAACACAGCTTGATTCTGGACATCCGACAACATCCACTCCAAATATTTCATGGAAATAAAATACTTTGTATACTTAATGACGACCAGTTGCAGTAATTTGAGCAAAATGGATGAAAGATCATATTTCTACCTGGCAAGGATAGATTGATTGCTTTCTACACTACACTTTTATGAATCAAAATAATACAAAAAGATCATAACTTATGTATAATCCTAATAAAAATTATTAGCTTTCAACTTGACATACCCAAAAGAGATAATGGGTTCGATGAAGCTGACATTCGTTGTACATGTCCATGACCTCCCGATTTGAACTTAAATGCTCACATTTACAATATATAATGTATCTGTCTGTTTATAATATACTTTATTTATACAATTTAACAATGCCACGTCCCGCATAACAAACTGCGTATACAAACAATATTTTTACTATGTCTATGTTATTTCTACAAGCGTAAACAATAAGTTGATAAAGTTTTATCGCAATCGGATGAACGGTATTGTAGCGTATTAAATACAGACAAACAAACATTGATTTTTAATATTAGGCTATACCTATGTTATTAAGATGGGTGTTAGGCTGCATGATGCCCACCCATAAAACTCTAAGGGGAGGAGCCAACCGTATGCCCGTGGGCAACGGAATGAACCCCTTGGGTAATGTACCTGGGTACCCCTCGGGTAGCCCAGTTAGCATGGGTTAAGAGCGCAGGTCACCCAGTGCTGCGCACCCATAAAGGGGTGTGTGGAACAGCCGATTACAGTATTTGGTGGAGACTGTGTCAAACGTTCAGCACTAGCCTCAACAGCCTTTTTTTTCCTGTGGGAGCGTAAATCTTCCTAAGACGCCCAGATAATGTTGCCATTATCTGGGGAGTGTGGGATTTATGTCTGTTAAAAATGAGTTTCCATAAGGGAAACTCACCAGGCGCACCTGCCCACTAATCGCTCCCTTTGGTCTCCTCTGTCCCTCTGGTATTGTTTTACACATTGCTTCAAGGGTGACAGGTAGTCTAGCCATTTAATGGCCCTATTCTATTGTTGAAGAGGCGCTCTGCGCCTCTCTCTTTCACTGTCTTCTTTGGCGCTCATGATGTCTTCTACATAGTCGCGCCAAAGGTCCCACTTTCTCTTGCTTTCCATCATGCTGTGGACCATGTTGTCAGCGTTGAGCTCGATCACCCCGAGTGCTTGTTTCAGCAGTATTCTCTGGGGTGCCCAAGCCTCACAGCCAATGATGGTGTGCTCTGCGTCGTCGACCTCCGCTTGGCAGTGTTGGCACGTAGCGGATGGTTCTTTGCCAATCCGCATCAGGTACGCACCGAAGCATCCGTGCCCAGTGAGCACCTGCGTCAAGCGGTAGGTTGTTTCACCGTGTTCCCGGGCCCTCCACCGACTTATGACCGGGATAAGTCGATGGGTCCATCTTCCCTTGCTGGACTGATCCCATCTCCGTTGCCAGGCTTCCCTCAGTTTCTGGTCATGTTCATTGCGACTTTTAGGATCTTCGTAGTCCAAGGCCCTCTTCTTTGCTTGGAGGTCCAGCGGGGGTATTCCAGCGATCACGAGCACCTGCTTCTTCAGATACAGTTCTGTATGCTGCGGTGACTCGGAGCGCTCCCTGTGCCTCAACAGCCTAGACATACAGGGAGAGAACGGTTTTAGGCTGTTCAAACGACGACTCGTCTCCGTGGCTAGATACTAAGAGACAAGTACCATGGGGAAGTCCGTCATCTGCTGCAGCCCCCTTCAAACTGAAGTTGGACTCGTGATGGCAGAGAACCCGCGGTAGTATTAACCCGGAATAGACCATGCTGTAGCACATAAAATGGGTGTCGCACACTAATGATCCCCAATCAAGTTTGATGCTGTCTGTTGTCTGTTATATATACCTATATTACTCGCGCAATCTTTATCAATAATTGGATGAAGTTTTATCGTAATTTGATGAACGGTATGGCAGCGCATTACATACGAACAAACAAATATTCATTCTTAAATATAAGATTATATAATTCGACTAATTTTAAGAATTGTTTTAGTAAAAAGTTTATGTTGTGTTTGTGTAATATATAATAAAATATGCGTACGTCTAATGCGTATGGATACACACTTACACGTAAGAAATTCCAAATTTTAAAGCGTCTAAATTTCAAATTAAAGTATGAGAACCGCTGCGATCTGACGATACGTCTGTAGTCAAATAAAAATTTGAGCGTACATTTCATATATGCCTGTCTACGCCCAGATAAACATTCATAACACTTTCGGTGCGGCTTCAACCACCCCATAACCGACTCGTCTCCCTCTCCATGGAGCTTCGAATCCGAGTGCAGCTTTCGTGTCGACATCTGGCTTTTTAGATGTGCGCACATATAAAAGATTTTATTCGCACCGAAGTTTCATTGAAATTTCCAACCGCGTAAATAATTCCCCAAAACAAAGCAAAGCTCCGCAGTACGTTTTTTAGCGAAATGTGTTTCATATTCAAATATCTCAATTAAAATCTACGATCCTCGACAGTGCAACATCTGATCTTATATTTGACGCTTGAAATCCTTTATGAAAATGTTCAGGTATTCTAAGAGCCGAAAAAAAGAACTCTATCTAGCGTCATAAGCGCTGATGGCGTATAAAAATAAATTGAATTGCATTAGTTTGATGCGCCAACAGGGAGAACTTTCATAGGATCGTTAAATGCAGATTTCGCGATTGCACCTCCAAATGTGTTCCTTTATTATTTCCCATCGATGTTTCCATGAATATTTTGACGTATACAAGAATGCTTCGTGTAATTTTTCCCATTGATGAAAGTCGATCGTAAAAGCGTAACGCCCCCGGAATCCAATCCAACCCCCGAATTGAAAATATGGAAAATATCATTCCATGATATTATTTATTAAAAATGAAATATATCCCTAATGACGTATGTGATAAGGTCGTATTATTTACCGGAAAGCATTAATCCTGCGTCGGGGTCCCGGGGGACCCTGCGACGCCGAAATCGCCACACGTATTTCTCCCTTTATTTATCAAGTTCATCGGAGGTGTTCAAATGTGCTTCAAATGGGTCGCTGTCAAAAACATTCGTGGAATGAAGTGAGTCGTGGAGGTCCATTTCCTGTCGGAAGTCTAGGAGAGGGGCTCTCAACACCAGCCTGGGGTCCGCTTCCGGTCCACTGACGTTATTAATATGTTGCTCAATTCACACGAGTAATTTTGCTACCCTTCCTTAATTTAACATAAGCGCATGAATATGAAATGCCGAAAGATCAATTACATCCAAATTGTATATTAATATACATACCATAACAAAAAATGACTAAACCCTTATCAAAACGTTAAACGAATATTGAATCGAATATATTTTACTGAGGTTTTTGCTTTGATCATTTTCTTGTAATTATTTATATTAAAATTATTTCTATCTTCTAATATAAAACGTAAAAATTAATATCTCTTTTTTCGCATATATATATAAATCAATGTTTGTTTGTCCGTATTTAATGCGCTTCCATACCGTTTATCCGATTGCAGTAAAACCCTGTCAACGTATTGTTTGCACTTGCGTTAATACCATAAGCATATCAAAAATATTGTATGGATATTGGCGCATATTGGTCTGATAAAATGAAGTTCGGTCTTATGTCATGACATCAGTGACATATTCTCTAAATCTCTCTCACTCTCTGGATTCAATAGGTCGATACTCATTTTCAACATTATTAGACTAGAAATGTAACATTTATTTAATATTTTTTACTATAATAGCATCCCCTAAATTTAATTGAGGAGCGTAACATTTGGCTAAGAATAGGGGCTTGAAAAGCCATTCAAAGACGATACTGATCGAAGCCGGATAATCAAGTTTAAATAATAGCTATAGTAATAGTAAATAAATAAGCAATGAATATAAATGTATAGTTATGTCCTCAAATACTAAATAAACGAGATTAACATGTTAATTTTTTAATTTAAAGAAAATAGGGACAATGTAAAATTTATTCCCTTTGTATATATGATGATTTTTTCCCCTTTATAACACCCCTCGCTGCTGACGATTGTGAGTCTCGTGGGATTGGGGCTTTTTTATAGTAGCTACCCTTTGTTTTCCACATGTAGATTGTGGAATAATATTATTATAATAGATCATTTTTCTGTAGGATTTAACAAATAAATGATTCAAAATCATTTATCAAAATCATGGAACACTGTACAAACACATATAAAACTCACCAGAAAAATGAATAGGATGGTTGTTATGGAATAGGATGGACACAATACACTTTTTAATTAGAAAGCTGCTCAGTTAAAAAAAAATATTTTTTTTTTTGAATACTTTCGGGTTCTCCTAATATAAAGCTTTAAATTCAAAGTGAGAAATTTTTTATCATATTAGTAAAATCAAGATATCGAAACTATTAATATTTACAATCAATCGTTTCAATCCAGGTCTACCCTGATTTAATGGATTTTTAAAAATAAATACATATTTAAGTAATTAATAGTCATGTAAGGTTTCCTTCAAATGATTGAATCTACAACTATAATTAAGATAGCGTTTAAAAATAATGACAATATTACTGCTTTCTCATAAATCCTCTCTTATATTTAATTCGTATCCAAATATACTTAAAACTTTTTTTGTGCGGTAGATGTGTACCGTGGAAAATCGCACAAAAAAAACCATGACTTACATAGAAAAATGAAGATGCGTTCCATGGATTTAAAAACCGCATAACTTTGAAATCGCACAAAAAAAATCGCACAAAAAAAGGTTTTAGTATAATTCTATCTTAACATAAATACATGTCGTACGAGATCGCCTTTAAGAAGAATAAAATTAATATCAATACATTTAATGTAGAAAATAGTGAAAATATTATAATAGTCGCATTTATGACAATTTTGACACACCATGTATCATTCTAACACTTATCAATTAACGTCAGAAGGCACGTTCCGAGATCAGCTCGCATACACACGATTGAATACCCCTGCCGCCATGCATTAAGCTGTCGTGTGCGAGCAGCACGCCAATTCGAGCGGCACGCCAGTCTGGTCCTGTATTTATTTATTGCACGAAAAACACAATCTTGATGAAAACACTTGTGGCGAAGGAAACTTTCGCCATAGACCAAAGTGTATATTAATATTATTTGTTGTACGTGCTCTTTGCAAACTTCAAGGTGTACATGCACCCCGATTGTGCCAGAAATAATTTATTTTGCCAAACTGCATATTACACTGAATTATGGCCACTAACGGCCAAGCCTGTTTCCCTTAACAGGCATGATCGATGCCGGGACTTTCCATTGTTGAAGGAAGAAAAACTAGGAGAATATTCAAAGTGGATGATTTACGGGGAAAAATGATTTGAGGGCGGAATAAAAACCGAATATGATAAGAGAAGATAATTTTGAAATCAGTCAAAATGATTCATATGGGGGAACCGGAAAGTAATCAAAATGTTGGATCATTTGCATTTTTTTTATTACTAAAACATCAATAATTAAAATAAGATATATAAAATAATTTTCATCAAATTTTGTCAGCATTTTAGAAAAAATTTGGAAAAATTACTTTTTTAAAAATATTTTTATTTCAGCGTAGATGTTCAAAAATTTTTTTTATTAAAACTATGCACGCGCTCATTCTTGCTCTCCCGTGAGCGGAGCTCAACCACCGTATTGCGCGCGCATCTTTCCTCACCCTGCTCTACGGCCCCGCTTCAATTCACCAGACAAATATGCGCCAAAATGGTGCATCCGTCAAACATCTCGCAAAACCTATGGTTATCCAAAAAATATTTTTGATTAACTAATGAACAGATATTCACTTTTATATATACATTATATAACTTGGACAAAGTTGATTGGGTCAATTTTGGCGTGAATGCTTCAAATGCAGGTCATTCGCTGTCATTTAACTCCTGGACTTTAAGAGATAAGCCACACATCTACCATCAAATAATATATTCTAATAATTATTTACAAGATGAAGAAACTCTCTACTGATAAGAGAAAGGCCGCGCTAAAGAACAATGCCAACCAGGTTCAGCAAGAGATCCAGAATCAATATGGAATATCGACCAGTTCTTCAATAATCTGATGAACACTCAAGGAGTCTGGTTACATCGCTATTACCAAGAAAAACAAGCCTCTGTTTACCACCTGACATCAAAAGGCAAGATTGGAATTTGCCAGAACGTACTCCGTATGAACTGACATATATTCCATTATAGGATTTAAGAGGACTTGTTTCCAATTAACATCATTATTAAATTTATTAGGCCTTTCCAAACAAAGAAAGTTTATTCCCTAGTTGAATAAAAACGGCATACTATGATGGAATGTTCTATTTCACTGTTGGTCTAGTTATTTTTTTAAGAAAATAATCCAAAACGAAAACAATAAATTCACAACTTGCATTTATAAAAGGTAACTAAAAATATGCGTTTCCTGAACCGTGTCTCGATACAAAGTAATTTTAAAAACATTTGCGTCAAAAATTTGACTAATCTCCGGTCCTTATAATATTTTAACCATTCTGTATTTATAATTAAATGTATTTTTATTAGCGATGTCAACTCATTTTAAGAAAATTTCTGAGTTTTTTTTTCTTAAAAATTTTGATACTCAATATGCAATCATGCAAATATTTCCCATTTACAATAAGAATAATTGAAACCAAAAACAATAATAGCATTTCATAAATTGTATCTCAATACAAACTGATTGCCAAGGATCAAATTTTTGATTACTTTCCGGTTTCCTCAAATATATTAGATCGCTCTTATTTTTTTATGAATTAATATGAATCCCACTCAATATGTTATTAGATTCTGAAGAAAAATTAACGACAGTAGATTTTGAGATAATTACATTATAATCAATATTTTTGAGAGGCTTTTAGCTCAGTTTTTATTTGCTTTAAAATACAATTTTCCTCTTAACATAATTATTATACGTCCTCCCAAAGTGGCCTTACTTTACTTCGCGAATGATACCGAACCGAATATTTCATCCTGATTTCATTCAATTAATGCGGTTTTCTTTTCTTCTCCTTTTTTAACCTTCCCTGTCGAGACTCTTAATGTACTTAAGCTATCTACGTTGATTAGCAAAATTACAAAACGCGTTTCGCTTTAAGATATTATCATCTCGTCGAAAGCCGAATTTCAATTGCTCAAATTACATGCTAATTGAATTTTAATAATCAGGATTTTTGCAATATATTTTTAAATTTTCGTATGAAAATTCTCTCGAAGACGTTCTTCACATGCAATTTCCTATTACGTGCTTCGTCCTTTCAAGCAGACCATATCACCAAGACCTATTATTATTCACCTCGAGCGTGTCCAGTAGCTTAAAAAATTCAGTAAATTTTCTAAGAAGGTTATTTATCGTTTCCTGTGCCATAAAGACTTGATCGATCACACCGTAAGGGTATAATTATGGCAGAATGTCGCTTGGGGAATATTTGCGAAAATTTTTCACCCTTTTAAAAAATTTCAATGAATTAATCACATATAAAATTGTTATTATTGCACTAATAATATAAGTTTTGCGGCAATGGCAATGTATCAAAATAAATGTGGTATATCATTATGCTAGACAATTTGTGACTGGTTCTATGATAGATCGGTCCATCGCGTGTTATCCCAAGCACACGCACCAAGACGAATACTTCCCTCATCTACAGGAATAACAAAAGCACAAGAGCGAATTCGCGTTTTGCCCGAAATGAGTAGATTTTTTTTGCGCAAAAAATAAAGATTAAATCGTCAAATTTGCGCCCAAAATTAAACGACACTGTCATATTAAAACGCCGCCGGTATAATTCACTCGAAAATTGTCCAAAGCAACCAAAAAATTAATATGTCAGCGACGGTCTTTGGATGGAAAATCGTCAACGAAAGTAGGCGAATGAAAACACATTTTCGTGGGCTTTCATGCTTGCCCGGTTTGGGTTTTTAATTTCGACGCGAAGCCGACTCCATCTATCTATTTTCATCCATATCCTCCTTTGGGCGTCGTTAAAAAACCATAATTAAAATCTGAAATGAAAGCCTTATCGGAAGAAATATTAAAATACACGGCCTACGATATGCATACATTTTTTAGACATGCAACATGCTCGAAGTACCTCAACAATGATTTTTCTGCACCAACGTCAACATGTTATAAAATTATAATAATTCAAGGTAATGAAGGGTTAATGCATAATTTCAAATGGCTCTATTTTTATCGACGATTCAAATTTATTCATACATAAAAAAAGGAACCACCAGAACAAAGTTACCATCAGAAAAAAACACATAATACAAGATTTAACCAATTGAGAATATCACAGTTTAAATCTAATTACTATTCTTCTTAAGATGCCATTTATGTTATTGGATATATAATATATTAAATATTTCCAAATGAGATTTTTCTAAGGAATTTTTTTGTAGTGGTTTTCTATTTGCTTTTTCAATGAGGATCTTTGAATATATTTTGCAAGCGTGAGATAAAAATCACCCACTGCAAAACCGCTGCTAATATAGGCGCAATTCGCGAGATCAACAGCAGAATCGACGTATTCTTCCCGCCGGCTCCTTAACAATATCGTAGCTGGAGTCAGCTCTCTTCGCTGAAAATAAAAATCTTGGGTGACAACATCGACTTTTTATCGCCAATTCGACCACATTATCCATCGCCAATTACCCAGGGCTCAGCCTGGGGCTATAGAGACCAGGACCTCCTTATTTGTATATAAAAATAACATGATCATTATTTTTAAATAGTAAAATGTGTTATTTGCCTCAATATTCATATGTTCTAGATCGAGACGATCGATCATACGAAGCATTAATACTTCGTAAGTCCTGATATTTTGGTAAGAGTATTTTTTTCACTAATCTGGATTCGAACTTTTCATCGTAGTCGGGATGGCCGCGCTAATGCACAGGTCCGTTCTTCTATCGGAATGTTGCTGTACGAATGGATGGAAATAGACGGGTGTCGAATAGAAATACTCTCTTCTCTAAATAACTATTTATTCCACACGAGAGAGAGAGAGAGATATCTGGACTGCAGGAAGGGACGACTTCCCGCAGCCAAGGCTAACCGACGACTCCCCAACTCAACCCGACTTCCACCTTCTGCGCGTCACTACCCAATCGGCAACGGTGCACACACAACAAGCGATCCGTCGGTATGCAAGTCTCTGTAGGGTCACAAGAGATGGTGCTGTGAAAATAACACATTTCAATTGAAGAGAGACGGAAGATATCTCCGTAAATCGCCCACGCTAATTATCTTTTGATGTGTTTTTTGCATAAATGATCATATTGATTGCTATATTCAGTAGTTATTATGTTTCAAATCATAATCTGAGTAAATCCACGATACATGGCCGAAATATCATCCACATGCAATGTTCATCTATGTAGATTTAATTCGCCAGATTAACAACGACATCTTCCGTGTCTCTTCAGGCGCAATGTGTCAATTTAACAGCGCCATCTTATGGCAATGAGGGCGCAGTGCACCGTTGTCGATTCGCTGATGACAGCCTTGGCTGCGGGAGGACGTCCTTCCCACGGTCAGATCTCTCTCGTGATTAATAAAAAAGTTATCTAAGACGATAGATTTTCTCTTCGATCTACGCTATAATATTATAAAGCCACTAGTTCCAACATGGCTATTCGTTTTTCATTTTAATAATTCAAACTTCATTTGGATTTTTTCTTTATCCAATCCGGTAGACAACAATGAGTTAATACAGTTTTATAATTAAACAATTTGCGTTTTTTTTAAAATCTGTCCTATCATGAGCTATTAGAATCTGATCATCTGGAGACTTAATAAGATTAAGACTTTCCAAACAATTTATATGCGTCAATCTAATCCTTACAATATTTAAAAGTTCATAGTATTTTTATTCATATTTTTTTCTAGCGGATCTCATGCAAAAAAAAAATATCGTTTTAAAATTACAATAATTTTTAATAATTAAATGTGCAATATAACATAAGTAAGTAAGGCAAAGTAAGTAAACAGTAAATTAGAATTTGCTGAAATAAATTGATCATAAACCTATTTTACAGTATTTCATCACTGATACAATAATAAGCCTAAGTATGATCGTTTTTAATTATTTCTTAAGCTTATTCTTCCTCCTTTGGCTAAGAAAAGACCACAAACTTTACATATTAATCCTTGTAGACATGCGAGCCTAATTATATACAGCACATGTCGATTTGAATTTCAATTATGATGCACTGAAAGTTTCCCTGGACTTATTAGATAATGCAACAGCATGTGCAGGAGTGATTTGTATATTGCATGATCGCAGGCGACGAATCTGTCCAACACGACGCACACACGAAACCTTCCAATTTATCATTATAATTAAATTCATGACATAAAGTCGACTTTACACCCACTAAATTTGTCGTTTAATATTCGCACTTGGATGAACTAAGTATTTAATAGGAAAAAAATATATTTTCATGGAAAACGTACTTTTGCATTATAAATATGCGCACCCCTCTATATTTTAAGTGGGAATTTATAATTTTTACAAGTTCATTCTTCGGGTTGATATAATCGAAATAACAATGCGTCATGCCATAGTATTAGACGAAATTGAGTCACTAATGGATTTTTAAAAATAAACAAAAACACGGAAATCTCATTAATGCATACCACTGTGAGTCAAAAGCTCTTATAATACTATCAATTTTTACCCCAGCAATTAATATGCACCTTGAATGCAGTCACGAAAATGCTCAAGAATGTCATTTTCAGCGATGGGGAATCTTTTTGTTAACAAATTCTGATTAGTTGTAATGTAAATTAATGCCATCTGTGTTAAATTTGATGCAAATTGATCCAAAATGCAAGATTATATAGATAATATAAATGAGTTTTATATAATATTATATACATATGTGCACCATTGAAAGCATAGATTTTAGACAAATCATCCCATAAAAGCTTCAGATGTATGAGAGAAAATATCTTAATATGTCTTAAAGAACCAACAATATGACAACCATTTGAAAATGCATTTTGCTACATTGTATCTTGTGAGTTTTGAATCGAAGATTCAGCAAATTTTCTGCAGATATGAGCACAAATCCTTGATTTTGATCTCCGGTTACATCTGAGAATGCTTTGA
Source organism: Stenopsyche tienmushanensis (assembly GCA_008973525.1). Taxonomy (NCBI): domain Eukaryota; kingdom Metazoa; phylum Arthropoda; class Insecta; order Trichoptera; family Stenopsychidae; genus Stenopsyche; species Stenopsyche tienmushanensis. Next base: position 327,689 of record WACJ01000109.1, on the reverse strand, counting down.
ATCACATTCTAATAAAATTTATGATGGCTATCTGTACAAAATATGACATAAAGATAATACAATAAGACGAAATCTTCAATTTAGATTGGATCATTGGTATAAGTCTTTAAATGAAATGGAGCCTTGCACAATTCAAGAAGTAAGATATTTTAATCTTCGTCATATAAATAGATTTAATTTAATCATCGCTTCATTTATATATCCTATTAATCCATTAATGGTTTTAACGATTAAACCGGCTTTAAAAATTGCCTTCACTTAAAATCAATATGATCTGCCAATGTAATATAAATGTCGATGATCTCAATAAATTGCTTTGAAGTTTGATTATTATGTATTATAATTGAACTCGGTTATAGCGAGCTGTTACATAACAATATTCAATTTATTTCGTATACAAATATTTTTTTGATGGCATATCTTAATCATTTTGTATTCATAATAATATCATTGCTATAATTTAGTTTATTGTTCGTTTTGAACTTCAAACTATACAATTTTTGCTCGTGAATATCCGTTATGTTGATTTTATTTTTGTAAAACTGAGTTCAAAATAATTGTATTTATGATCAAAATTTTTATGTTAAATAATGCATCGCTTTTCGAATTAGGGATCCTAATCGAATATTTTAATATATTTGCCATTTTTTTGGATGGATGAAGATGGACAGGCGTCGAACGAAAAAGACTCTCTTCCCTATGTAACTTTTTATTATTTATTTATTCGGCACGAGTGAAAGGGATTTGGCTGCGGAAAGGACGTACTCCCGCATCCAAGGCCAACCGCCGACTCTTCTCGAATCCCGCCTCTTGCGCGTGACCTTAGCGAAACACACCCCTAGTTCCCCAAAAAATTGTGTCGGTGCATACACTAAATATCCTGTATATGAAATATTCGAATATTTCACCAATTTCATATTCGTTATTTGAATAATTGAATTTATAATTATTTGGGACCCCTAATTAGAATAAATAGATATCTTAGAATCTTTAGTTATACAATTGGTTCACTTTTGATTATTTTTTTACGATTGTATTATTTTTTTATATTGATAATATTCTACTTCAAAGGCACAAAGTACTATTTAATGTTGATAAATTTATGGATGGAATATTTAATGGCTTAACACATCTGCTATGAGTCGAAAGGCTTCATCAACATGCACTTTCCAAGCCTTATTATTAACATCAATGTGTAAGACGTGCTGCTTTCATATATGAAACGCTGTCTGTCAAATATTCCTCAACATGAAAAGCTAAATACCAATTTCTTCAAAATCCAACCACATAAGCCTGAACCTCGAAAAGGTTCAACATCGCTACCTCAAGTAATATAATATAAGCTGGCTGGATTGGGGATGTATGGTAATGGATCTAATCCCTACCGCACTCCTCGGCATCTAGATGACTCGCTCCATTCGCGTGTTAGTTTCATTACCAAAGAGACTTTAATTACATTGTTTCATCCCCCCAGGCGGGGGTGGTTTTGTCAACTCTCAAACGCTTCACACGTACGATTAAATATGCACATATTTTTATATGAAATATCGGCGGGGGTTGTTCCGTTTCGACGCCATCTGGATTATTAAGTATTTCTGGAGGAGAGCTCTCTCCTGCCATTCATTTTCAATTTGAATCGGTCCTATGAAGAATGCTTTTCGCATTCATATCGTTTTATGCAGCTCGCATGCTCATAATAATGGTGCTATATGAGCTGTGAGAAATGTGCATTCGCTGTCGGTTTTCAGCTGAGATTTGAAAAATCTCCGGGAAATGTGCATGAAATTCCATCGAGCTCGAAATTAAACTAAATATATCATGAATAGCAAACCTCCTTTATAAAATGGAAAGCTCGTATTTTTCAATAAGATTATGTTTCAAAGAGAAATACAAATATTGTACTACATATGAACGATATTCACAGAGAACATTTGCCACAATAGAAGCAATATTTAGGCCATTATTTATTGTGATACAAATGGATATAATTGGTTTTTGTTCTTAATTTTTAGCAATGCTTTATGAATTTAATATTTTAAAAAATGTCACAGTTTTGAATTAATAAATTTGTATAAGATCTAACTTGTTTAAAATTAGCTTTAAGATTAAAATCTTCGCAAGTTCACGATAATGAAAATGCGACAATCTGCAATCGCCTTCCCGATAATATCCAAGAAGTACGTTTACAACGAGGGATAAAACAGGAAACGCATTATCCCCCACATTGTTCACCCTCGATCCTTAAATATATTCAAGAAATGCATTTAAGGAAAGCGCACAAATATTAATGGGATAATTAATTAATATATGATTCATGCGTGATATTTTAATCAGTTTTATTAGCTGTCAATCTCAATGGTATAAAATCATTAAGCTATTATTCATAATTGTATCAAAAATATCTGGAATCGGATAAAAATACAGGGTCGTAACAAGAGGGTGGCAAATCAGGCACCAACCACGGGCCCAAATGGGCTTGGGGCGCAAAACGAAGAATACCGACCCAGTGGAGAATAGTACACGGTTTTTATTTTACTTGACCATTGAAATTTACATGAATCAACACTGATTGAATCTGTTCGTTTTTATAATATATACTAAGTTGTCTAATTCCTCTTTTCATCGTTATCACTTAAATATAATATATAAAAAAATTGTGGGGCACTTGTTCGTCATGTCAACGATCCGAAATGCGGACCGGTTGGACACACAAACGTATCTATGATTTGTACGATCACGAAAGCTCCCTCAAAGGCTATCTTACATAGGGAACTTGCACCAAATGAGGTCGCGAACGAGTCTAGACTTCCCCCCACCCATAAAACTATATATTTATCTCTTAACATATAACTAATTTATGCTGCCAATAAATAGCTTGGGTCAATAAAGGGTCCCCATGTTTCTTTGTCTCAGATGTGAAGTAATAGATCCATGTTTCATTCTGAATTGATGCAATGACTCGGCTTTGTTGCTGTGAAACATAGCTAGACACTCGATTGAAACAACACCACAACGCTGTTTTTGTTCCATTGTGAGCAAACGCGGCATCCATCTTGCGCACAGCTTTCTCATGTTCAAATTTTCAGTCAATATGCGATGTACAGCAATTTTTGAAAGGTCTACCATATCTGCTACCTCGCGCAGTTGCAGTCGACGGTCATCCAATTTTCTTCGTTATTTTTGGGGTGGGTATCATTTTTCCTGTACTAAAAATCATTCTATTTATCTGTCAATTAAACACGCCTTTAATAATGATTCGTACTTGCAAGACAATGAAGAATCGGTTTGAATTGCAGTCGAAGCACGCTAATCATCTTGCTCAACATGTAAATGCGTCATTGCAGTATTCTCATCGGCCTTAAAAGCCTTTCATTATCTGTTTCATTAGATGCGGCAAAGCAAAAAACGGCAGCGAAAAGCTTGTTTTTCTCAATCAGAGGTTAATCTAAACATGTAAACATGTAGGCATGTAAATAGGCCTTTGTTTAGGTCTAACGACTTGCGTCCTAGGCGCTAGGGAGCAAAATCGCGGCCACTCATCGAGTATATTTTAGCAGTTAATTAGGAGAAGTGCAGTTCGCTTTCACGATGGTTGCTATAAATTACTTTAATTTGTTAGTATAAGCGTGGAGCGGCGAAGAGGAATTTGTGGGGTTCCCAAAATTTACAAACGACCGTCAAAGTTTCGACCGGGATTGGTCTTCAATATGGCCTTACCAAACGTGTGTGCTCTGGAGCTGAATAATTCCACTTGAACACTATGAGCCTTTGCGTCAGAATGGAAGACGTACCATATATTCATATTCTTGTTAATAAGTTGCGAATAAAATTACGACTTACTTATACTAAGCACGTATTTAGGCATTAATTTCCCACCCGGGATAACTCCATAAATAATTCCATTCTAAATTAACCGCATCTGGAAGAAATATTCTTTGCATGGCAAAGTCTTCTATGAATGTTGCCTACATATGATTACGAATATGGCACCTTATGCTTACAGAATTAGTTAATTTTTCAAGACTTTTAGGATTATTTGTAAATGAAATTGGATTGCATATTGGGTGATTGGGTTGTTTGAATTCACATTAAAAAATGAAAGCTTAAAATTGAGAAGCACAGCTTTTTAGAGCTTTTCTTGAATTCAATGGCCTCTTCCAAAAAATATTTCTAATTTATTTTAAGGGGCAGAAATAGTTGCTGATTTTACGTCAACGAAAAGTTGTCTACATTCGCAGGGAAAATCCTGTACTTACCTTACACGTAGCTATTTTTTCATGAATCAAATGCCCCGAATTGCTCTTTTTAAAATGCTTGTATTCTTCTCTATTTGTAAAACCATAATTTTAGATCTAAACTTGATGATTAAAAACAGAACTTCATCTTATTTTGATAACAGCGTAGAGTTGCTAGTTTTCAAGCAAAAGATTAACTGAAATTTACAACATTTACAAAGCAAAATCTAATGGAATTATTGTTTAATAATTGAGTTCTTTATAAGCTTATTAAGAATATATCGATTTATTTTTGAATACTTTTTTACATTTGATCAATTTGCCATCCAAGGATTCCTATACAAGTCTCTTCTCCAATAAAAAATACTAATATACCATTTTTATTCTTCGAAATTAGACCAGTTTAATCGTCAGAAATAAACTTCGTACCGATCTACTCGATAAGTAAGAAAATCTTTTGCCGGTACTTAATTTTCCATATACATATTTATAAAAGTTAAATGAAATACTGGGAATACCGAACTTAAAACGTTTGAGTTAAAAGCCCGTAAAACTTTAATTCAAAGACCTCATACGGCCTCGAAACCCCATTTACTTACCCTTATATTAAATAACATCGAAGACTAAAAAACTCCACCATATTTCTTCGCCCTGAACTTTACTTGTTATACTTCCAAATCGTTATATTTGCTGACACTTGATATCACATTAGGTCGTCTATCTTTCCAAAACATGCGTACAAACTACAAATACAACATTTTTAATTATTAGATATACCCTTTGAAATATTCTGTAATAAGATGAATTTAATACATTTTGCTATTTTAACACAGTTATAAACGAATTTATACAAGACAAATAACGGCTATTTGTATGCCTATATTAAATTACAATTGCTATGGTGAAATTCTTATTTTTTTGCAACTGACAAAACAGATTGAATTTATAACTGGACAAGAAGTAAGTATAGAATTCTTGTTTGTCGTCCTTAAGCGATTAGCGACAATTATTTTATTTTGAACTATTGACCATGGACAAACAAGAGTTAACTGACGGTTTTTCAGTTATTTGAAGATGATCTCATGCCACTAATGATGTCAGTACATCATTATCATTTTTTTAGGATTTTACCTTTCTATGAAAATATCTGAGATTTTTATAACGATTTTTTAAACATTTAAATAAAAACTTTAATCAAAATATAGCCTTATTATATACTTACGCTTTCAAAATCAAATTAGATATAATGTAAAATGTTTTGTATAATAAAAATAAAAATATTAGGGCTTATCACATGAACGTTCGGAATTTATTGGCGTTAACTTGGAATAGTTTATTTTGCTCTTATTTTTTTGTTGATATTTGTTTCGACTGGATCTCTAAGGGCATCAATTTTTGGTCTGCTTATCCAGCTTTTTAACTTTTCTTGTTAAAGTGCTCAAACTATTGTATATGGATTCATTCTCCGAAACGATTTTTTTTAAATTGATGAATTAATTGCTTTCTCACAAATAGATATTTTGCCTTATTTTAATACTTTTAGATATATGCAATTTGAACTCATGGCAAAAAAGCAATAAAAATAACAACAATGTATTTAATCCTTCTGTCAATAAGATGGTCTGGCCAGATCATTATGATTTTGCAATGAGTTTTTAATAATACACTTAAACCTTTTTTTTGTGCGCTAGATGCGTTCCGCGAAAAATCGCACAAAAAAACGCATAAAAAAACTATGACTTACTTAAAAAAGGTATATATAATATATCCAAAATCGCATAAAAAAAGTTAATAAAAAAACAGGAAAACAACAAGTAAATTAAAAATAACTTTTTTGATAACATTTAAAGGACGATGAAGTTTATTAATGATGCAAGAGCATCATTAGTAAAATTTTAAGGATGTCTTACATCTGGCATCTTAAATGCCGGACATCCACTAGGGAAATACTAATTATTTTAATTACAAACTATCATCACTGTATGATAATTTTCGATATGACTCAAAATCGTTCTCTTCTTCGGAAAGAATACAATCGAAAACTCTTTTTGTGCAACTTTTTTTGTGCGATTTCGAAGTTATGCGATTTTTTACAGTAATTTTTCTTCTTCTAAAAGAGTACCGTCGTGAGTGTCAATGTCATCATTGTTCTGTATAGGTTTTCTCTTTCCAACAATATAATTCATAATTAGTACAGATGTCACTATAGTCCCTAATTCAAAGAAAAAAAAATTACTGGCGAATGCTCAAAAAAATTCAGACAAGTCATTTTTTACCTTATTTTGTCACAGTAAAATTTAAAATAGTTAATAAAAAAAGTTTAAACAGTTAAAAAATAAATTTTACCAAAAATCTGGTAGGAATTTAAAAAAAAGAAAAAAAATGCTTCAAAAAACCGCATAACTTCGAAATCGCACAAAAAAGGTTTGAGTATAGTTATGTATAGATATTACCAAATCTCCCTGAGTTTGTCATTTTAAGGGTTTCACAGAATTTAAAATTAATAAGAAAATCGGGATACTTGTGTTTCGAGAAAAATGGATATTAATATTTATGTACTTAGATCTAGATATACAGGATATCACGTTAAAAAGGATTTATACAGAACATCACCTTTTTTGATTTCATTTTCTATAAAGAAATTTTAATACTTTGCTCCATAAAATGATTTATGACATTTCTTACGCTGACCTGCATTTTTACCTGTGCTGCAGAAAATGTTTTCAAATTTGTAAAAAACACATTAGTATTATATATTTCGAATTTATTTACCTATTTAATTGATTTCACATTAAATAATTTTAATGGCAGAAGGGTGAAAGACAATTAAGGGCTTTAGTACCTTTATCAATTTAAAATAATCAAACTTGAAAAATATTGTACAGAAACATTCTTTATAAAGGTCGTTCATTGATTAATAAAAAATCCGACTCTTCATGTGATATGCTCCAATAAATTACACAGTTCATATTGATAATAAATTTCATTTTCGAATTAATAGCAGTTTAAGGGATGTTAGCATTTGTTTGCATGAAATTTAAAATTCCACGCCATAAGGGATTATTTTACCCAAATTTGCAAAGAGTGCAACTGTTGAAATTCGGCCGTAATAAATCAAATTGTTTTCCGCCGATTGATGTTTGTTTTTTATCAAAATAAATATGATTAATTGCAAATGGTGCAGTTCCCGACCAATTTTAATTTCGCCCATACGCATCCCGAAAAAATGGAGTTGCCTGCCCGCTTTAAAAACGAATTTACCGAAACCGGCAAACAATTTACCCGAAACAAATCAAGCAAACATATTGCAATTTGGCGTGATTAATACTTATGTAAATTCGGCATTCATTGCATTCGGTGTACATACACTGGATATTTGCTGCCATTATGTATGGAAATGGCCGCCACCAATTGAAATGCATTTACACTTCCGTTATTTGATTTTCATTTAATATTCCCGATGCGGTCGAGGCGTTTTTAACTATCCATTGTTATGTTTATGCCGTAAATAAATTATCAGTTTCAATTAGCGTCGAAAGCGAATGGAATTCTCTTATTCGCATCCTCCGGTGCGGTGTTTTAATAACGATCTCGAATTAATCTTCGACGTGTGTTCACGTTTTGTACTGTCTTGCTCTCGCTGCCTAGACTCGATCTATTGATATATAACACTTTTTCCGCTCATCTACTTCACCGGAGGCTTCTAAACTTCTTCTACTTCTCCATTTTCAATGGAAATGGATAAAATTCATTTATACTACCGCTGCCATCATTCAAGAATCAGAGTTCCCACGGACAAACGCATGATAGATAGCGCAACGTTTCATTGATTTTATATAAAAATATATATTCAAATAAAAATGATACTGAATTTAAAGTTTGCTGAAAGATGTGGATGGAAACCAATGCCTCTTTGACTTTTTTTAAAGATCCAATTTATCTGAAAATAAAATGATAAAAATACCATTAATTTAAATATGTTGAACAAACTATAATTGTTTTCTTTATTAAAAATCATTTTAACACATTTCCGTCGGGGGACTGTTGTGCTGTATCTTTTAAAGTATTCAATATGCTTCAATATTTTTAACTACTTACAAATATACTTTACTTTCCTTTAATTTACATATTTGAACAAACACACACATATGTTTTTAAAGTCATGACTATCTAAAAGTTACATACAGTTATGAAGAAGCATATAACTTTTAATCAATAAATTATTACATAAGACAGCTATTTTTTATTTCTTCTTGTAATCACATCTTTCTTAAATAAAACCACCAAAATATAGAAATACCCGACCCGCATGAAAAGTGTCAATACAAGGTGTATCCCAAAAGTAATGAAATATATTATTTTTAAAAAGGTTTTTCCACAACGAGCATCTACACATTTTTTCCACTGACTCTCCCATAACCGGCAAGAACTAGGGAATCCAATCCCGGGATCCCGGATAATTTTAGGTACATAAGAATCCCGGGATTCAAAAACGTAATCCTGAAAATTTCGGGATTGAAATCGTACACCTCACCAACACGATGAAGGCTACTAATTCGAGACATTCCCGACGAAATCCGGACGCTTGAAAACAGTGGCGTAACTACTAATTAGCGAGCTTAGACGACGCCTAATCTGTCTAATCTATGTATACATATATAGAGTGCATATATGTATTTCAAACTGTTATATTTACCTATCCCTACCAGTGATGTATTTACTACACCTCGTCTTTAATAATGTGAATATTGATATGAAATATAATAGATACGGAGTTGAGAATTTTTGTATTCCTCCGTAATATAATTACGAATCACATCAAAGTATTATAGTATATAAGTATTCATCTGCAGCGACGGAAATAAATCATTTGTCTCCAATAAATAATAAATCTCCAGATCTAACCGGTTTGAATGTATTGTGACCAGTAGGGGTGTTTCAATAAAATATGTTTCATGACTTTTGGGATGCAACTTCTAGTTATAAAATTTGCATAATCTAATGGTTTAGCATTAATCAATATGCTCTCCTTCTTTTTATTGATAGCTTAACTTGCAAATTTCATTATCATCTGAATATTAAATCTGACAAACTGATGAAATATCGATGAAGGATCGATCGGTTATATCATGATTATGGGCCGTCAAAAACGCCTGATAAATCCTATCCCACAGTATATATGTAAACAAGAAGTTTCACAGATTCGCGTTTGGGCAGCGATGCCTTATTAGACGCAGCTTCATATTTTTTTCCCAACAATATTAACTAATCTAATGTATAAAAATTAATCTCTGTTTGATCGTATGTAATGCGCTGCCATACCGTTCATTATATTGCAATAAAACTTCGTTCATTTATTGCTAAGAATTGTGCGAGTAACATAAGCATAGTCTAATATATAAAAATCAATGTTTGTTTGTCCATATTTAATGCGTTTCCATACCGTTCGTCCGATTGTAATAAAACTTTGTCAACTTATTTTTTACATTTGTGGAAATAACACAGGCATAGTAAAAATATTGTTTGTTATGCGAGATGTGGCATTGAAACACATGCCGGGTACATTTGAACAATGTTTGAATATTATATATGTCTTATGCTAAATATGGACGAATACGTTTATAATAAATGTAAATATGTGTCGTCTGAAAGGCAATTTTCCAGAAAAGATTGAGAAGCCAGTAAAAGCTTCGTCGGCTTGTTGGCTACGATAATAGATGGCTCTGCCTCCGCTTCTCCTAAGCAATATATCTATCGCTCGTGAAACAAAGTTTTATTTAAAGTAAAGCATGTAACATCGGGACTTTCAGAGACACAGCAACGAGAACAACAGCGATTGACAACCATTCATGCCATATATACATTTTAAAAATCAATTACGAGCATAACGCTCAATTAAATGCGGCATTGCATCGGGAATTTTACTCAGGTTAATATTCCATGGCTACAAGTTAAAACTCTGGTGAACCATAAATTTGTTGCCAAAGAAATTTCCTCGTAAGATTTTATCACTCTTCTTTGTCTGCCTGGAGCGAATTCAGAATTTTATCTCTGAAATTTAGCGCAGTGAAATTCTCTTTTGAAGTTATCTATCTGTCAAAAATTTCACACAATTATACGGCGCTTAAACCTAATCGGAGAACTGTCGCGCTCCAAAAGCAAATAAAAGTTTGCTTATTGCGAGGAGACAAGTTTGAATATTACGACCAGGCTTTAAATTAAATTCGGAGGAATTCATTCTGAATTGGCCCTGGAGAAAAATCATCAGAATCATCGAGTCCAATGAAGATCAGAAGAGTTTCAGACTTAATGAAAGCGTGTATCATTAAATTTGACTTATATGAATAGATACCCTCTGGATCAATAGATAGCGCATGCATCTGGACTGTGAGAGGCATTTCCACAAATTACATCAATGTTATTAATTTCTTTATTTAGACATACTGACCTTAAATTAAAATCTATAAAGTTGTTTTTATATATACAAGTGGTTTGCGTTGGTTATTGTTAAATAAACATCGTCTACTTTCGATACAAGGTGGCTAGGGCTTTAGTAGACGTGCCTAAATTTGTAAGGCGGGAACTTGAAATATTGCAACTTTCAAGGCATTGCCATATTGAGTATATATAATACTTATTATAAACAACTACAACATAGTTTTAGTCTTATCGATGTAAGACATTTATATAATATTTATATACAGGTTTCAAAAATTATTATAAATGTTGGCAACAACATCATCACGGTAGACTGTCGTTTTATTTATTTATAATATCAAAGCCCCTAATACTGCAAGACCCGGGGCAGCAGCCTCTTTTGTCCCCGGGTGGCTTCCCGCTCCCATGCGCTCGTCGGGATGGCCGCCCTAATGCACGGGTCCGCTTTTTTTTCGGATCATGTGTGACCGGACGGATGGATGGGGATGGACGGACGTCGAACAGAAAGTCTCTCTTCTCTAGGTAACTTTTTGTTCAACATGAGAGATCTGGCTGTGAGAAGGACGTCCTCCCGCATCCAAGGCTAACTGATAACTCCTCTGGACTCCCGCCTCCTGCGCGTCATCTTGCGATAAGATTATATAGATTATATAATATTATTAGTATAAATAATAACCCTGCCCTCTAAGTAACATCCAAATGTATGATCACATTTTTCAATAGGAATCTTTGTTCTAAATCTTAAATAGTGGATTTATCTGGGATTATTTCGGATTTGAAATAAATTGCGTCTCAAAAATGTTGATGACTCGGTTTAAAGTTTGTCTACCACATAAAACCAATAAGCGGAAGGCCTAGTATTGACAGAGAAAAGGTTGAAAACCTTTCTACGTGTACGGGAGCAGGCATGGAAGCAAATTGAATTGATATCGTCGGTTTGCCACCGCCGGCTCCAGCTCCGGCTCCAAATGGTGATTTGTACGGAGAGAAACAAGGGACCCAAGGATTTATCGATTGTGTTTAGATCGGTAATGAAACCCATCGGTCTTCTTGCATCCGATATGAGCTCTCGGTGAGTGCTACTGGCTTAAAACTATTCACGTTTAACGGGCCCCAAATCGATACTATACATCTTTACGAGTCGAGGCCAATGTATCGTCGTAAAGAACTATTTTTTCCGCCGAACCATGGGACAAAGATCGGCTTTGATGTTTTCATCCCGACAAGGGTGCCTAGTAAATTTTATGCTTTTTTTAAACCACGCATATGATGGATGTAATACGCCACTGGTGCTAGAGCTAATAAATCATTTTAATATTTTTGTAAAAAATCGAAAACCTTTTATACCAATTTGAAGTCAAATCGATCATGGATATATTCATGGGGCAATATTTGATTTTTAATATCTCGATGAGATGCTGCGACATTAATATGCTATGGGCTGTTGAAATGTGGTCTAGATTAATAGATTGGTATCAAAGCTGGATGTAATAATCTTAATTAATTATTCAAGTAGGATTGGAATAATAATCAGATAGTTTGCTCTTTGAATGATGTTGCTATGAATGAATGTACTTGATCCTTGATGGATTTATATGATCACTTCAACAACGATATTTCTTCTATCCGATTTCAATTATCTATAAATGCTGATAATTATATAAGGCATAAAAATAAATGTCAGATAATAAATACCCTAACATAATAGTTGAGCACTAAGCTATACATAAACTTAGCATAATTACATTATTAATGCTTCACTTAATATGTTAATTAAGCAACTTAACCATCAAGACATATCCACTTTCTAATAATTGGATAAGATGGCTTCAAACCGTTATGTTTTTCATTTCGGTTTTCGTTAATTAATACCGGTTCGGTCACGGTTTTGTCTGTTTTTCGGGGTTCAATTCGGAGCGCTCTCGGGGGGGAGAGTCGCCGGGTGGTTCCCCGCCCCAATGTGCTCGTCGGGATGGCTGCGCTAGCGCACGGGTCCGTTATTCTATCGGGCCGTGATGTTTCTGGAAGAATGGATGGGAATAGACGAGCGTTGAATAGAAAAACTCTTTTCTCTAAATAACTTTTTATTCCACATGAGAGAGAGAGATCTGGCCGCAGGAAGGACGACCTCCCACAGCCAAGGCTAACCGACGATTTTTCCGACTCCCGCCTCCTGCGCGTCACTATCCAACCGGTCGGTATGCAGGTGCAATATCTCCGTAGGGCCACAAGAGATGGCGCTGTTAAAATAACACATTGCATCTGAAGAGAGATGGAAGATTTAGCTATTAACAGCACTACTACATGGGGAATGGTAAATCGCGCCACGCCACTAGTATACCTTCTTTTATAATAAGAATTTTATATGAATAATGTTGTAGAATTTACTCTCTTTAATAATTGATAATTCGTTAGTTAATGTATTATTTTCCATTTCTGCTTCTACATAGGGGTTGTAAATTTAGAATGTATTTAAATACATTTAATGAAACATATCATAGTTAGAACTAGAAGTATATCATAATATAATTTATTAAACGAAAGGATATTAACTTGTTGCTTATTAGCTGAGAGTTTAGGAGTCCCATCTTGTGATACATAACACTTGAAAACAAATTGAAATCTGGAAGTATCAGTCTCGGTACATAGTAAATATATAAGAATAAATAACTCAAATAAAATGCATAATAATGGCTCAAGATTTCAAGCTGGAGCGCTTTGGTGGCCCTATTACGTGATTCGCACGGTCTCTAGATCTGACACCAGTGGATTTCTTTATCTGGGGACGTGCCCTATTCTGTGGCTTGCATAGTTTTCTAGGCCTAACACCACTAAATTTCTTTGTATAGGACGTGCTAATTTTCTTGTAAAAGAAAAGTGTGCCGCGTTTTCCAATTGGTCAAAGATTGACCGTGATTGAGAAATGTACAAGTTCAACTATTTGAAATTGACAAAGGCAATTATATTCTTCAATTTCTTTTTATGATTGAGTCATTTTTGCTATTTCTATTATTTAGCAGAATGGCGTCAACAAAATAATTCGCTACCTTTTTGTATAAGTTCAAATTGAGACACAGTGCATTGAAATCAGGTTGAAATATTAACTGAGCATACGCAAAACGGATCGATTTGTGTAGGAATAATTCGAAAAAGGCAAAAATAATGTCGAAATAGGAAAGATAAAAATGCTGGATACGTGGGTGCTGCACGAACTTCTTCATTGATAAATCCAAATACATAACAATAGTAGTAAAATACAGTAAAAATAAGGATATTGACACGCAGTTAAATAAATGTAGTTCTGATTGTTTTGTTTGAGTGCAACTTACCCAGCCTACAAAACTTAACGAGCCGTTAAATCAGGTCTGTTTGCCTAGCAAAACAGACATCTCTTGAAGGGAAGACGGACTGATTATACGGAATCAATTAGCCGGACGCTTTGATTATTTATGTAAGTTTAGAATTAACAATTGTGAGTGACTAGTTGAGGAAGCCCGGTGACGCCGACGGGCGCAGAATCTTAATCCGAAAGCCCTCCGAGTCCAGGATGTTAGCTGACCGACGAATTTGCATAAAGTTTGGTCCGGGAGGGCGAGGACTCGCCGGGAAAGTTATTTGATACACGTACTCGGCTCTGCTGCGATACAAATCCACTTTGCTGAATCATTTTACGTACGTACCCGGAAGACTTGCTATGGGAAATTGGAGATTTGCAGACGTGACAGAGTGACAAAATAGCTTGTGAAGGAGCAGAAACGACCCATTCTGAATTACGCATCTGACTACATATGCCTTTATGAGGCCACATAAAAAAGAACATGTGCCCGACTTGAGCGATGTCGACACGACACCTACCACTAACCCACACAATTTATCTTGTGTTATTTATTAATGCAGAACGTGGACCGTTTTATGCCCAATTTGATTAAATCCCCATATTATGTCACGGGACAAATGTTTAATCACTTAATCTGTCAGACGGCCATACAACATGCTGTCCAAGAATTTACATGAGATTAAAAACATTTACTGTACGTTTTATAAAAATAAATTTGAATAGTTAACTATTTTATATTTTAACTCATATGTGATTTATCTACCATACATGCATCACAATAACGCGAAGGTTCCTTATTTATTCAATAATCATCCGAGGATGCCGAATTGCTCCAGCTCCAGCGGTATCAGGTCTGAATACTGTGCGAGCCAGGAAATAGGACATTTCTCCAAATAAATCCATTGGTGTCAGATCTAGTGACCGTGCAAGCTATGGAATATGGCACATCCCCAAACAAAGAAATCCATTGGTGTCAGGTCTGAAGATCATGAGAGTCATGAAATAGAACTGCCAAAATAATTAATTTACACCATAGAGATACCCACAAAAGAAATCCTAGATGAGATCATTTGCTACGTTTCACACATAGACTCTATGTCCTTAGTGTCAGAATTGTCGAAATCAATTTTTTTTCAGCATTCTGTAAAAAACTACCAGCTATTTTGAGCTCAGTACAGTTTTAATTTTTTTTTTCTGTTGTGTAAATTAATTCTTTTGTACGTCCCTGGACAAAAAAAATCCAGTGGTGTCAGGTCTGAAGTCCATGTGAGTCACGGAATAGGACACGTCCCCAGGCAAAGAAATCCAGTGGTGTCAGGTTTGGAAACCATGCGAGCCACGAAATATGGCAAGTCTTTAGGCAAAGAAATCAACTGGTTTCACATCTGGTGACCCTGCGAGCCACGAAATAGGGCTACCAAAATAATTAATTTACACCACAGAGGTACCCACAAAAGAAATCCTAATTGAAGGAATAAGCCTGGCCTTTTGCAAAAATAAAAGAGAAAATGCTACGTCAGACAACCGTAGTTGAAATAAGAAAAAGGTATAGTAAATGCATACGAAGCAGAGGTGGTCAGTAATTTAACGCCTATCTGTGAAACGTCACAAAATATCCTCCTAATCTCCCAAAAAAAAAAATTGTCGCTTCATGTGCAAAACATCCTGTATATAAATAACACATTTATTTGCTATGAATTGTTTGTTTTCAGCATTTCCCTGGGAACGCTCCGAGTGAAATATTTATGATTAATCTTTCAATTATACACCTCATTTCAAATTGCGTAGATATATCGAATATCACTTTTTTGTATAAGATATGATGTTTAACCGATGCTACAGACGTTGACTCCATGTTCGCCAAATAAATAACAATGATTATGTTATTATAAAAAAGTGGACGGAAAAAAAACATTCAACTTCACGCTATGAGTGCGGAAATTCATCATTTTAAGGTCACTTTTGAATTTGAACACCTGGGATAATTTTTCTAATATCATACTCCGATGAATATGAAAATTGGTTACGCACGAATAATACATTTGACGAGTATCAGTGGATGGATATTGGATTCGTGCGGATCGTTATTCGAACAAAATGATCGCATCCATAATAGACCCAATGCAAGATTAGGACCTCTTTAGTATTTATTCGCGGAAAAGGATCACATGCGTGTTGTCCGCATCATACGCTCGATATTAAAGGCAGCATGGCCTCCGAGTTCTATTTTTGAACACTCTTTTACTTTTTCATGTGGGCAATTTTTCCGTTACTATCCTCATTCTCAGCCAGCTTAATATCGCCATGGTTCCTTGCTCTCAACATTTTCCATTATTACACACATTTTTTTGGATTGAAGCTCTAAAAAACTTAATGATTTTGTGAGCTGTAGAGTCTTTGGGTGTCATTTTAGATGAATAGGCGCACACGGGTCTGTTTGCCATCGGATCGCTGAAAATTCGAAAAGGATTAAGACGATGGTCAAGATGAAAAGTCATTTTGGTTAAAATCTTTATTTACTTTGAAACATATCATAACTACGAGATTGCGTTATTGCTTTATGTCGACTCTATCTTCATTACATATATGAATTAATTTGCAGATTGATTTAAAAGCGCTTTGAAATGTATATCGTCTGTCATAATGAAAGTAATACGTATCAATGCTTAGTCTATCCAAATCGACTTATCAAGTCTGACAACTTTAAGCTTAATTGCTGTATCGTGTCACAAAATTTGATAGGGGTTAGTTTGGAATCAATTAAAAAGCTGTCTTCACAAAGCTTTCGCCAGCTCGATTCTGCGTCTAATGGAATTAGATAAAAAGCTTGTAATTGTGTGCAAAGTAGTTGTCCCGAAAGGTTAAAGTGGGTTACTTTGAAGGCATTGCGATGAAGTGGAGCGTTTCCAGTGAGCCCTATGAGAGCTAACTTCGTTAGCATAACTAGATTGGGTTTAAGTCCATCTACTCTGGGTCTATCGTATTACTGACCAGTATTAGCGTTTAGTACGTGACGAGATCTCGGACTAATTGAAACTTGACCGATACAGACAAGACAATGTCCCCTAGGAGGTATATCGGGATTACTTTAAATCCAACTACCTACTTGATACCGACTTCTATCTATAAACCTTACTTTGCCACAACAAAAAAAGACCTAGACCAATTCCTAAGTATAATGAGCATATTTGTATGCTAATAAGATGTGCTTTTATTTATGATAAATTCAAAAAATCGTTTATAATATTTCAATGCGAAAAGAATGATAGTTTTATATCCTTCTTGTGGCATATGATATAGTGCCTGTTGCTCATGATCTTAAAGTACAAGTATTCAAACCTGAAAGGATAATCCAACTATATGCTCTCTATGTCTACAATATAATAGTGATAACATTAAGCTTCTATTTGAATATCCTAATTGATTTATTTGCTTTAAAATGTTACACTTTCATTTAAATATTTACATAAATTATCGTTTTTTGGCCTTATGCAATAGTTTAAATGCAATTTTGATAATTAACCATCGCTTAATGTAATATAAAAAGTTCAGGAACCCTCTGTAAAAATGGCTATTTCAAGTACACAATACACAAGCATTGAAATTGTAACGTTTCAGGATTCCGGCCAACTTCTCGAGTCCTATATCATTGCCTTCGTCGCTGCGGCAGTTCACGTCAGTCACATTATACGACCGCGGAGATCACAGCGGGTGGTCATTAGAAGCACTGAAGCGCTCTGTATCATTATCTTAAATGATGATCCCTGTAGCAATTAATTGAATAACTCCCTATCCTCGACGGTGATCTATCTTTGCAGGGCCACATCAAAAATGAAATAGAAATGGAAGACAATTAAAATATTTAACTATCTATTATATCTCTTCGGTAGAAACAATGATCACGAGGCACACAGCCTCCATGCAAGACTGAGATCAACTCGTGGATCAAAAGTACGCGTTCAACTTTCAAACTTCTACTACATTCTAAGCTAACGAATTAAACCGCTCTTCCAGCCAAATCCGAGTCTTACACGAAACAACAAAATAAGAGAGCTTTAAAATAATCAAACTGTTAATGTCACATATAAAACTACCTAGTTTTAAATGCGTTCAGTTGATTTAATAAAAATAATCACCTCTATGAATTTAAGTTTAGGCTGGAATATTTTCACAAATATAGATTATATTTATTTTGGGTGTTATATAACACGAAGCACGTGTGATGTAATGCTTCATGATTAATTAAGTTGTAATATTTGCCATAAGGCCTCGTGAGAACACAACAGGTAGTTAAGCTGGAACATAATTTCAATTATAATTGTACACGTAATCCTGGAACTTAAATTACAATCGATTCTTTGATAAAAAGCTGTGGTGATTTAGAGGTAGCTTATAAATAAGCATTGGATATAATTTGCTTGAAAAATTATGTTTAATGACCTTTATTCAAGTCCATCGTAGAATTGGGATCATCGAGTTTGTCATTGGAAGATAATAGGCCATATACCTCCCAGGAAAATCATCTATGGAGCTTTGAGATCTTAGACGACGTTCAGTAAAAAATAGCTGTGTATTAACATTTTTTTGAGAAGACAGAAAGATTTTTTCATAATCTAACTGCTGAAAAATGACACATATAATAAAGCTTTCTCTTGTGATGGAGCATTATGGATGACATGGATAGATAGGAGAGCGTTCCTGGTAACTTACCACATGCCATCTCTTTGATGACTGCACGTGTTGCACAAAATTTAGAACTCACCCCGATTGTGTGCGTGGCCTTCGCTCTTCGCAATTTTTTATCTCCACCTACTCAAAGGAGGTATTTATCTTCGGTGGTTGAAGAAGTAATACACCCCAGCAGCTGCGCTATCTTCCCGTTCGCTCCATTTACCCTAATTTATCAAGCCTCTGCAAAAGTCGGAAGTCTTCCTTCACCTCCTCAACGCGGTGAGTGTTCAAAAATTCAACGGGAAACACTAAATCATAATTTCTCCGCCGGCATTAGAGTCGAGGGCCTCGAGCCCAACTTGGGAAATACTTCAGTGGGAAAATAGAGTAGGACCCCATCACCCTGGAATCTCACTGCCTGAGAAATCCCGACCGGGTGCGTAGCCCGCAAATGAATGCTCGTCCATCAAACTCAATTTTTACTTCGGCTTTAATTCTGCACTAAAATATTACAGCTGCGGAATCGTGACGTGGCTGATTTACGTACCTTCACTTTCGATTTCGGAATTTAGTCCTCAACCTCATCGCTTTTGGATTGAAATTATCTTCAGCTATGCGCGAAACCGCGAATTTGAATGATGAAGGTCGATGAACATAATTTTTCAGCCAAATTATATCCGAGGCTTACTAATGAACCTCCTCATCAGATTACCACGGCTTTTTATTAGAGAATCAATCGTAATTTAAGCTACAAGATTGCGTGTACAATTGTAATTGAAGTTATGTTCCAGCTTGACTACCTGTTGTATTCTTACGAGGCCTTATGGCAAATATTACAACTTAATTATCCATAAAGCATTATATAAAATGTATTTTATGTTATATAAGTCCCGAAAATAAACCGCAATTTGCAGCTTGAATCAATGTAACATATTGAAAATTGTGGTTTCTTAATATGAAATTATAGACGACAGGAAATCTATAAAATGCTCGAATGAATGCATGTACGTTTTTTTCTAATAATCATTAACATGATAAATACCATACGCACAGATTTGCGTCTTTCGTCACTTTAACTTCATACAAAACAAAAACGTATTACTCAAACGAACAAAGATATTATAACAACTTAAAATTTATTCTTACATGAACATTTATACGATTATTAGCAGGGATTCTGCACGTCTTGCGCAAAAATATCTCCATAATTAAAGCAATATTTGTAATTCTTTTGGAAGTCTCATGTATGGTATACAAATGATATTTATTACAAAATTTGTATTGAATTGAATCAGCTATACGAGGGTCATCTAGAAAGTCGACTTACAAGGGCTCTTAGCATTCTTGGTATATAGGAGGGATCAGGGACAGAGACTGGATTGGGGGATCATTATAATAATCGATCACATTTCCGGCGCTGATGCATGGTCTGTTCTGGGTGACCCAGGACTAGCCACACAGAGGGTGTCTTTCACTGCTCATTTGATCCCACGAGAAACGCTATGCGCAGAACGTCCAGGCGACCACCCTTTATGCTTGGCACCCTCCAGAGGAGGCGAGGTTTCAGCAGGTGGTTTCCTTCGGACTACGTACACCCGAAGGTGCGATGGAGGAGGAAGGATAGAAGCTAAACTAAAATCAAAGGATATACTACCGCGAGTTCACTACCACCACGAGTCCCGTGTATGCCTAGACTGTTGAAGATAGTGGTGAGGCACTGACAAAGTCTTCACTAACTACTGTAATCGGCTGTTCCACACACTCCTTTATGGGTACGAAGCATTGGCTGACCTGCGCACCCAGCTCATGTTAACTGGGCTATCCCAGTTGTGTTTGATGAGCAAACCGACGAGGCTACTTTCGCGCACCTCTACTCTACATCATTATCCCAGGGGTTTAGCCGTTGCCCACGGGCATCATGGAGTCTAATATCCACCCAGATCTTAACGGTCTTAATCTTACGGAAGGCGATACACAATGGCGAGGACCAGCAAAGAGCAAGACAACGCACAATTGAGGTATGGCAGACCCGATGGGACAGCTCCTCCAAAGGACGATGGGCCTACCGTCTCATTCCGCACCTAACAACTTGGG
This sequence comes from Stenopsyche tienmushanensis, assembly GCA_008973525.1. Lineage (NCBI taxonomy): Eukaryota > Metazoa > Arthropoda > Insecta > Trichoptera > Stenopsychidae > Stenopsyche > Stenopsyche tienmushanensis. The sequence goes on along the minus strand of WACJ01000109.1, from coordinate 306,914 downwards.
TGACCAGAGAACATGGACAATTAAATTATCACATCACCCAAATGCTCACTGGGCACGGATATTTCGGTACATACTTAAATAAAATAATGAAAGAGCCCGGTCCAGAATGCCACCACTGCGAAGCGGTATTGGATGACGCCGCACACACGATATTCGACTGCCCGGCCTGGAGCACGGAAAGGGACGCGCTGCGGGAACAACTACAAGTTACAATCTCCCCTAGCAGCATGGTCCTTACGATGCTGACCAACGCCAGGGCATGGAATGCGTGGTGCGGATACGCAACGAGTGTCATGACACAGAAAGAGGATGCCGAGCGACTAAGACGTCGGCCTCTGGCGACATCCTCCTCCTAACCCTGAAGAGCAGGACACCCAATACAAGGAGATGCACGCTGAATAGTGTGCATACATAGAAGGAGCCCAAGAGGGACACACGGCCGTCACTACCAGGTAATACTTAACGGTAGCCGGGGTGACAGCAGAGACCTGTCCCCTCCGAAGAATATACCGGAGGGACAGAGGGGGCTAGAGGGGGGGGTTTAGTGGGTAAAAATCTCCACACTACCCGCAAGGGTGTCTTGTGCTTGCTAAAGCCCACTCGTGGAATTCCACGAGTGAGAAGATTCCTCGCCCACAGGAAAAAAAAAAGAAAAAAAAATCTTAACGGTCATTTTGTTTGTTCTTGCGTGTTTGTGGGCCACTTTGTTTAGTTATAGTAAATTCTTCCGATGGAAAAATCACCGCACACATCTGCCACGTCCTGTCCATGCAAGATCCACGTGTCATCCGTTTTTTGACTTTGCATACAATTTCGCCGCGAAGAAGTTTATGGTAGTGATGTGATGAGTCAACAATAGGTCACAAGGTGGGTTAGGTTGTTCAGAGAAAGGCATACAGATATACTACTAACGAAGACGCAAGGAGTGGGAAACCATCAGTGAACTTGTGCAAGAAATTTAATTATAAGAAGTTGTGTGCGAGATGGATGCTCAGAATGCTCACACTGGAGCCCTGTCAAAATTGTGGGATAATAAGACGTGCATGCGTTACTACACCCCAAAATCCAAAAATAGGTGGCGGTAGTGCGCGACGACCTGTCCATCGAAAGAATTTACTGTGGCTGAACAAAATGACTGATAAACATGCGAGACCAAATAAGCTGATCATAAGATCACCCCCCCCCCCCCATACGCCAGTTTTTTTTTTTGGCGGACCACATTCCAACTCTGGTGACTTGTTCAAGTATAGGTAATTTTTTTTTGTTCTATAAGATTTTAAATGTACCTTTCCTTTACTATGGTGTATTTACTACACTGAGTGGAGTTGTAGTAAAGTTGAAATAATGGGATTTTTTACAACATTACTACATTTAATCTCGATATACTATATTGATGTATATGTTATTGAATTTCGATATGAAATAAAATAAACACGGGGTTTTAAACATCATATGGCGTACTAAATACATAGGTTAATATGATTTTTATTTTGAACATTCTTTATTAATTTAAATTTTCAATAAATTTTCCATCTCATACGATTTTAAACATTCCTTTATAACAAAGTTTAACATATCTTTGTTACTATTTTCTTATGAAATAATCAAAAGTAAAGCTTGAAGATTGTATTTTATCTTCTGTGCTTTATTTAAATAGTTAAATAAATGTCCTTTATAATATGCAATATAAAGCATTGTTTAAATATCTTGATAGAGTGTATTTTGGTTGATTAAAGACAATGGATAAAAGCAGCGAACATCTTATACTGAAATAATTGTTTGGAATTAACATAACTAGGTGGCGCTTTAAGTTCATTGCTCGTTACATTTGTTTTCGTGAAAATTTTATTCGCACTTTAGAAAAATGAATATCAGTTTAAAACCATGAATGTTATGGAGGAAGCGTGTCTGCTCTGATGCGGTGTCCAATTTATTTTTATTTTTAATCCCGTAAAAATAAATTTAACTGCAAAAACAAGCTCATTTTTTCGTCCCGGAATATAAAATGCTAGATTAAATCTTCCTTCTCAGCATATATAAATTGAAAACTAGAAGTAGAAGCCCGCAAGAGATACGTATGTTGGGGTGTCCCGTAACGGGACACGACGACTTGCGGTTTTCGCAGATTTCGCAAGGGGCGCCCGCCGACTCCAATGATAAATCCGTCCCACGGGCACCCCCTGATGGTCGCCGTAACTCAACCCCCGCACCGCCCCCTATAATTTAATACCGCGGCAAGGACGCATACCACCACCGCCACTTTTATTATGCTACACGACATCAATCTTCCTGTCTCTCCTTTCTGCAGCGCCATTCTGAGGGAACGTCCGCATCTAGGCCAACCTTTTCCATCCGCAACGCCATCAGCCCTTGATATTGCGACACTCGCGGCTCAAAACAGCCCCCAGAAGATAAGCAATCGAGGGCCCTCACAGTTGAGCGTATGTAAAAAATGTGCTTTTAACTTTATACAAATTGACCCACAAACGCAAGGACTGACCCATATCAAACTACGGCCATTAGGGTGCATACATTGGGTCACAGGGGTGATAATATTTTATGAACAAAATTAGCAACAAACATTTATCATCATATATGCATACAAGAGTTAAGATAATCAATGGATTTGTCAACATATTATTTAAAAATATAGTATGTTATGGAGATTTTCCTCAACTCTCTTCGAGCTCAACGTACTAGAGTGCTCTTTCTGAATCTCTGAAATTTTCCCTGAAAAATCTCATCCTATTTAAATTAATATTTTTCAGTCACGGATAATCCCTGTTCAATGCTTATAGGGATCAAAAACTAAGTAATCTTTCTGCCGCGACTGTCAAGTTCGAACTAGTGCCGAGCATGCAATCCGGTTCGTGGTTGCGGACTAATTTCAGATAAGAAAATCTTATATCTATTTAAAGGGGTGTCATGTTACACTTCATAAGATTATACATAAGAGCGTAAGGACTTGCTTCAAAAGAACTAAACGGAAACAATTATTGTCGTTCATCAAGTTTCTGCATTAAGTCATATGGTGAGTGAGAGTCACCTCTCGAGTGCAAATATTTAAATGACATGTAGCAGGGGAGGGTATTTAAGAGAGGTTAATGATTTAATTGATTTAGTTTCAATTTTTATAATTGATTCAACATTCTGACTTATAATGGAAGAATCTTTTATCGAACGTTCCCACGAAGGCACAAATGACTAAAAATTCAACAGATTCCATTTTTACAAAATGCTTGCAAATAAATTGCACATTTCTACTTTTATATAATTACAAAATAAGCTTCAGGGAAATCTAAAATATTTTAATACATTATTAGCATTCGCTTTTATGTACATACTCAAGACAAATTAATTATCGATGGAGAATTGACAATTTGCAGTAGTGACAATGCACTAATTGGCTAAAACGATAACTACTTGGAATAAGAGAGTAATATTAAATAAAATAGCATTTGAACCAAAAATGATCCAATTATGATTAGTTTGTATTTTAAAGATCAAGTCAGTCAATTTTATTTTTAAAAATATATTCTTAACACTTTATATGACGTACGATTACATGGATAAGTGTAGGCATTAGCAGAAGCATTGCAAGGGGTAGTGAATGACCGCGTGAAGCCCCCATTTTAGTATAACACCATTAATGTGACTGATACAATTCCTTTCTGCTGAGACACGGACTAAAACTCGCAAAATTCCCGATTTCCCAACAAATTATTTATTTCCGTCGCTGCAGATTAATACTTATATACTATAATAATTTGATGTGATTCGTAATTATCTTACGGAGGAATACAAAATTTATGAGCCCCGTATCTATTATATTTCATATCGATATTCCCATTTTTAGAGTCGAGGTGTAGTAAATACATCACCGGTAAAAAATTTGCATGCATAGTAATACTTGATTGAATTCAAATAAATTGCAATTCTTGCGACTTGTATAATTTATAAAAAAGTACACTTTAATTTTACACAGCCAATTAAATTCGCCATATAAATTTGATCCCAACCAAATTGTATTAAATTAATTTGCAGCAATGCCAGTGAACGCGAGAATTTATCGCATTTATTATCCACTGTTACATGAAATATTACACTGTAAAACCAAATCATCCCGAATTCCAGATTTATACCCCAAAATTAAATTTGTAGACACGTTAAAGATTTGCAGACTAATGAAAACCAAATACTAGCGGCGACCTTAACGACCTTTAGTCCACACATTACGTGTTACATATGTAACGAAGCTTTTTTTTTACATCGCCGAGGCCGAATTCATGAGGAATAAAATCTCAGGGTGCTATTTTATTTCGATCCCACCACTGATTCTAATTTATGTGCCGTAAAATCTTAACCTTCGACTTCATTCGCGGAGTTTTCCTTTAATTGAATTCCCACATAGTGGCTGCGTTTATAGGAGAATAAAATATATTTTTGTTAAATAAAATATATATTCGATTTCGCAATATTCGTAAGGGTTGGGAATTTTAATTAATCGATGTCATCAGTATCCATTTGACTACAGTGTCTCGCATGAGCTTTCGGCGAGCTTTACCTTATTGATAATTAATTTGCTAAAGCTCACCGCTGTTTAGAGTCAAAGGACTACTATAATAGATACATGCCTTCGTAATAAATTGATTATTTAATCATACGGCCTGTTATCGTAAATGGTAACCCTGTTGTATATGTTCTTTGTAATTGTGTTCTAATTAATTTATGAGAGACCTGCATTTTTGATATGCTCTATCATGCAGAGTCTATAAGATACCCTTGGTATTTTCAATGAAATGCCCATGTTATTTAGGATACTTTTTTTGAGTAAATTTGGAATAAATTTATCATAAAAGACCTACAACTATATAATAATACATGACCTCAGTTGGAATTTACCCCAATTACATGAATCACCTAACATTCGTTTTACCATAGCGATATTCAAAGCCATAAATATATTTAGCATGATTCAGCCATCTCATATTATAGAAATAGCAGTTTTAATTACATTTATTTATATTTTTAATCACTAATGGCATACTATTAATGAAAAAATAATAATGCTTTCACCCTATAAGATGAAATTCAAAGCCCAAATGTCTTGTGTAAGGCTTGTCGGTTTTGCGCTTGTGTAAGTCCAAAAACCGGTTTTTATGCAAAAATTTTGACCTTTGAAAACCGGTTTTTTATTCCGAAAATCTAGTTTTTAATATGAAAATCACATTCTCATTATCTAAGAATTTTGTATACATTTTTTTAATTGTTCACTTGACAGCATGTGCTTGTCCACTTGCTCTTCTAAACGTTCTTCTCAGACGATAATTTTGAACCTCCTCGAAATTAATTCGAATGGAGACAGAGACGAAGAGAGTATGTTGCGTACATCGTACGATTGATATAATGAATGGATTTCAAGTTTGTTGTTTATGTTTACATAAATAAATTATCGAATATGGCGTGCTATCGACCGTGTTTATTTATTTATATACAAGCTTCATACACGCTGCGACGGTCCTGACAGATAAGTGGATTTGTACGGATGATAAGTGGCGGACATACAAATATAGCATCTATGTTTATGATGATTTAAAGTTAGCTCACTACTCAAAGGTACGATGTATCCTTGTTAATCATAATCTCGCGGCAGAAATAAATTTTGATGGAGAGTGTGTAGAAATAGTTGAAGAAAAATCTGTGAAATGCTTTTAATCTTCTTCTTCTTCTAATATATAAAAATGAATTGGGTTTTGTTCGTTCGAAATGCGCTGCCATACCGTTCATCAGATTGCAAGAAAACTTCGTCCACTTATTGTTTAGAATTTTGCAAGTAACATAGGCATAGTTTAATATATAAAAATCAATATTTGTTTGTCCGTATTTAATGCGCTGCCATACTGTTCATTCGATTGTGATAAAACTTTGCCAACTTATTGTTTGCACTTTCTCAAATAATATAGGGATCGTACAATTACCTTACAGTAGATTTTATATATAAAAATCAATGTTTGTATGTTTGTTCATATTTATAATAAACTATATTATTTGTTTTCATACTATTGAGTAATTATTAAGCTTATCTAAAGAAGAAATACTCCTTGATGTCAATATTATAGCAAAAATGTTGTAAATTGGTTTATAAATATGCAAATAAATATAAATATTAATGCAAAGTGCTCAAATGATTATAATATCATAAAAAGAATTAAAATGATCAAAGCTTCTATACCCACCCACATTTCACCACACATGTGGCGCGTATGTTTACGTCCAAAATCCACACATAAGAGGGTATTAAAATGAAAGATCGAATCTGCCCTGCGACCTTTTCAAGCCTTATAAATTAAGCGCTGAAACCTCTATCCAAAATTATACATTTTAACACCAAGAGGAGATACGATCGTTGCGTGTCCGTATAAATGACCTTACCAACGACAATTTATAAAAAAATCAATTGGCACGCGATACTTGCGCCTATATGCGCACGTCTATCCGCGATTTAGAGGATAGCTTTTATTTAAATAAATCTGAGATCACACAATCATATCACATTTCACGATAAGAAAGTGATGTAAATCTGAAACATATATTTAGACGCATTATGTATGCAATGTCTGTATAAATAAAAATAAATATTTTATAATTTAATCTAAGTCATAAATTTTAAAAAGTTACAATAAATTTAGCTTAAGAAAAAGTTAAATTCAAAAACTTCTTCAAAGATTTTATAAAGATCACATGCTTGATTACGTTTGTTTTATAGACATTGAAAAGGCATTTGATTACGTATTACAAACGTAATTTACACACAACTTAATTAATAATAAATACAAAAATAACCAGATTTAGTGGTAAAAAAATAACAATGATCATCGTGTGAATCTTCTTCTGATGAATGCTACCTAAATGAGATTTTGTAGTTTTATTCAATTTTTATTACAAATTAATCAACAAAATACAGACTTACGTGATATTTTTGCCTGAATATAAAATACTCCTATGCGAAGGCACTGTAAATCGTAAAATGCGCAATTCGCCAGATCAACTGCTGCTTTTTACAGGCCTTCTGTGCATGTGTAAAATTAGACTGCAAACACTGTTGACAGACACTGCAAACAGAGCAAACACTGCAGACACAGCAAAAAAATGGGAAAATTGACTAATAGCTTTGATGTCGAGAATACGTGTTCTTTCCGCCGGTCTCGCAGCTGCAGACTCTTTCCAAAGAAAATAAATATTCTATTCAATAAGATGACTTTATATTAATACCTGCCCAACTGTTTCCTCCTTCTAATTATTTCCAAAACATTTTTCTCAATATGGTAATTTTTCCCTAATCTGAATTTGCACGCAATATAATCTAATATATAAAAATTAATGTCACTTTGTCTGTATGTAATGCGCTTCTATACCGTTCATCCGTTTGCAATAAAACTTTGTCAACTTACTGTTTACACTTGCGGGAATAACATAAGCATAGTTAAAATATTGTTTGGAAATTTATTATTCAAGACGTTTACCGCATGCACTATGTTGCGCATATTGTTCTGGTGGTTGCTATGATAAATAAAGTACTATAACCGTCAATTTGTTATGTATTTACCAAATGTTTGGTCTTCGGTGGACTATTCCGTGCGGTGGTCACACACAAACGTCATCATTTTAATTCATACCTGGATCAATTCGTTTAGCGACAATATCAACACATCAAAAACGTATCCAAATCATGTTCGGCCTCCATCACATCGTTTATAATTGCGTGTTTATGTTAAAAATAAACAAATTAATAATTATTGTATTTTAAATAATGCAAGTATTCGAAAAGCTTTGTAATACCTAATATAGTAAGAGTTCAAATACCTTAGAGCTATCTTCATTGGGAAGAAATTGATGAATTATGAAATAAACTCCAATATTCAACTCCAATAATCGACTGAACAACTCTGATTATCGGTGCTATCATAATCTGAAAAATATATTAGGGAAGACAATTTATTACCTAACATTGCGCATTGGCATCATTAGACGAAGGATGCTCACAAGAAGGCGCCGGCGTCTATTCCGTGTCCATAAGCCCGACAGGAGACTCGAAATATCGAAAAGAGGTACATTTGAATTTTTAATACATAGAATTAATTAAAAATATATAAAAGCACTTCATTGAACTTTCTTTCTTTGTGTGGCATTGCAACACATGCCGGATAATCACTAGTAAATATGACAAAATGCTCCAAAATTGATTATCATAAAGAACTAAGTTTAATGGACAATTCTTCGATTTTTTGACATCAACACAACGTCATCCAATACATGAGGCCTTCTAAGTCTAGGATCGTCTCTGACGAGTTTTGATCGCCATTTTTACCTTATTTCACCAGCATATTACATTTTTTTTCATTACTTAGTTTTCCTTCGTTTTCCTGATCAAATAAAAATAGCATTCAATGGCACAATTGTCAATCGGTCTGTAAAGTGTTAATGTTTATTCACTTTTTACCAGCATCAACATGCATTCAGCATTTTTTGCCTTGTCTTATTCAATTTGAAAATCTTTGAACGGGTTTTCGTCTTATATTCGGCCCAAAATCCTCCTTGAAACGCTTGGAATCAATCAGCTTTGTAAGTAATGGAAAATGTCAATACAGACTCCTCTGTTTGCGTTGTAAAATACGTAGAATCGCCGATTTGCATTTTAATCAACCCAATACAATTCATCATTGTCAAATCAAATCACAATCAGATAAACGCATCAATTTACATCCTTCTGGAGACATTTACGTCAACAAAATTAAGGCGTTCGATGTTGGATTTTTGGGTTTTTTTGCGCGAAAATAGTTTCGCTCGGTGCGCGCGCAAATATAATCGAATCCAATCAGATTAAAGCGAATAAATTCGACGCTATTTATCTGATTGAATAACAAATAATCAGATTAATGCAGCGTCGATTAACCTAATTTGTGTCTAAATATTGATTGTGGTTACATCCCCCGCCGATGAAATTTATCCGTTTACATGTAAGCCCGGTTTAGGCCGCTATTTTGTATGTTTGCGCCAATTTTAAGGCCAGTGGTTTAATTCGCTAATCACCGTTCGGGCCGAAAACTCAAAATAAATTTAAATAAATTTATTCCGATACACATTTTATATGAATTTATGTAATTGAAATTTTCAATCATGGATTCATAAATTATCCACGTTCGGATGGTTTAATTAGCATGTGATATTACATTTCATGCGAAATTACATTACGCGTGAGTTCGGTGAGCCATCGTTGGATGCTTTTGAGCGAAGCATTAAAATATCGCGTAAGTATAATTTCACTCGTCAAAATTTCTTCAAAATTTGAATAAAGGTCTTTTCCCGCCCTTTTACACATATGGGAAATTTGTATGTATACGCAGTAAAGAAGTAAAAGAGTCCATAGATTACCTTGGCTACGGGATGATGTGATCTTTCCGCTGGTAACAGGCCCTGTAATCTCGCAACTGTAGTATTTCTCTCTTTTCAAGAAACTGTTAAGCATATGCCAATCTTACGATTAAATATTGCTAGAGCTAGAATTAAGGAAGAACCACGTTTTTTTTTAAATTGGAACTAAGACTTCTACAACTAGGCTGCAGATATTGATGCTTACTCCTCTTTTATTTTCGTGTTTGAAGAACTTATCCAATGATTTTTATACAGTGACATTTTGTATCTTTAATAATGACTCTGTATTATGCAAAAGTTAAAAATATTTGCTTTTAAAATTACGTAGACTAATGAATAATTGTATGCATAATATTTGGTTCTATTAGCACGTCGACTCTGTCGCGCATCTATGAATATTTATCATGCATAAGATAAAAGTTTCTTGGACTTTTTCTTTGACATTTTTGTTAATTTGCATTTGCAGCGAAACCAGAGATGAAGAAATATTGAAACAATAAAATTGTTTGGAACAAAAATTGTCTTCAAAGTTAAACGCGGCCGTTGGTGCTACACAGATATAGCGTCTGAGCGCCATCTGAATATTTTGCGATGATACGTCACAAGATATCAATATATTTTATTATTTAACGACTCGTACATAAAGTCATACATATTTCGAACAACAAAAATATCAATGACGCAAATTAAATGAGAAAGTATACACATGACAAACAACACGAGGCGTATTCCCTTTTGTTTCGAGAAATCATATATTTTCGCAAATTCCTTTCATCACTTTTCGACGTTCCCTCGAAAACTGGTTATGAACTCGGAAACGCCAAGTATTTCCATAGAGCCGGTAATAAAATATTTGGAATACATCATTCTTCTCGCGAAAACGTGACAAATGCTGGAACTTCTTCGATACTTTTTTCTTTGCTCGCGAATTCGCATCACTCGAAATTCTGCCGCGTGACACAATTTGCTCTCGCGAATAACTATTCGTCCAAAAAACTTTAATGTTTTTTTTAGTCACAGACAGTGTCAGTCAGATAATGACAAATGATAGGCATGAATTCTCACAAACAGCAATAAACTTTAGATTAACATCGACAAGCATTATGAGGGAGCAAAAAAGATGTCCCGAGCGCTCACCTGAAATTGATAATCCGAGGATTGAATTTCCACCCGGCTCCAAATCGTATTTATGGAATTCCTTATTCAAATATTTTCAATGGGACGAGCATTTTGTACTCCGAAATATTTCCACGTAATAAAATATTTCTCTACTTAACAGCATTTGGGGACGATAGAGTTACGGAGAGAGATGTATTCCAAAAATAAAATATAATTAAAGGAAAAAAAAGAAGAAAAAAACATCTCAAATTATATTATCAGTACTAAAAATGATATTTCTAAGCCATTTTTTTCGTAATGAGTATTTTAAGGACCCAAAACAATAATAATCAGAGGGTGTGAGTTATATTTGTTGACTCTATACTACTGTTAATATTGTCTGACTAGTTTCAAACAAATAACAAAATACTATTCTGATTATATTCAACCAAACACAGAAAAATACATTTTTATTTTTAACGATGTTTAAGCCTTAGTAATAGTACAGTACCCAATTATAATTGCAAATCACAATTCATCCCCATGTCCATGCTTCAAACCAATTAAAGAAATTTTATTTCGATCGAGAAAAATAAAATATGCGCGTTTCCTGAACCGTGTCTCGATACGAACTCTTTAAACCCTAATTTTATTATATTAATTACCAAGTTTTAACATAAAAATATACACATTTAGGATTTATTATCCAATCACAACTTGTCGACACACTATTGAAAGTATGTCAAAAGTACCCATTGCTCGAGACAAAATTGATGTTTCTTTCACCCTTGTTGAATAATATGAAATATGCATCCTTCTTATCAAACAAAGAATTGCACTTCACATATATATCATGTTTTTTCATTCTCTTGTATATAAAAAAAAAAATTTGTGCTCCAATTCCAATGTCATTTTAAATGATTCGCACAAATTAAACTGTATGCATGTCTGTCTGTCTGTTCTCCAAGATTTTCGCATTTTTTTTATCTGACCATTACCAACTATTTTGACATGTATATGTTTTTATTTTATTTAGATGACTATATACAAGTACTTTACTACATCCCCATGCAATAGCGCTGTTAGTGTGAGCAGATTTAACTCACCAGATAAACAGCGACATCTTCCGTTTCTCTTCAGGTGCATTGTGTTATTTTAACAGCGCCATCTCTTGTGGTCCTGCGGAGACATTGTAACTGCTTACCGACGGATCGCTTCGTGCGCGTACACCGTTGCCGTTTGGGTAGTAACGCGCAAGAAGCGGGAGTCGAGAGTCATCGGTTAGCCTTGGTTGCGGGAGGTCGTCCTTCCTGCAGCCAAATCTCTCTCTATCTCTCGTGTAAAATAAATAGTTATTTAGAGAAGAAATTTTTTCTATTCGACGCCCGTCTATTCCCATCCTGACGAGCACGTGGGGGCAGGGAGCTGCCCGGGACTTTGCGACTTCTCGCAATGAAGTAATCGTGGAAGCATATATTTTTCTGGTATATTAGACTTTTATGCAGTTTCTTGCGACCCAAAAAACAGTTTCAAAGACCAATTGATTATTTTTTTGGGATTGATGAAGTCTTATGCTACTACAGCATGACCTCATTTCTAGTTTCGAGGTTTCATTTATAAAGCAGCATTGAAGTCTGCTTACAACACTTTCAGCGAGTGTATTTTTGAAAATATATCAATTATTCTCAGAACAAAGCTTTGATATATCAAATTTTTAATTTTCATAAATTCACATACAAATTTACATAACAAACAATTCTTAAATTAATTACAATTAGTTACAATATATGTGACATACCTATTGTACATCAAAACTTTCTTTCCTATCCCGTTTTATTAGTACTCGTATATGGATTTAAATTTCTATTTAGTGAAACAATAATATTATCAAATAGTTTTAATCGAAATCTATTTGCGTTATATATTTCTCTTCTTTGTTCTTATTGTTCTTTAACATTCATGGATAAATCATATACGGTATTAAAACTCAACTTAAGGGATGATTGTTTAAGCACATTTAATTCTATTGAATTTTATATGCTTATCTTATATAAATATTTAAGATATGATGTTTCCGGCAAACGGTATGTATTATTAATTATACCTTAATATATCTTTAGGAACATATTTTTTCCTCCTCCTGGATTATCTTATCCAGGCCTGAAGTTAATATCTTCGCCAACTCTCCAGACCGACGACCTTCATATTTTCCATCCATATTTCAACGAAAAGCCATATTCCAACCGCATCAAAGACATTTACGTCGCGAGGTAATAAATCAGCCACTCTTGTACCCTCGGCAAGTCTGCGAGATCTGCTGAATTTAGAAATAGTCGGCTACGGAAAAGCACTTAAATTTATGACAGGACAAAACTGTTTGTCATAACTTTTGTAAATGGATCACTCTTAAAAGCTTCAGCGCCTATAAATCCCCGTCCCGGGAGGGACCACAATGGATACCATGTTTATTGGAAAAACATCCCCGGGACGCAAGAAAAGCAACCTTTGTCGGCTGATAGCTAAATAAATGAACTTCCCATTTGGATTTTTTATTCGACTGCCAAAACCCACATTCAGTGCTTTCGAAATCCGCCACTGAAATGAAATTTACTTCAATAAAACAACATCAGATTGCTTTTATACGACGATGGATCCTTAAGGGTGCATTTGCGAATTTCGAAAATTAATCTCGGTATTCCCTCGAGGATCATAATTCGCATGCGTTATGGCAGACCAGGATGATTTGACGATAAATAAGTCATCTCACATCGTTTCCATTGACACTTGAGCCTTTTCCGCCTCTCTCGTGATGCCGTGACATAAGATGATACAACACAGCCTCCCCGGGCCTGAAACTCTTCAACTATGTAGTTGCCTACTCGAATGGTCAAGTGGCTCAATGAGAGGGCTAAGCCTAGTGCGATGCAGTCACATACATCCATACAAAATGAAAATGTACTCATTTTTGTGCTTGAATATATTTTTTAATCCTTTCTTAAATGCTAAATACATTTTAGACTATACGGCCTTCTTTGAACAACTTAACTCACTTTGTGACATCTTATCGATTTATCACAACACTACCATAAATTTCCACGAGCCTCCGATGAATATTTGCAGCGGTATTGTTCTGCAAAGTCAAAATGCGGATGACCGCACGAATCCCAGATGGACGCGCGATGACGTCTCCATCGGATGAGTTTACTGTGATTGAAAAAATGGCCGATAAATCCGCTTTTATACCCCAGATGCACCAATTTCGAAATAAAAAAAATTCCCAGCCTCAGGCACTCGCATAATTTAACCAAATAAAATTAAATACAGTAGACTCTCGATTATCCGGGCTAATGCTGGGGAGGATGGACATGGATATTCCGATCAACAAAATTTTATTTGGGTCCGAATATAATATATTTGCAAAACAAATTTTATTATTTATTTAATATCATTGTTCAGCAAACAAGTGGCCGTTAGTAGTTAGTACTAAGCTTTGCCAAAATATACACGAGTATATTAAAAAAAAAACCTTTTTCATAGTAATTTTTTTTTGTTTTTGAGATTTTTTAAACAAATTTCCAAACACACTCCTCTATGTTTTCCCTATCCACGTTTTCAAAACTTTTAAAATTTTCCAATAATCCAAATATTTCATTTATATCATTTCATTCTCTTCGGAATGCATTGATATGTTTCCATGAATCTTTCTCCATAATGAAGCAAGTGTTTCTGGTTTTACTTTTGACAAAGATTGTGTTATTTTGTGTATAGCATCCAATATCGTATTTTTTTCCCCAGAAAATGATCATGTTATCCTCTTACTATTACGCCTTGGTCCGTGGGCTGATTTAAAGATGTCACATTAGTGAGCAAAAATTTTGCAACCATAAATCCATCGATTGTTTTCAATATACTTCGGATGATAATAGGCATAATAATACTGCTTTCTGTGGCCATCCCATATTTTTTAAATAGTCTTGTACCTCTAGAACCTATTTATTTTTGAACCAATCTTCAAAAATCTCCCTGTCAATCCGTGCCATTTTCTGGCTACAATAATCGACAAGAACATTTTTCAGTGGAATTTTCTTAACCTCTTAACCGGGAAATTTAGTTTTACGCATGTTAAAAAGTGTGTATGTGTAACGGAGAATTATTTCGATAGGATGAGATTACGAATTATTTTGTCACTCCTAGTAAACTCAAATAGTTGGTAACTCTTCATGCCTACTAGAGGATAATTTTTGAAAGATCTTGGTTGAAATATTTCGTCATACTCGCTACAGTTGCTTTTTTTTTTTTTTTTGAATGACGAAATATTTCGTCATACTCGGTTTAGAGCATCGATTCCTAACCTGGAGATATTTACCCATTAAGGGGTAAAACGGCTATTCAGCGGGGGTAATGACGCTGTTAATTTTTGGTACGTAGATATAATTTTAAATGAAATGACTTCTACTTCTGGAAAAAAACTGATTGTATAAAGAAGCATTTCTACAATGGTTTTTCATGAATATTTTTGACAGGAATATAGAAAAGCCTCAGTGTGTTATATGTAATAAAGTTCTTAGTACAGAGAGTATAAAATCGAGCAAACTAAAAGAACATTTCGAGATTTCGAAGTTCATAAGGAGTTGGCAGGTAAAGAATTTGATTTTTTTAAGAGAAAAGAGAGTCTTCTGAAGTCTTCGCAATTGGATTCCACAGGAAATGCACAAAAGATAACTGAATCGTGTCTTTAAGCTTCGTATCTAATTACGTATCCCATTGCTATGAACAAAACACGGCAAACTTTTAGAATTGAGTAATGATATTTTGGCAACCATTATTTCTGAAATTAAAGAAAGTTCTATGTTTGCACTGCAATTGGACGAGACAACCGATGTTGCAAAGTGTTCGCAATTACTGGAATAAATTCGGTACCTTAAAGATGACTGTGTAAAAGAGGAATTCTTGTTCTGCAAATTTTTTCCCAGCACTACTCGCGATGAAGACGTATTCAAATTGCTAAAATAAATTTGCTCTTCAAGTTTTGCCTTATCACTGCATGATACGATTTGGTGGTTGAGAAGCTTCATTCAGATTTACTAGGTGCGTTGAGTGATGTAGTAAATATTGTGAATCATATTTGTAGTAGATTTTTTTAGATTGTATCGATTATATTATCCAATGAAAGTAACATCAAATATTATTAGTTTTATGAATAATCCTTGATTTTTTCAAAAAAACATATATGTGTCTTAATATTATATCAAATAGGGTGTTTGTTAACCTATTTCATATGACAGTATATTTCATGTATGCTGTTCTGTATTTGTATCCATTAGTCTTGACTCAGCACTAGAAGGCTTTATATTGTAGCCTTCAACATGGATATTGTGGGAGACTTTCAACTCCCCACACCCACAGCATCCTTCATAATACACACGTTTTTATGCTATATTTATTCAACATCTATTATCGCAGACCCAAAATCGGCCCGCAACTTTTCACTTTAAAGAGTAGTATTTTGGAAGTTATGGCAAACCACTTTATCTTTCATCCCCCGGAAAGTTTCCGTGCGCCAAGTCCTGAATGATTAATAGTGCCACTATGACTTTTTTAATCAGCGACAAGGACACACAAAGCACTTTTTTATCCGACTTATAAACAAAGCTCTGGATTAGGGTTCTTCTTTTTCGTGATCATCACGCCATTGTGTGATCGCTCTTTTTTTAATTATACCAAGTATGGAACAGAACAGAGACTATTCCACGCAAGTTCCTTTACTTGTTCGCGTGAAAGGATGACATGCAACATTTACATGGCGAGGAGCATTACGTCAGATTCTGTGATAGAATGTATGCAAGCTGGCATTACATGAAGTTTTAATACATATTTGCTCGCTTTTATAAATAAAAAAAATAATTTGGTGGAGCAAGAATCGTGTGAGAATGGCGTGAAAGGCATTTTTTTCACCCCAAAAAAATCACTATAAAATTCGGGAGATCGAAAGTATTAATTCCTTATGACTTCTAATACTAATATCACTAGTATTAATATATTTTTCATAGAAATAAATATGATGATCTACCCTTACATCCTTAAAAACTGCATTCTATAATTATGATAATTTATTGACAATTATTTTTTTATTTATCGATAAGTATTTCGAGTCAAATTAATGAACTATTTGCCATTATTTTATCCATAGTTTTAATTATATTTTATTCATTAGCCAATGGTGTAATTTATGCAGTCAATATTTGGTAGCTCTTATCAATTTATTAGGGAACAAAGTTCCGTGATCGTACAGATCATATAAAATGCCGTAAAAAGCCCTAAAAGAGGATGGAGTGACCACAGAGTTTGTATGTCCAATCAGTCCACTTTTCGGACCGCTGATATGACGAATGAGCGCCTCGCGATCAGCTGCCTTACCAGAACATCTACATAAAACTCTCATAATGAAGCGAAGTTGTTGTTTAAATTTTATTGTTAAATTGTGCCCCAACGGGCGTATGTGGTTTTAAGGAAGTAAATGGAAAATTTGGACAATATAAAATTCAACTTCATGAATCAATCAATCAATTTAACACCAACAGCATTTAGCAGTTCCAATCAATAGACCAAAGCTTAGGAATGACACTATAATTTACCTTAAGTTGAATCATCCATATAAATCTTCAAATGACATTCATCCAGACAAAAAACGTTAATATACAAATTAAAATGATTTTATAAACGCATTGTAGATAACACAATTCACCGTCTGATCATAGCAAACATGACCGACGTATACAATTTACGTTTCCTTTGTCCAGTAATATTGTCCCCTCGGATCTAAATAGGCTTTGTACCAATCTTGACACCGGTGATCCTTCGTCCTGTTTGCGTGACGACGATTGGTCAACAAAATCGCATCTTTAAGAGTGTTTACCATCCCGAAAAGGATACAGGTGAGGGCGAAGGTGTGACAGATCGGAAGACTAACAAGCCGGTCACAGGTTCGAGTCCTTCCGCAAACAGAGATTAGAGGGACAAACGGCATTAGCAACAAAGGGCTCCCAGACGAAGGGGTGGACCATCGCGACGAAATTCAAGAGCTTTCATACTTCATCTCGTTTAATGAAAAGCAAATACGGCCTGACATTGCAAAACATTGTTTCAATTACGCCATGTTTACCGCCGTGGACTAAATTTGAATTTCGCAGACAATATTTGGCTGCGACATCCCATGGATTTAGCAGAAAATACATCCATCCCCGTCAAGCACTTCGAAATCTCAGAACAGGGAGTAGTCGCATCAATGAACGAGGTATATTTATGTTCAAAATATTACTATTTATTTGTTACGCTTTGGAAATCCTGGCCGACGTCTTGAGTCTGCATTTCGTTGTCTTTGTCGCTGCGACTGTTCCCGAAGCCGTCTTATTCGGTAGCAGAGATCACTCCGGGAAGCCATTAGAAGCGCTAAGCGCTCCCATGTGATAATATTTTAGCCAACATTAATCAAAATACGACGTTATTTATAAATATGTGCTTCTCGTGGCTAATATTAAGTTATAATCAGTATTAAAAATAAATATAGACATTTATTTAATGTCAAGAAATTAAAAACGTTGTATTTATTTTCCACTAACGCTTAAAATAGGGGTTGACTCAATGACGCCAACTTTTATATAACTCCTAAATTTAATGCATTTTTAGAAGCTGTTTACTCACGATATAAATTCACCCCCTTATTATGTTACTATCGAACTAATGCTTGAGTACATTCACAAATTTGAGGGATGGAAAATAATAACAGATATTTTTCGTTTATCAAGTCAATCCCGAGTCGGTAAATAAAATACCCTTTATAACAACAAGCCCGTTTGAAAGCTTATCTATCTTTATGAAATCCATTAGTTTTTTAGGGGGTAGCAGTCTAATAGCGGCATGAATCCGCATTACAAAACTGCCATTTAAAAGTGCTCATATTAAACATGTATTGTTCGTGTGTTTTTCGATGCAGGATAATACGGACATGTCAATTAATCTGAAGCTATCGAATTCAAGCTCAATGCCGGTCGTCGTCGAACATTTAGTCCTCGTTAGTGAGTACTTGCAAGTACTGAAGTTGGAAGCCCAATCAACATTCCCGCAGCAGTAGTTGAAAGCAAACTAAAACCGGGAACTTGGAGCTTTGGAGCTGGATGACGAGACCAAAATGTCAATTGGGGCATCGCAAATCAATTAATTTTGTCGAAAAGCCTTGCTGACATATGTAACAGAATGAAAATGATCTACCCCTGAAAAAACGCTAGTCTATCAAGCTTCCATTAGGTCTTATATTGGCTACGAAATCAATACACGAAATAGCGTCGGATAAGCAACAAACATCATTATTGCATCAATCAAATATTTTTTTGCATTGGCAAGAAATATTCGCATAATCGAATGATATATTTAACTATTCATAGGATTGATGATATCACAATATCAATCGTTATATCTTATGTTTTGAATAACTTTATATACTTCTTAAGCTCGCTGTTTTTCCAATGAGCAATACTTCAAATCAAATCAGATCAATTACTTACAGATTAAGTACCATCCAAAAACAATTATCATTAATTAAATTATTGTCTACCTTGAACGACTTTGATATATTATACAAAGCAAGACAAAAATATTTTGAATGTCTGAGCTCTCAGAATGGAGACGTATTACATGATATAAATATTTTGATTTCATTTAATTAGTCAAATCTTCTAATATGTATCTTTCATAATAATTCAAACAATGAAAATTTCTACGCCAAATGAGACAATGCTAAATAGACGGAGGACTTAATAAGCTTTTCTTCGATAATAAATGAAATGATTGAATGCTGGTTAAAAAGGATAATTTTTGAGTTCTTAATATAAAACTTTGGGATCAAATCTACATTTTATTTCGTTATGAAAAACATTAATAATAGGTAAAGCGGAAAGAAATGTCATTTTTTTGTTATATGGAGAAAAAAAATATTTTAATAAAAGCTATACAATATTACTCAATTGAATAATTTCCATTGTTATTTATAATTGCCCTCCACAGATTAGGTAACTTTTTAATGCCTCTTTCGTAAAATTTGGCCGGTTTTCCACTAAAGTATGAATCCAAAGGATTTTTCACTTGTTCCACAGAAGTGGTTTTTTTTATCGCAAAGCGAATGTTTTGATGACTTGAATAGATGAAAGTCTGAAGGTGCAATGTTAAGAGAATATGGTGAATTTTGCAACGCTTCCAAATCCAGCTCCCTTATTTTGTTCTGCATAATCCTTGCTGCGTGTGGTCTTGCATTATCATGCTGTAGTATTCTTCTTCGGTTGTTAACTAGCACTAATCGCTAATTGTGCACAGTATAGCTCTGCTGTGACAGTTTGGCCATGTTTTAATAATTCGTAGTGAATTACGCCAAAAAAATCCCACCAAACACAAAGGAGGACCTTTTTCAAAGATAATGACAATCGATGGGTAGAAACAGCTACTTGATTTGAAGAAAGCCACTATTTTTCCTTCTCGGGCTGTTGTAGAGGACCTACTTCTCATCCCAAGTAACGATCCTTTTTAAAAATGGATCGATTTCATACCTGGACCATAGCGATGAACAATTGATTATCCGTTGTTCCAAGACCATTGATAGCTCGTGCGTTACCCAAATTCCCTGTCTATGTTTTTTTCCCGAGTCTTCCTTATTATTATCCTTATTCCGATAATTCCTTTATTGTTTTTCGAGGATCAGATTCTACCAGAGAATTTAATGCGTCATCATCGATTATTGGAGGTCGTCCTGATTTTGGTTTATTTTTCAAATCCCTGTCTAGATAGCTTCTTTTGCTTTTAATCCTTTATCGAACAAAACAGAAAACAAAATCGCAAATGGGTCTCATCAGTTTCTGGCTTGGACCTTTTCATTGTGGCTAAAAAAATATTTGAAAAAGTAAGACCAAACAACAGAGCTTCAAAATGACACCAACTTTGACGTATTCACTCGACAGCAACCCGAGGCAAACTGATGGCAAAGACGCTACCAAAAAAATGACATTTCTTTCCGCTTTATATATATTAATAAAGTTAATAAAGCTGGGCAGAGCTATTTATGAGTAACTTTTTTAGTAATTTTAAAATATATCATAATATTCTTAAATCTGTACTCTGAGTAAATTATAAAGACAGACACTATCTGTGTTTCCATAAGAACGCTAAAAGTGATGAAAGATAACAAGTATTGTAACGATGCAATGATTAGATCATATAAACTATTGAATAATGAAGTTTTAGCATAAGAAGGCGTCGTCGTTGCATTTAAAAGCACCTCGGCAGGATCTATAGACGATGGTCCCGACCCACGAGTCGGCAACGATGAACGACGGAACACGTTTGGGATATCATTAATTCGATGATAAAAGTCTAATTGAGACAGATTCCGCAAATGATCAATAAAATGTAGAATAATCGACACAATATATTTTTTAAATTAACCCACAGCAGGAAAATAAAAATATTTACTAATGTTTAAATCCTCTTTATCCTCGTCGACTTATAACTTTGCGAATTTCATTTATATCGACTTAAAATTTACTGAACGTATTTTTAAACATTGGTTTTATCTGATACACGAAGAAAAAAATAGATTTTTTTTGAATCAACAAGGTAAAAACGTCCCTTAAAGTCATTAAATAGACTAAATATGTCTGCCATATATGCGAGCTTACTCATCCATTCCTCGTCCAAAATATGTTCTAATAGGGCCGAGTTGAACCGTAGGTCCGTTTTCGAGTGAGTTATTTGGCCTTTAAGAAAAAAATCTTTCCGGCGGAAAATCTCTGCGACCCGGCGCCGAGCCGCAGACCATCGTTTGGGGAGCACTTTGTTATTAACTAAATATCTCATGACAGCCTCTTCATGTTGTTCATTACAAATATCAACGATTCACATATTAATTGGGTTATTCTGGAATTCAAAAGATTTTAATCCATAAGCTTGCGTGACCATATAGACACGCACGTCCCTATGACTGTCAAATAATTTTGCGTAGTGATTCTATCTTTTTTGGCTTTATAAGAATGAAGATTTATTACATTTTTTATTATAAATGAGTAATTCACACGCGTCACCGACCGACTTTATTAATGCATTTATTTTAGGTTTTAAGATGACAGGTCCAGGTCATCCAGATTATATAAGGCATTTTAATTTTTCAAGCTTTTTAATTGTATCCGGCATCCGGCAGGGTATATTATAGAGCATTGCTTGTTTTGAGTCTATTTTGTTTCCGTGCTTCGTTTATTTCTACGTATGGGTTTTTTGCTGAAGCTGCACTTAATTTGGCACACAGAATTCCGTATTGCATTCGAGCAAATTTTTCCCGACATCAAAGCTATCGTCGGAAATCTAAATGCTACGTTTAACAACATTCGTTAAGCTCCTGCACACAGTTGAAAGCTTCGATTTTAGAACAATTTTATCCCATCGAGGGGGAGTAGATGCGCCCCAAGTGCATCTGCACAGAATGCATCCGATTCGAGCTGCACCACTTGATTTGTATATTGTGTAAACCGCCGTGATTGTCCTGCCATCGTGATTGCAAGCAAACAATGCGAAAGCAAATGGCAACTCTGCGGACGGATAATTGCCAAAACAGTTTTCGGCTTTTCCGATAGGACGACACACTATTATGTTCGATGACAAGCGCCATAATTTACACAGCGAACGACTGCGTAATCCTGCAGGAGATTGGAGCACATTCTTAGAGCGAGAAAAAAAATGATTGAATCAGCATCCAGGACGAATTAATATGCTCGAGCTGGATATTATGTTCGTTGCGAGCAGATTGTTCAATGCCACTATTCTACCGCAGCTCCCAGCCGACATTGCTTTAAGTAATTTAATTTCCTGCTCCTATTATAGCTCGCAGTCAAATGTAAACACTTTAATTACTTCGCAGCGAATAGAGAATAATATTGCGATATCTGTACAAGAAGGATACGCTTCAAGAGACGTGGTGAATTCTTCAACGAAATCAGCTTTCCATAAGCGGGGAGATAAATGTGGCAGTTGAGGATCTGCGCATAATGGCGGTTCGTTAAGCCTTATTTTATTTCATACTGCGATGCCAATTTCGAATAGTATTTTGCCTTCTGCCATAAAAGCGAACTGCATACTAACCCTGAACCCTTTTGTGCAAAAGGAAAATTGCACGTTAAATTCCTTTAAATAATGACAAAGGCTAACGAGTGGACGGCTACAGAGGGCAATGGTCAGGAAGACTAGAAATCGTCCTTTGTTGCAATTTATATTCTTTGGCTACGCTCGACAAACACGTTCACCATTTACATTGATAAATGGACAAAGAAACGAAGCTTCCAATTAATCCAATTGAATTTAATGAAATTGATGAGCTTAATATAGGCAACACCAGAACAAATGTTACCAACATTTCTCCATTATATCTATCTTATATACTAATAACAGCAAGTCAAATTTTAGCTCAGGTGCCCGCCACGGGCGCATCTGGGTTTGGGGCGCAAAACGCAGAATACCGACCCAGTCAAGAGTTGCGCTTAGTTTTTATTTTACTCAACTATACTACTTTACATGAACCAACACTGATTGACTCTGTCCATTTTTATTATATATGCTAAGTTGTCTAATCCCTATTTTCTTTATTATCGTTATGTTCAAGTGTGGCATCCGATAGTGAGCCGCTCATTCGTTATATCAGCGATCCGAAAAGTGGACCGATAGAGCATACAAGCCTTATGGCCACTCCGTCCTCTTTTAGGGCTTTTTGCGGCATTTTCTATGATCTGTGCGATCATGAAAGCAACGTAGTGTCTAGACACTTTCTATAATAGTATTTTTTTACAAGAGTAACCGCCATCTATACATTATGTCGGGTACTTTTGGGACTATCTTTGTATATTATTTTATATCAAACATTATAATTTAATATAATGCATTTATAATAGAATTAGTTAACTTTAAAAAATAATTGGATTCCGGGGAGGGGGCGTTAAGTTAAATACTTGCCACGGGCGCTTCATACCCTGGCTACGGCTCTGTATGTTGACAATAAAGAGCATATGTTCGCCAAGTTCGCAAAATTTTCTCGGATGAGAAGATATTCAACATCCAAACGTATTTTCAAAAAGCTAAATACCGCGTTTGGATGCATATCAAAAATGACGCATAATGCAGACGTGTCCGCCAACGCGTTAAAACAGCAACTAACCATATACCACATAAAAACAAGTTATTAACCCTTTAACTGAAACATATGAAACATAACTGAATGATATTTTAAATATGATTTAAAAAAAATACGATAATTCGTATGAAGAAACATATATTAGTCGCAATTGAGAAGCTCTTATATATCAGCCAAGGTTGTCCATCAACATGAAAGATCTGCAAGATACAAATTTATTAATATTAGGTTGAGTCATAAATAGTTGCCGGCGAAAAGAAAGATTTTTAAGCCGTTAAATAGAAAATCAAAAAATACATTTTCATCACATTGTAGCGTGGGCGATTTACTATCCCCACATAGTAGCGCTGTTAATCTGAGCAGATTTAATTCGCCAGATTAACAGCGACATCTTCCGTCTCTTTTCAGGTGCAATGTGTTATTTTAACAGCGCCATCTCTTGTGGCCCTACGGAGACATTGCACCTGCATACTGACGGATCGCGTTTCTTACGGGTGCACCGTTGCCGGTTGGGTAGTGACGCGCAGGAGGCGGGAGGCGGGAGAGTCGTTGGTTAACCTTGGCTGCGGGAGGTCGTCCTTCCTGCAGCCAGATCTCTCTCGTGTGGAATAAATAGTTATTTAGAGAAGAGAGTCTTTCTAGAAAGCCGCTCGGGGAATTGACAGAGAAACTAAATACGTCACAATCAACCATTTGCCGATACTGGGATAAATTGGTGAAGGTTAGCAAACTGGGTATGTGGGTGCCACATAATATTAGTTGCAATATTTGACGCGCTCGTTAATACCAGCCCTAACGTTGTTCATAGATGCATTTGCATATAAACCTTGTTATAAATTGAGCCGCCATATATGGATGTCTCCAGAGATGTCATCAATGAATGAATGTTAAGAATATAAAAACTAAATTTAAAATATTAAGTATGCGGCTATAGACGCGTGTGGCCTATGGGGACACTTTTGACACTTGACACACACAATTGACCTCCAAAATGTATTGCTACAGGGAAAAATGTCAGCAAAATCTGGATTTGAACCTTTAACAGATATTTGGTCAATCAAAATTCAAGTACAAAAAACGTCATAAAAGTCGTTGAAGTCCTATGAAGTTCAAAAATGTTAAAATTTTTGATTGAAAAGACATGAACGATTTTGCAGTTTGATAACAAACATATTTAATTAGAAAAGAACTCCACCAAAATTTGGAACAGTGCGTGACCATAAAAGGGCAAGTACCAAATCAGATCATAATATGGACCACGATCTCACAATATTAAATGGGAAATCTCATCTTTGCATGGTGTCGAAATCTATACACAATTTTCATTCGTATTGTAATTAATGCCTACTTTCTGCAACTGTATTTTGTCTCGCCCGGAAAAATTAGCCTTTGTCGAAGAACAAAAATTACAATCTTCGGGCAAAAAAACAAATACAATTTCCGATGCGCTAAAAATGTGAGCGACAATCGCAATTTGTTGCCTTTTAATTTGTACCGAGTTCCGCTTTAATTGGCTGTTAAAATTTCGACAATGCGTCGCAAAGTCATCATTTAGCCGTAAAATTATAGCTTTTATGACGAGATAAAAACAATTATTTTTTCCGCTCGTTTGTAGTTTGTGTTTCGTCTCTTTTTTGGGCCGTGAAATTGGATGCACGTTTTCATAGGGCATTTTAAAATGCGTCTGCAGATCAAATATTGGAATGTTTAAATCGATAACGTACTAGGGTGTCCCGTGATGGTTTTATTTATTTGAAGAATTATACTTAAAAAACATAACGCATGCCTGCTACTAATATTGTTTTCAACATTTTATTATTCAGTTTCACTCCAAATTCGAATCGAATTGTATGATCTTAATGGTATGACCAAGTCTCATATGATCTTATCGAGCAAAAAGGTATTAAAATATTCGCATACAAGCGAGATGATATTCAAAATAAATGCGTTTTATCAACTAGAAAATCTATTTATGATTTGAAACAGTCAGTTGCCATGAAATAACAAGAACCTTTTCAGGTCATAGTTTCAATCGCGCTGGTGAATTTTATTTTGACAGAACAGAAAAGGCATCATTCATTATGGCAGATTCTATATCGACCGACACAATTTTTTCTTGGACTTTTATATTATGTAGTAAGAATCGTTTCTAACAATTTTCAATCCATCCTTTGCTAAGATTTTTTATGAATTTTGTTAAGCAATAATTCCATATAAAGGTATACCATTGTCACTTCAATATTCTATCCAAAGCATAAGAACTTTCTCTATATTTTCTATTATTATTGAGAATATTAGAGCAATACATTTCGCACAGATTTGCACATTCATAAAATATTTTTTCGACTAATTGGGTGACATTAATTAGTCCCATCGGTTCAAAAATAGCTATAAACTCTAGTGAAATATAATGATTTTATTTACGATACAATTTTTTCATACTTTTTTATGTGTACATTTCGACGTTTAACCTTTTTATAACGTCGACCTGAAAATCCCTTATCGTCAAAGCTCATATAACTTCATCGGAAGCTGAGTCGGCAGCCAAACTCAATTTTTCGATATCAGAATAGACTTTTTTTCATAATAATAATAGTTGTGCCCACATATAAAATGTTGGATGAGGGCGGCACACACGCCCTAACGCACACACTCAGCCCCGCCCGACAAAGCCGCATTTATATTCATGGCGATATTCGAGCACAATCGAAGATTTGAATATCACCAAGGCGAAAAATTGTTTTCGCGCCTATCATATTTTCCGCGGCGTTCGAGTATCCTCATCGAGAGCTTTTCCTTTTTTCCTTTTGAGCAGCGAAACCGGGACGCCGAGAATGGGTTAACAGGCGTTAGAATAAATCTTCGCCTTATGCAAAAAACCCTCTGATTCAATGTTTGAAGATGGGGAAAAAAGAGAAAATATGAAGACGTCCCGGCACACGGGAGGCATTTATCAACTATATTTGAAATGCGAAATATTTGTGTCAATAGCTCGCCCGTACACCCTTTTCACCCTCTTGACTCCGGCTCGAGGGTATCTTAACAATTTTATTTCTCTCTTCACACTTTCTCTTCGTGCCGAAGACTCTCCACTTTTATAAATAAACACGAGCTCCGTCACACTCTGACCTATATTATGCGACCGAACTGTAAAATATACCCCCCCGATCTTTAAAAAAACACCCTGCAGCCACAATAATTTACGCAGAATTTCCATCTCGGAAAGCTTCCAGAAGATGCCACGGGACCACTTTACTTTGACTCCCATAACATGAAAATGAATTCAATTACACAACTTGAGCATTTCTGTGTTTGAAAATTATTTTACAGTGGTCGATTTTAGACGTTGAGATTCGATGTGCAAACTGATATAAAATAGCGATATTTAATAAACATTACACTATGAACAATATTTCATAAGCCTGAATATGAAAAAAACTTATATTTCTCATCCAAAATGACTTAGTAGCTTAACGACCCGCCGTATCTGACACCAGTGTAACGTAGAAGGTAAATTAAGTTGAGATCGGACAGACGGCGATTTAGTGGCATATCGGATTCTTGAAGACAAAGTCCATGCCCCAGAGGTTATTGCTACAATGAATCCAACCTCAGTTTGAAGTTTGAAGAGGACTGCAGCAATGATGTCATGATGGTTTTTAACAAGAAGGTTTGTATCTGTAACGTGGGCGATTTACCATCCTCGCGTAGTAGCGTTTTTAACAGCGACATCTTCCATCTCTCTTTGGGTGCAATGTGTTATTTTAACAGCGCCATCTCTTGTGACCCTGCGGAGACATTGCACCTGCATACCGACCGGTTGGGTAGTGACGCGCAGGAGGCGGGAGTCGGGAAAGTCGTCGGTTAGCCTTGGCTGCGGAAGGTCGTCCTTCCTGCAGCCAGATCTCTCTCTCATGTTGAATACTTAGTTATTTAGAGAAGAGAGTCTTTCTATTCGACGCCCATTTATACCCATCCATTCGTCCAGCAACATCACGACCCGATAGAAGAACGGACCCGTGTGCTAGCGCGGCCATCCCGATGAGAACGTGGGGGCGGGGAGCTGCTCGAGGACTCTACCCCCGAGAGAACCCCCGCTCTCTACGTAACATAACATTCACTCGAATGTATTACAGATGAACTTTCTAAATTACACGCAAAAAAAAAAAGCACGCAGCAGGAAAAGTCGTCAGTTAGCCTTGACTGCGGGAGGACGTCCTTCCCACAGTCAGATTTCTCTCTGTCTCTCTCTCTCTCGTGTTGAATAAAGAGTTATCTAGAGAAGAGAGTCTTTCTGTCCGATGCCCCTCCAACAACATCCATCCGCTCGGCTACATCACGGCCCGAAAGAGAACGCACCCATGATGACCATTACCAATCATTTTGATGGCTTTTCATGGCGTATATATGTTTTTAAAAATGTGGTCGCCAGCCACACCTCCTATAAATTTGAACCCAAGATGATTGTGCTCATGACTGCGAAAGCATAAAGCAATAAAAATAGTGACATAGAAAATTATAGCTGGAAAACTTACAATGTATGTTATGAAAAAGTTGACAAGTTCTTAAGTTTTGGCTTCTAAAAAAGATAAAATTCATTTTGAGTCTTGGTAATATGAAACTATTACAAAATTTTGATCTCGTAAAACAATAACTTTTAGACTAGATATTTAATCTCAAATTATATTTTAATGCAATCCAATTGATCAATGTAAAAAATTTGGTTATTGTATTATATTGCTCAGATTAATTCAAGGGCCATAAACATATCAAACAGTGAGATAAAAATATTTCAAGCAGCCAATATTAATGAGCAATCTTTTTATTTTTTGCCGAAATTTTTAGAATTCACTGAAGAAATTATTATAAAAGCATCTCTAAATTTTAATGAAAATATTTTAAATATATAATTATTTTATTAGGAAAATTTCAAAGACTCGGGCCTTGATATCCCACGCGCTTTTCCATTGACCTTTTGCCAAATATAAATCTAAAGACGTACACATCGAACACAACCACTTAAAATGTCATATTACAAATTTAAGATGTCTCACACGTTGCCTGTATCAATGCGCCAAAATTTAATAGTTTGCGAAGAACACGTCGAAGTTCCATTCTAAGCTCGTCGCATAGTTTCAATAAGCCGAAATTGAGATAGAATTTTAAAAGCACTCATCTTTATGAATTTTATATTCAGATGGCGTTTTTTCCAAGGCATAAATTGATTTTTTTCGCCCGCAGCTTCGCAGAAGGACGTCCAAAAAATAAACGCTCCCGAGTATCTGAAAGAATTTTGTTTAACTATTAAAAATTTTATCGAGTCATAAATTTGCATACATAAATATGCATTGGACGTGTCTGGACTTGGAAGGCTTTCATAAATGAGTTATTGCATAATTGGATCAATCTAGATATTGAGTTCCAAACTGAATGGGTATCATCTCTTTGAAAATTCAAACGGCGGCTCAAATTAAAATTTTCCAAGCAGATGAATTACTTTTAGTTATGAGTCGTCAATAACTTAGTTCTCGATCAAATTCTTTTGATAATATGCTACATTTACTATTTGGAAAGTAAACTGAAGCTGATTTAATTTATCAATGATCTGTCTGGGCTTAAAAGCGAATTTTATTTTGAGACACCTTTTATTTATAAACAAAAAATATACGTATTAATACAAATATCATCTAAGTTAAATCTTCATTTTATAATCACAACAGTCCCTTTATTGTTAAATTAATTTACCAATATCGGTTCCTTCCTCTTGGATCTAAATTACGTATTTCTACTATTAAATACATTTTAACACGCTGAATAGTATTACATTATTAGATAGAGATATTCGTTGCATCTTTAGTTCATTAGATTCCCCAAAAACTAATTCCATTATCTTCAACCTGAATGATGAGCTTTTCTCCAATTGTTTTATCGTTTTGCTTGGCAATTTCTATTGCGACTTCATATGATGCTTGCATTAATGCTGTGTTCTCTTCCTAAAAACTTCCAGTTTGATCAATTGTCTAATATTTGCAACTAGTTTTATGTCGAGGTATTTCCAATGGGGGTGTTAGGCATTGAGGTTACCTGATACTCGAACTCTTTCTTCCATTTCAAACAATTGGGAACAGTTCCTTTTGGGATCAGACTTATTTTAATTTTAAACAAATATTACATACGAAATTATTCAAACTTCAAAACACCATTAAACATACAAACTGCATTATGGTGAATATTTTTTATTGGCTGTATTAAGGCGCTAGAAATCAATGCAACAGATAAGATAGAACCAAATCGGGTAGAAATTTAAATATGTACGAATTTTGTATCGCTTCATTTTGTTTACGAAATCTGCGATTCACAATGAACGTTGATAAAATCTCGCCTCCCTTCTGACAAGCCAGGTTAATATGACGGATCACACTTTAAGGATAAAATGGGACCCTGATTTACAAAAGGACACAATTGCTGTCTTGTAATGCAAAGGACGATTCACATAACAAGGCCTTTGTTCCATACAAGAATTGAGTCAAACGCGGAATAGCGCTTAATAAGAACGGGATGGGCCAAAAGTCACTTTCTACTGGAATAAATTCATAATATATTTCATCAATGGATATTTCAAATTATGTTTAATACAAATTAAAATATTTTCTCTATGTGTTTGAAGAAAATGCAGCAGTAATTAATTTCAGAAGATCCGATAGTTTTTCAAGGAGTTAATATAATATTCATCGTGGATATTATAGCTGAATACACAATAGCTTCAGCAAAATTAAATTAGTTCAAAAGTGTAATACAGAAATACATTGATTAACGCAATTTATGATTGAATGATGAAGCCTGTCTATTGTAAATTTCTTAGTAGCTTAATCAATAACAAAATGCACATTTTTATGTTGACGCGCAAAAAAGTAAAAGAGAGTCGACCAATAGCCTTGGCCGCGGGAAGATGTATTCATCTCACCAGTTTCTAGCCTGTCTCCTAACAGGAGTTCCTTTCCGAGTAAATAGTAGAACATCTTTTTGCCACTACTTGATCATTTCCATTATCATCTTCAGGCTTCCGTGACTTAAGGCGTCTTCTCACTTTACAAATTTAAAAAAATCGATTTTTATTTTATTTTAAATTTTGAAAGTACATATCTTCAAAAATATTATATCGAAATTTCATAAAGATCGGACGAGTCTAACTACATTTTTGGGCGACTGTTAGGTGACTACCTGAGAGCACCCGGCTGCATACGTATTGTTCAGACTCATGGTGCAAGTACAAGAAAGTGGTGAAAAACTATAGGATAGAAACTTTTAAACATCCTTTTGCTCTAGCTGAAGATGTTCACGAGGTTTTGAAACCGATTTATGAAGATCTTTGGAGGAAATACCCAAAATAACAACAAGTGTTTCAACAGCTGTGTCTGGGCAATTTTTCTGCAACCAAAACTTTAAACGCGTTTATCTCAAAACAAGGTTTTTCGGTAGCTTGTTGATAAAATTTCGGAAACTATTCGGCCGATTGTCATGAAACTTGAATGACATATTTTTCATAGTTATGGCTATAGCGCATATCATCAGATTTTTGAAATTTTGATTTTAAGTAATTTTTTTAACAAAAAACTGCAAAAAAACGCGGTTTTTTTTTACTTTTTCGTAAAACATGCGCCATTTTCTTATTTTCGCGAATATCAAAAATCTGATAATATGCGCTATAGCCACTGATATACTGAATCTAAAACTGTTTTATTTTTTTGTTTCAAATGACCCATCTCGGAGATACCATCAACAAGCCACGAACATAACATTTCTACTTGGGTTTTTTGATGCTACTGTTTTATTATAATAATTGTTCAAAAAAAAATTATTTTTTTTCATTTACTTGAAAGATGTGTTTATTACATAAGATCTATTTTATCTCATAATTTTTAGCGAAAATCCTCGAAAAAAAAACGTGAAAATAGCCAATTTTTGAGGCGCCTAAAGTGAGAAGACGCCTTAATACCAAACGAACACTTAACTCTTACTTTTTTAAACGGGCAAAGTTAAACACCGCATGAGAAATAATACTCACATGTAAAAATCGCTATAATTTCAAAGCTACCAAACATTGCCCACGCGCTCGCACGTGGGCTTGTTCTTCGATCGGACCGCTGTAAAGCCGGTAAGATGGAAGTGGCCGAGTGCTGATGGAAATACTTTTTTCTTATAGCTATTATACTTTATTTGCGGAAAGGCTACAGCTATGAGCCTGCAGGAAGGACAACTTCCCGCTCCAAGGCTATCTGATGACTCTATGTTTCCTGCGCGTCACCACAGGACAAAAACGAGTGCACGTGCAAGAATCTAAATAAATGCAATGTGTCCACATAAAGACAAAATATATCTCTATTAATTTGGCATATTACGTCTGAATGATTGCATCGCTGTTAGTCTGGCGAATT
This sequence comes from Stenopsyche tienmushanensis, assembly GCA_008973525.1. Classification (NCBI taxonomy): domain Eukaryota; kingdom Metazoa; phylum Arthropoda; class Insecta; order Trichoptera; family Stenopsychidae; genus Stenopsyche; species Stenopsyche tienmushanensis. The sequence continues at coordinate 274,733 of WACJ01000109.1, read as the reverse complement.
GCATCTGCATAAATCAACAGCGAATCTGCGTGAGGATGCTGTTTCGCCCACGCAATATTATCATTAGTTTTCATAAATCATATTTCAATTATTGTTGCAAATGCAACCACTCATAAGCGATCATACACAACTGTATTCATGGTCTCTGTATTTACTTCTCAAGTTACAAAAAATCAAGCTTAACTTCTGATATAGTAATCTCACAAATTTGCTGTTGAGTTGAAATTTTCTTCCACAATATAGATTTGAATCGGAAGCTTAATAATAAGAGTTCATGATTTAACCCACTGTGTTAACATTTTGATGATGATTGATATAAATATAATAAAAAGAGACTTTTGGCCCTCCTTATATATTATAATTTTGATGATTTTTTCATCCATCTCATTAAAGTCTTAACTATTGTATGATTCAACAATCACGCTTTCAAATATCAAATTATTATATTTTTGGATCATAAGTCATAAATTAAATTTTCAAACAATAGTGCTGTTATGGGGGTTGGACGATAATTAATTTGAAAAATGTGGAATTGAACGGAGTTCATAAATTTGAATTTACGATGAAACTTAGGGAAGAGTTCATCGACGATGAAGCCAGATCCAAGTCCAACAATCCGTTAATGGATGGAAGAAAATTCCATTTGGCCGGCGCGAATGCCTCCAGTGAGGTAACCCTCACACCTCCGGCGGAGCCATTTGAATGATGCGATAAGGAAACACGGCTCGGAGTGCCGAAATATATGAAAATATTCAATTTGTGGACGAGTCACAATGGACCCGGCTGAGGGAGACAGGAACGAGGGGAATCAAAACATATTTTTCCTCCCGGCTCCCAAAATCGCGTTCTATGTTGCCATTCGTGAAAAAATACAAAAGCTCGAGTGAAGAAAGCAAACAAAGCCGAATTTCCATATGTTAAAGAGCCCTCTTTTGATGGAATGACTTTTTAGGTTTTTGTACAATGAAACGCGCTCGTATGGGAATTCACTTTCTATATCCCGTACGAAAACATATCGAATGTTGCCACGATTCGATCTGAAATATTTATGAAGTCGGAATTCAAATTACAATATTTAATACAGGCCATTCTTTGATGTGAAATTTACGCAAATCCAAATACGCTTTTGCGATCGAGGAGTACATATCTTAGGATGTTTTTATTTGCGCTGAGTAAATATTGAATGAATGCTTTAGTTAGTCTACAATTTCAATAAAATGAAAATAATTTGCCACATTATCAAATTCATAAATGAATTTACATTTAAGAAGACTGGAAAGTAATCAAAATTTTGAGATACGGTTATAACTTGCATCAAAAAATCAGTAATTTGCAATAATTCTAACTAGAAAAATATTAGCTTTCTTGAGGTTAAATACTGGCGAGAGTCGCCGGGTGATTCCCCACCCCAATGTGCGTTCTTCTATCGGGCCGTGATGTTTCTGGAAGAATGGATGGGAATAAACGGGCGTCAAATAGAAAGACTCTCTTTTCTAAATAACTATTTATTCCACACGAGAGAGAGATCTGGCTGTAGAAAGGACGACTTCCCGCAGCCAAGGCTAACCGACAACTCCCCCGACTCCCGCCTCCTGCGCGTCACTACCCAACCGGCAACAGTGCACGCGCAAGAAGCGTTCCGTCGGTATGCAGATGCAATGCTTCCGTAGGACCACAAGAGATGGCGCTGTCAAAATAACACATTGCACCTGAAGGGAGACGGAAGATATCGCTGTTATTGGGTGCTCTCGACAATGTTTATTTATTTATGTACAAGCTTCATACACGCTGCGACGGTCCTGACAGATAAATGGATTTTTACGGATAATAAGTGGCGAACAAGCAAATGTAACATCTAAGATTATGAACATTTTTAATTAGCTCACTACTCAAATGGTTAAATTATTATAAGCCATGAAAATGGATACATGGTGGATTTCTTCCATCCCATCCAGGTTAATCTACAAACATTGCATCTTCTTATTGTAGACTTAATGTAGACAATGCCTAAATTAAAATCGGATTGAAAAATTGTTTACTGTTTTCTTTTGAAGACAATTGAGTAAAAGTTCTATTTCTCGCCTGCATTAATCAAATGCTGCAAGAAATAGCTGCAATTCTACTTTTTGCTGTAGCGACCAGCACACGTTGCTTTGGTTTGATCTAATAAATCGTGCGGAACAGGAACTCCTTCTTTTTAAACTTTTCCAGATTTTAAAAACATTTTCGTATACAATCTGTCCCATCAATAAAAATTGGAATGTATGCTAATATTTATTCTTTGAAAACAGTTGCCATATGATTTTTTTCTAGCTGTGATGATTTTACTATCATTATAATAATAGTTTTAATCAATTTCTATTCATAGAAAAACATTATATTATCAAATTGCGTCCATAAATAATTTGGAGCTGTGAGTTACCACAAGAAAGCAGGGACATACGCTGGTCATGATTTGGCCTACATTCCAACAATATCTTCAGGCAATGCATATTAAACAATTTTTATAAATATGAACCTCATTATTAAATAAGAATTGATCAATCAAATATAAAAAATAACTATATTCCATGAGCATATTTGAGATTCTTCCTTAAGGCTACATTTAGTTTGGGTATAAAAAAATATATTTTTTATTTATAAAGCAGAAAAAATATGTATCTACTTACGTAAAATTCAATTAACTTTTTCCTCCTTCATTTTTTTGATAATTTTCGTGAGGATTTCCACGGGAAAAGGTTTGCAAAACATTACTTACAACATGTCACGTGTCATTAACAGACAACAGGATTGCGGCTGCTATAATGAGGAAAAAACCTTCTGCAAAAATAACAAAAGGAGGGAAAGCCATCAACCCTTTATCCGAGAGGGAGGAAAAAAAACAATTCCTGGTGTGAGAAAGTGAATTATCCGAATCCGTATCGTCACTCTTCTCGACAGATAGGAAAAAAGGATGCTCTATGTTTTTATTCAGCAAAATTTGATACGGTATATATATATGGCTAGATGTTACATTTATCATAATTTTTAAGGTATCATGTTGTTATGAAGGATCTTCGGTGGCATGAAGCTTATGATGAAAAATTTAATATTCTTGCATTTAAAAAATACTGAATTTAAGCTTCCGTGAGTAGCTTTCATGCAGTCACCATTTATTCTGGAAGGAAGTGACAGTGAATTAAATGTATTTTTTTAGAGAGAGGACCTAAGGCATCTGGGATGGAGGATAACCTTCGGAGCAGAACGAAGTGAGATGGTAATGGAAAAGGACGACACCGACTTAATTTTAACGAATTTGCATAACACGCTCTGTATTATAATGAAACTGCTGCAGGAGCTGTGTGTGAGGAGTGTTCCGGCAGCATAAAACGCTTGGCCACACTTTCAAGTGCTACCCCTAAACATAAACTCGTATTAATGCATTCCTCCCGTGCGTGCCCCGACCTTATTCTTTGATTTTTACATTCATCAAACGCATTGCCGACACTAACCGAGTAAAGAAGAAGCGAAAATAAATCTTCAGTTTATATAACCGTCAAAATAAACGAGGGATCCCGAAACACTTTCGATTCTAGCATCTCCACTTTGGCGTCCCGCAGACCGTGAATATTTCAATTATTTGTTTACAGTCGATTTAATCGTCCAACCGATCAATACAAAATATTGCCTCCATTCTTATACAATCGCAAAAAATCCTAATTTTGCCCATACTATGAACGAGAAGCGCGCCGAAATACGCCGAAACGTTGACAGGAGCAGACATAACTTGATAAATCTGTTTGATATTCAATTACCAATCAAGCGGAATAATTATCGGAACAAATGGATTCCGGATTTGCACCGGAAACCGGATGCAATCGTTCAGATGGCGAAACAAAGATCGTGCGGTAATCGATTCTGCTAATTCGGGGTGGTTTTATTTGGCGATGCATTCGGTTGTAAAACAGAGCCAGACGTTTTTCGGGGTTGAACATTGACCAGCGTTTCCATGAGAAATATCCGATTTTTATTTGCCAATTATTCATTGAGATTGCAATGCCTCAATTGATAAAAATGATACTTGTCAAAGTTCTGATAAAAAATTAATTCAATAAATGACAGATATAATATACCGAAACACGTCAGTGTTTCTGAATTATCATTATGACAGTCTGCTGACTGAGTTCCATTGGGTTTGGAAAAGAATCGGGTTGAAATCTAGTGAAAATTCATCATAATTAAGTCATACTGTCAAAGTAGCGAAGCGACGGGGCTCCACCCTTCATCACCGATGGGACTCCGCAGCCCCGAGACGAACTCGCAGCATATGCGACGGAAATCCGTATTTAACCTCCACAGAGTGGGTAATTCTTTATTTAAGATCGCTAATTCGACGACAACAAAAAGGGGGAAGCCCCCATTTTCGTATAACACCATCAATGTATCTGATAAAATTCGCAAAATTCCCGATTTCCCGACAAATTATTTTTTTTTCATCGCTGCAGATGAATATTTATATATTATAATAATTTCATGTGCTTCGTAATTATATTACGAAAGAATACAAAAATTCTGAGCCCCGTATCTATTATATTTCATATTGATATTCCCATTATTAGAGTCGAGGTGTAGTAAATACATCATCGGTAGAAAAAGGTTAATATAACAATTTGAAAAACATACATGTACTGTATATATGTATACATAGATTAGAACGGTAACTGCTCCTAGGCGTCGCCTAAGCTCGCCAATAGTAGTTACGCCACTGTTTCCGTCTTGCACAAATTAGTAAAATAAGCAATCATTTATAAGTGTTGCCAGACTATTTACTGTTTGTTAAGATAGTATCAGACTGTTCAAACATGCTGTAGCCAACCAGAAAATTATGTCATTTTTTAAATTTTCTGGTTGGCTGTATCAGAAAATATAGCCAAAATATTCCTATTTATTTGTGACTATATACTAATTTTTAGAAGTAAATGGATGTATTAATATTTCATCTTTGATACAATTAATAAATATAATTAAGAGAAGGTATGATTCTATTTATATAGCTGATAAAATTCTTATTATAATAACTATATCATAATTTAACTTAACATAGCTTATTTTTAGGTATAATGTATTTATATGAGCGTCGTTTGTCTGTGTGTCGGTATGAACGCTAGGGAATAAAAATAATATAATCATTATGTATTCGATCAATCCTTTTTTTAAGATTTAATTTTAAATTTAATTTAATTGCGAATGATCTTAAAAGGACGATATTATTTAAATAATAATTTCCATATAAATTCATTCAGTATATTTTTTATACAGTGGCTCTGTCGTCATGGGGATCAATCGGGGGTAAAATCAAATGATTAGCCTCCATGGGGCTTTGTTTGAGCTCCATTCGGTCTTCCAGAATTTTTAAATAGGGAATCAATAAACCCTCGTCCGACCCAAATTCCCAGTTGACATGAACCGGTACATATGTGTGTGATTACACGTGTATTTTTAAAAACGACCTTGGATTCCAATATGGGCCCTTTTCCTATTCAAAATGATTACCTTTTCCATTATATATAAAAGGGAGCTCCCAGGCCGCTCACGCTTTTATTGATCACCGTACTGGGAAAGGCTCGCAGAAGGGTAAGTCTCCACTTTTTCTTCTGACCATCTCCTATTCATCTCAATTACCAAACTCGGGACTGGGGTTGGTGTCCTACTCATTACTTGCCTTTTCTGTCATTATGGCAAAAATTCGGCCCCTCCCTTATGCGGACGCCACTTATACACATGTCCAATTCAATAACTGAATTAAAATTGAACCCCCCAGATAAAATATATCTTTTTGACATGATTATGTATAAACTGGTTTTTGACAAAATAACATGAACTGTGACCACATGGCATATGAAGCCTCCGTATGCACTTCATTTAATTATTAATCGGTTCATATTTCCTTGGAATATGAACTCAATGCAGGCAGTTTCTGTTTCATTGCAGATGTTAAATCGTATGAAATGCATAACGAGATTAATGTTCATTACAAAGGTATTGAAGATTCATAATCCCATTAAGGATTGAAAGCAAAAAATAGAAGCAAAGCAGACGGTTTCCATGAAAAACATTTTCGCTGCACGGAAACAGATTTCCCGCATAATTGTTTTTCCCCGGCCAAACAATGATTTATACGTATATTCGTAATATTTTAGTCTTCCGGAAAAGGGCACAACCGCCGGAGCGCTAGTTTCTGGGGGGCGCTCATTTCTAGTATTAGATATATCACCGAAAAACTTTGCTAGATTACGTGCACGTCCGGCGGCCTTCCTTCGCTAATGGCCTTCTTATTCCCATCAACCGGAAACAAAACGACCAATAGCGCAGACCGGATGTGCTGCAGAAGGGAGGATATACGTTTCGCCGAAATTAAATACGAGTTAAAAGCCTGGCCCGGGGCGAAAAATTAAATATATCGCTACTAAGATTGCGGTGTGCTTCCACGCTGATTATCTGCCATGTTCTGCCTTCGCTGAGAAATTATTTTGGGCATGTGGAATTAAGGAATATCTTAGTGGAGATAAAGCGCCAAGATTCATGTGGACGTATTAAGATATTAGCTACGTCCTCCCCATATATACAAAGGAGCCATTTTCATGAATTCTGGCCCTAAACAATACTACTTGAAGATTTGAACCGAAAATTTACGATTGTTTTATAAAACATTGCAGAATGATAATTAAAAGCAAATCTAAATATATGTATACAAAATAGCATAGTTGATTTTCTTTATACCCTTATCATATAAATATATAGAAAAGGGGGGATATAAAACTCCATTACGCAATTATTTTACGACTTTTAAAAAATTGGGCAGTCATCCCATCATATAATTTTCTGCCCTAAAAAATGAATACGTGTTTTTTTTATTTAAAAAAAAATAGTCCCGGGATTAGTAAACGTAGTCCCGAAAAATTCGGGATTGAAATTTTTGTCTTACAGAAATCATACACCTCACCAGCACAATGAAGGCTACTAAATCGAGACATTCCCGCCGAAATCTGGACGCTTGGAAACAGTGGCGTAACTACTAATTGGCGAGCTTAGGCGACGTCTAAGGGCAGTAACTGTCTAATCTATGTATACATATATAGAGTACATATGTTTTTCAAATTGTTATAGTAACCTTTCCCTACCGGTGATGTATTTACTACACCTCGACTCTAATAATGGGAATATCGATATGAAATATAATAGATGCGGGGTTCAGATTTTTCGTATTCCTCCCTAATATAATTACGAATCACATCAAAGTATTATAGTATATAAGTATTCGTCTGCAGCGATAGAAATAAATAATTTGTCGGGAAATCGGAAATTTTGCGAGTTTTAGTTCGTGTCTCAACAGAAATTTAATCAGTCACATTGATGGTACAATACGTAAATGAGAGTTCACGTGGTCATCAACTCGAACTAGCATTTAAATATGTGATGACGATACCTCCAACGATCAGATTTTGATCAAATTTATCAATGTAATTTCTTAATTTCTTGGATTCCCTAGTCGCTACCATAAGTCAAAGTGTCAAAAAAAACGTTGTATGGCCACTTAACTATTAATCTGGATTATTGATTCTGGTATGTTTATAAGTCTATTTTGAAGTAGAATAACAAACAGAAAGACTCACTACTTCACCACAGTCAACCCTTTTTCCCTTCTCCTCTTTCTTAACTCTTTCCTGCGGGTACATATTGAGATTGACCCCTGCCCTGCTCCTCACTTGAGATATGTACCTTATGTTATTCTGGAGCAGAAAATGGAAAAAGATATGCTTTGCCTGGCTTGTTGCCATTATACAATAGTAATTATATTAGAAGCTATAGTGAGTCAATCGCTCGGTTTGTTTAGTGCTCCTGATATCCAATTGTTTAAAAGGCTTAAGAAGAACTGGGACAAAATTGATCAAAGTGATTATAAAACGGTAATTTATGGTACCACATTCTCAAAAATCATAGAAAATATTACAGTAGACAGGATTTTGCTTAAAAACAACTTCAAGTGTATCAACCTCGAGATGACTATAAAGAGTTACTGAATCTTTCTATCATTTACTTGGGAGGAATTCCTGAAAAAGGAGTTTCATTTAGGAAATCTGCTAATCTTCAACTTGCTAAATGAATGGTTAAAGCTATGTGTTACTTTATTTTTTTAAATTTAAACATCAGTTTAAGCTGATGAAAAAGGAATTGAAAGCAATGAAAGATATTTGTCTTTTCACAGTCGTAATATACATACAAAATACTGGTTTCAAGCCCCTGTCGGACATTCAGTACCAAGAAACGGCTTACAGTTATTAAAAGATCTGGTATCCTTTGAAAATATAAACCAAATAGTTACCAAAACTGTCATGAAAAAAATACTGGGACATTTATGGTACTTGTCGGAAAAGTTGGTGTCTTTTACATTTTTTGACGACGAGCTTTCAGTTAAAAATAGGCAAAATATGGTAGATGCACTAAGAATCGAGGGTGTAGAAGATTGCCCGAAAATAAAAAGCATTTATGTCGAACACATCACCGAAAAAAGCATAGAAGACTTTGTGACTAGCAAATTTTTATGATTTTTCCAGATACTAGATAACTCATCAGAGTTTTTGAATAAAGATGTTGAAACGTGGAAGGATGACTCTGATTTTAAGGCTGCAAAAAAATGGTCCATTCTATGCTGATAGTGAATTATTGGACCAAGTGTTGGTATAGTGGCTTAAATCCTGGACTCTTGTTGCAAAGGTTCGGGTTCAAATCCAAATTGTGGAAAAAATTTTCACCGTACCAACAAATTTGGGAGATCGGAAATATTAATATTTCTGATCGATCGTCTCGATCCAGGTTTACCCTGATTTCCTGGATTAGAAAAAGTAAATTCTGAGGCGATTAATAAAGTCGTGCAGGGACGCCCATGAGTGAGTAATTGAATTTGCAACAATAATTAAATTATCATTTATATATATAATGATAATTTCGCTACTCACTCATAGATTCTCTCCTCTCCTACCTTTCCAAATAATCCTATCCTTACTTTACCACGTGTGGAAGGCAACGGGAAACCACCACATTAAATCATCTCCCAAGTAAGATCTCCTATGGAGATCACCCTATATCCGTTATCGGATATGACACATCAAAGATTCATGCTTTGATGGACGTCATAAGGATTTAAAAAAAAAAAAAAGTGAATTATATTGCTGAGCTTGGTGTTGCCTTAATGAAGGAATATTATATAATAAATTGATGACAATCGACGAAGAGCAAAAGCAATATTTGCTTTTGTTAGTAAAAGCTTTCAGAAAGAAATATCCTGATACAAAAAAATCAACGCTTGTATCCTGAATATTTATGAATTTAGTATTAAAAGTGTATCCTTATTTATATTCTAAACATTACTTTTATATGTAAATATTAATAAATACAAGTTAGAGATTAAAACAGTTTTTTTTATTTTTTTATGAAAATTCAAACCTTGATAGCTACCCCTAAATATTATTTTAAAAAATTGAAAAAAATACTAAAACAGGTTTTAGGGTGGAAAAATAAATATTCTTCTTAGTAAAATTCTTCCCTTATTTTGGAATTTCCCGGAAATACTTACAGGTTAAATGCATTATTTTATTCGCTGGGCAGAAGTAGAAATTTCAATATGGCATTCATGCTGTGGCCGCATTTTACAGAAGCTACCGCTCAAACAATTACAAGACCTAACTGCGCTCTCCGGGGATCTTCATTACAACAACCCCTGAATCCGTCCATTATAACGAAATAAATTCATTTCTGCGGCTCAAACTCCGTGGCCGGACTCCAACTCTTCCAGCACTTGGGCACTGGGTGCGCCACATGCCGCCAAAAAAAAGGTCGAGAAACAAAAGGCGATGGGCTGCGATATAATATGAAGCCAGACAAAATGAGCCGGCAGCTCGGAAGTTTGCCTGTCCGCAAATTGATATTGCGCCCGACGGGCCTGGATGGGAGGTAAGCTTCCGACCGCCTCCGCCCCTGAGATGGCCCCAAATGAAAGAGGGCGCCGAGGTGATCGAGGGGCGGCAGCTTTATCCTTTCATGTGCCACCTAATGAAATGAAGCGATAACTGAATACAGATATGTAACTCCCTGTATACCTGCCCTAACTGATTTATGAGTCCCACTCCTTCTGCCTACATCCTTATCCGCCATGCTTAATCCACACTAGTGGAAAAAACTGCCATCAAAACAAAATTTTGATGTAGCATAGAAATATTATATAATGCGTTTGTGTGAAATTCGAAATTTATTCTGATTACTAGACATTTAAAAATAAATTTTCTATGTGCGTAGTAAGGCAAATTTACTTGAACATCACGAAAAGTGAAACTCCAAACAATAATTGTCGGAGAATCGTGTCTGTCGCATACATTATAAATACGTTACGCGCATGCGTCACGCCGCATCTACTGTGTTTATGCGTAGCATAAAGAAATTAGTGGACCAGTAGCTTACCTATTTTATTATATATTACACAAATACAGGCTATTTTTTTAAGTCCAAGCTAAAAAGTTTCATATTTTAAATAAGGTAAATACAATGAAATATCTGTATACATACAATAATTTGGCATAACTGTATAAATCATCTGGTCTAAATATTTTTTTAATTTCATCTAATATTTGAAAGTGTAAATTAAAATTGGAAGTTGTATTAAATAATAATCTTTAATAAATTATATTGAAAGGTAGATATTGAAGTCAAATATGCAGTGTGTTTTTGCACATGGTCCCTATTCCGTCTTCAGACCTAACACCACTGGATTTTTTTGTCTGGGGATATGTCCTATTCCGTGGCTCGCACGGTCTCCAGATCTGACACCACTGGATTTTTTTGTCTAGAGACATGTAAAAAAATAATTTATACGACATAGGTGCTCAAAAAAGAAATCCGAATTGATGGAATAAGCGCCTCTTTTGCAAAAATGAAAGAGGAAATACTTGCTACTTCAGACAACTACAGTTGAAATTAAGAAAATCCATTTCGACAACCCTGACACTAGGAGATCCCGGACAATTTTAGGTACTTAAGAATCCCGGGATTAGAAAACGTAATTTCGGGATTGAAATTTTTATCTAACAGAAATCGTACACCTCACCAACACGATGAAGGCTACTAAATCGAGACATTCCCGACGAAATTTGGACGCTTGGAAACAGTGGCGTAATTACTAATTGGCGAACTTAGGCGACGCCTAGGGGCAGTAACTGTCAAATCTATGTATACATACATAGAGTGCATATATGTATTTCAAATTGTTATATTTACCTATCCCTACCGGTGATGTATTTACTACACCTCGTCTTTAATAATGGGAATATCGATATGAAATATAATAGATGCGGGGTTCAGATTTTTTGTATTCCTCCCTAATATAATAACGAATCACATCAAAGTATTATAGTATATAAGTATTCATCTGCAGCGACGGAAAAAAATAATTTGTTGGGAAATCGGGATTTTTGCGAGTTTTAGTCCATGTCTCAGCAGAAAGGAATTTTATCAGTCACATTGATGCTGTTATACAAAAATGAGGGCTCACGCGGTCATCAACTTGAACTAGCATTTAAATATCTGATGATGATACCTCCAACGAGTGTGGAAGCTGAGCGTGCATTTTCAGCAGCAAGTTGCCTGACTTCCAAAATCAGATCCAGACTAAATGACGAAACACTAATATTTAATTTAATTTAATATTTAATCCCGAGATCGAAATTTTAGCTCGGGATTGGATTCCCTACCTGACACTTAAGACATAGAGTGCATGTGTGAAATGTAGAAAAAGACCCCCATAACATCCAAAAAAAAAAATTGTCGGTCCATATGCAAAACAACCTATATATACATATTTGGAGCACTAAGTGAACATGGGATAACCATGATTTGATTGGATCGTAATATAATAAAAATATTTTTTATGACGTGATTAAATATAATTTGCAATGGTAAATTGATTTGAATCATCATGCACTTGCTCAGGTCATAATTTAAATGTTAGTATCTGGAAATTAGCCCTAAAAATAAACAATTTAATAACTATATCAACCCCAAGCATAATTCTTACATAAATCATACTGCTTTTTATTGTGATATTAAAATATTTCGTTCTTAATTCGGAAATATTTCCCTCGTTGAATAATATTACTTGGACGCATTCTAACAGGGAAAAATAGTGCTATAATGCCGTAATTTTGCTGGAGAAATATTTTATTTTTAATTATAGCACTAACTCTGAATCATAAACGGATTAAAATATGTCACATCCATGGTCACGTTCAGAAGGAATAAATTTTATGTGTTAATTTCCCACTTAAATTAAGTAACGTTTTCCTCGCGCCGGTGAGAAAAATAGCGCCTTCCGCGAGGCCGGAACACATTCTTAAATTGCCGGCTCTGTTTTAAATTAATACACATATTTCAGGGGGCCTTAATATTAATGAAAGATTAAAAAGGGTTCGGGGGGTCGTAATCTAGAGCCGCGTGATTGCACCGGAAATGCGACTCACTGACAGACGAAATTAACGTTTGCATAATAAAGCCGTAAAGCGGACGCCGCTTCTCATAGTACGGGTTGCGAGCGGATTAACTCGGATTTCTTGCTCCTCGCTCAATTGAAAAAACTCACCCCGTCCACCCTGTCAACTCTTTATTTGGCGTGACATATTTTTACCCTAATAGAAAAGATACTTTTGAATTCCTAAAAATGTATGAAAAACATTAGAAATGCACTTAAAAATAATGGATCAAATTACTGAGTGTTTCAAAAGTAGATTAACTTCTGATCTGAAACAAATCCTGTATCAAACTTTTTTTATTGATTTTTAATATTATTAAAAATTGCACTGATGTTTCTCCATTTTAAGAATATTATCACAAAAACACAAACGATAAACATCGTGCAATTAGATAGTTTAATAAAAAAATTATATAAAAAAACCATAAAATACTAATTAATGTTATAGTAGGTATTAGGGCGGAAAGAAATGTCATTTTTATTGTTATTTGGAGAAAAATATATTTTATTAAAAGCTATACAATATTACTCAATTAAATAATTTCCATTGTTATTTATAATCACGCCTCCACAGATAAGGTAGCTTTTTAATGCTTCTTTCATTAAGGCGTCTTCTCACTTTAGGCACCTCAAAAATAGGCAATTTTCGGGATTTTTTTTCGAGGATTTTCGCATAAAAATATGGGATAAAATGGATCTAATGTAATAAACACATTTTTTAAGTACATAAAAAAATATTTTTTTATATTTTTGAACAATTATTATAGTAAAACAGTAGCATCGAAAAACCCGTGTAGAAATATTATGCTCGTGGCTTGTTGATGGTATCTCCGAGATGGGTCATTTGAAACAAAAAAATAAAACAGTTTTAGAATCAGTATATCAGTGGCTATAGCGTATATCATCAGATTTTTGATATTCGCGAAAATAACAAAATGGCGCACGTTTTTCAAAAAAGTAAAAAAAAAACGCGTTTTTTTTGCAGTTTTTTGTAAAAAAAAATTACTTAAAATCAAAATTTCAAAAATGTGATAATATGCGCTATAGCCATAACTATGAAAAATATGTCATTCAAATTTCATGACAATCGGCCGAATAGTTTCCGAAATTTTATCAACAAGCCACCGAAAAACCTTGTTTTGAGATAAACGCGTTTAAAGTTTTGGTTGCAGAAAAATTGTCCAGACACAGCTGTTGAAACACTCATTGTTATTTTGGGTATTTCCTCCGAAGATCTTTATAGATCGGTTTCAAAACCTCGTGAACATCCTCAGCTAGAGCAGGAGGATGTTTAAAAATTTCTATCTGATTGTTTTTCACCACTTTCTTGCACTTGCACCATGAGTCTGAACAATACGTATGCAGCTGGGTGCTCTCAGGTAGTCACCTAACGGTCGCCCAAAAATGTAGTTAGACTCGTCCGATCTTTATGAAATTTCGATATAACATTTTTGAAGATATATACTTTCAAAATTTAAAAAAAAATAAAAATCGTTTTTTTTTTTAATTTGTAAAGTGAGAAGACGCCTTAAATTCGGCCGGTTTTTCACTAATCCAAAGATTTTTCACTTGATCCACAGAAGTGAATTTTTTATCGCGAAGCGAATGTTCTAATGAATTGAAAAGATGATAGTCTAAAGGTGCAATATTAAGAGAATATGGTGGATGTTGCAACTCTTCCAAATCCAGCTCCCTTATTTTGTTCTGCATAATCCTTGCTGACAATTTGGCTTTAATAATTCGTATTGAATTACGCCAAAAAAATCCCACCAAACATAAAGGAAGACCTTTTTCAAGGATAATGACGGTCGAGGGGTAGAAACAGCTACTTGATTTGAAGAAAGCCACTATTTTTTCCTTCTCGGACTGTTATAGAGGACCCACTTCTCATCCCTAGTAACGATCCTTTTTAAAAATGGATCGGTTTCATACCTGGACAATAGCAATTATCCATTGTTCCAAGACTATTGATGACAGATCGTGCAGTACCCAAATTCCCTGTCTATGTTTTTTCCCGAGCCTTTTCAAATGGTCTTTTACTGTCGACCAGGGACAGCCGATATCTAGCGATAATTCCTTTATTGTTTTTCGAGGATCAGCTTCTACCAGAGAATTTAATGCGTAATCATCGATTTTTGGAGGTCGTTCTGATTTTGGTTTGTTTTTCAAATCTCTGTCGCCACTTTTGAATTTTTTGAACCATCTATGGCATTTTCGAATAATCAATATATCGCCATATGTATCAGAGATGCTCTGGGTAGCTTATTTTGCTTTTAATTCTTTATCGAATAAAAACAGTAAACAAGATCGCAAATGAGTCTCATCAATTTCTGGCATGGACATTTTCACTATGGCTAAAAAAATATAAAAATATTTGAAAAAGTAAGAAAAACAACAGAGCTTCAAAATTACACCGACCGTGACGTATTTACTCGACAGCAACCCGAGGCAAACTGACGGCAAAGACGCAACCAAAAAAATGACATTTCTTTCCGCTTTACCTAATAGTACAAGAGTCAGCTACTTTATTTGTGCCAGTTGTAACTATTAGTTGTAACTATAGACACGGCATCCAAAGTCTTAGCCAACTTGTATCGAAACAAACAAAAAAACTTTGTAGATTTTAATTTAATGCTGGTATGTACTAGGTTGGAGAATAAGTTCGTAGCGTTTTTATATTCTCTTGTTTTACTTTTTTTTTCTTTTTGACAAAGTTTAGTTTATACCCTTTCCAATAATATGCTACATGTCGTACAAATCATTTAATAAGTCGTTAAACTTGAATACGTACCAGTTTGCTAGGATCAGAGTGTAAGAAAATACTTTACTGGTCCTATTCCGTAGCTTGCACGATCTCCAGACCTGACACCAGTGGATTTATTTGCCTGGAAACGTGCCCTGCTCTGTGGCTCGTATGGTCTCCAGATCTGACACGAATAGATTTCGAATAAAATGCATCCTAAATTTCAAATAGGTTATATTTACATTAAAATAATAATATTTAATGTCTAAATGCATTTCATCAATAAAGTTCTGAGCGCGAAATATATTTGAAGTTCGTATGCGTATACCTTTCAAGATCATATCTAGCTGCACCCACAGGACTCACAAGGACGAAACTTGAAATCTGCGAAGATTTTTTGCTAAGATAAAGTGGATATGTATAAGGGCTCATGTGTGGCAGGGTGAGGTATCGCATTAGGTCGCAGCGGAAGGCTCGGGATGCGTTATTTATATCGCGCTTTAACATCTGGTGTCCTCGTCACATCAGTCACGGCTTATCCGATTGTCATCTGGAAAAGGCAATAAAGAAATGTCAAGTTATCGCAGCCTCCGAGCTGATAGCGGAAATGGTGCCCTCCCGGGTCAGCAGCCAGATTTTTCTCGCTCGACTTTTAAATGAAAAACTAGCGCTCACTGCGAATGTCTTCTCGCATCGGCCCGATGGGGAAAACCACAAATAAATTATACCCATAGAACCTGCAAAAAGGAATTACGCACACACCAACAGGGCCTACATCGAGGAAGAGTGCCACACCAAATAAATGAGGGAAACGTTTATTCACATATCATTCAATATAATCAATCAATTTTATTAGTAATTTCAATTTTTAAGTAACTACTTCATTTTGCCGATATATAAATATGAATGAGCATAAATTAAGTGGATGGAAATTGTTCCGTTCGTAAAAATACTAATTTTGTAATTCTTGAAAGATTGTGAGGTTGGTAGATAAATAAATATGAACAAACATACAAACATTGATTTATATATAAGATCTACTGTCAGTCAATTATATTATACCTATTTTATTTAAAAAAGTGCAAGCAATAAGTTGACAAAGTTTTATTGCAATCGAATGAACGGTATGGCAGCGCATAAAATACGAACAAACAATTTTTTTATTTTTGTATATTAAAATTAGCTTATGTTATTTGCGTAATTTTTAACAATACGTGGATCAAGTTTTATTGCAATCTGATAAACAGTATGGCAGCGCATTACATACGAACAAACTACATACACAAATACAAAAACAAAATAGTCGCATTTTTATTTTCCACAAATTTATAATAGATATAACACAGTCATCTTACAATGCGAAAAATGAAATAATCAGTATAATTCCAACCTAAATTGAAGGAAATGTAGCAAATTATTTGTCTCGTATTTTTTCTGACCATCTTCCACCTTTCGGACATCATCTTCGATTTGACCATGGAATAGACCATGTAAATTATCTTCTCAAATAATGCAGAGTATTAATGGTAGCCCTACCTTTAAACAGACACGGGGATATAAACAAATAAATTCCTAAGTAACTGCGTGCCAATATTTGATGCAATTGTAACGCCATTAAACCCGCTCACTTAATTTTGTGTTTATCTTGACAAATCCAAAATTAAATGTTAGGGACGATCCGATACTTTTTGAGAAAATGTTGATACATTCTTCGGCCATGATACATTATGCTCGATTTGAAAAAAGTATTTTTTATTTAAAGGAACTTTGTCTGCGTGCCCCTCCATGGCGTAGGTCAACACGACGTATGAATGCGGGATTTCCATTTTCGTGCGAACTTCAACGGGAATAACGGGGCGTGTACACACGTATGCGAAGGGTAGAAGTGTAAACTATTCGCCCAACAATATTATTAAAGAATATAAAGAAGACAAACGACCTAAGCAAACATTTGAAACATACAAAGATGGGCTCTGTTTACATATCAAGGTCAGCACGTTTTGACCGGTATCTCGCGAGACCCCGAGGAAAGAAAAGAAGAGGTCCTTCAGAGGTCTGGTCACCCGCCCCTGGGCCCCCAGCCGAAGGTTCAACGCAAACATCTAGCCTCATGTTTTATTCTGTCTCGACGTCGCTTTGAAGAAGGAGGCAATTTTTCCACGGAAAAGCCGATAACATTTTCCGGGCTGTTCCTCACGCACGTAGCCTCGTCTGAAAGACCTTCCCTCTGTCAGCCTTTATAAAAGCGTTCCAAACGGCAAACACATCTACTATTAATATATTGTTACACTTGAACCAATATTTAGCTGACATACAACACTTCATTGTGGTATCTTCAAAATATCATTACACATCACAACAAAATAACGACAATTCACCTAAATTGGATCTCGTTGTAGAATATAAAAATATATCTTAATAAATTCGACGTTTGTGATGTTTGTGCTGTTGAAATCTATACTTACTTATTTGACCAAATTTCGATAAAATATCTTAAACTCTCATTATATAAAATGGCTTGAACGTCACGAAAATTGAAACTCCAAACGGCAATTGGACGAAAAGAGAGGGGGAAATGTCCGTCTTCGACGCATACATCATAAACACGATAAACGCATGCACCGTTCCACTTCCACTGTATGTGTGTGTATCTATATGTAACATAAAACAACCACTAGACTAGTAGCAAGCCTACTTTATTATATATTACACAAACATAGCTTAATCATATTAAGAAAAAATAAACAATAATTTGTATTATTAATACAATTTATTCTATGCTATAACCCTTCTCCATCTCTCCGAAAGCCTCATAATGCCTTCTTGCAAAATAATTTGAAGGCGAAAGAATTTTATTTATTTAGGAAAAGATAAAAATGCAATTCAAAAATAGATAAATAAAACACTAAAAAATTCAAATATTATTTTGAAAATATGCCCGAAGTAACATTAAAGCATCGATAGATATTTAAATACTAGATTGAGTTGATGATCGTGTGAGTCCCCATTTTCGTATAATACCATCAATGTGACTGATAAAATTCTTTTTTGCCGAGAAACTAAAATTTTGAAAATTCTCGATTTCCCGACAAATTATTTATTTCTGTCGCTGCAGTTGAATACTTATATACTATAATACTTTGATATGATTCGTAATTATATTACGAAGGAATACAAAAATTTGGAATCCCGTATCTATTATATTTCATATTGATACTCCCATTATTAGAGTCGAGGTGTAGTAAATACATCACCGGTAGGGAAAGGTTAATATAAAGAATTGAAAAATGTATATATGTACTCTATATATGTATACATAGATTAGACAATTACTGCCTCTAGGTGTTGCCCAAGCTCGCTGATTAGTAGTTACGCCACTGTTTCCAAGCGTCCAGATTTCGGCAGAAATCTCGATCGATTTAGTAGCCTTCATCGTATTGGTGAGGTGTACGATTTCTTTTAAATAAAAATTTCAATCCCGAATTTTTCGGGATTACGCTTAATAGTCCCGGGATTCATGAGCACACATGAAAGACATTTGTCTGAGTATTGCCATAGTAAGCAGATAAATACAGCATCTAGTGCTTTAATTGAGAATGTCCATTTAATAAAAATATCTTTATCCACCATCCAGATATTAAGATTTTATGGATGGTCCTTTATTTACGGTTCTTCAATTTTTAATATCGGAAAATGTATTCATTTCAGGGATAGTAGATGTTATCGCCATTCTTTATGTTTAACCTGACCTTTCGAGGATCATTTTATGTTCTCCTTGTGTAAGCATTTTTCTTCGGCACTTCATCTTCAAGTGCCTCTCCGCCTTCAAAGGTTTTCCATCAAGAAAATTGTTAAAATCACAAAATCGTTACGGACAAGACGAAAAAAAAGTTTTCATTGTTCGGGCCTCGAAATGTATCGAGTTTTTAATAATCCGCTAAAAAACAACACTTTATTTTTGTTGTTTTTGTTTAATTTCGTTCTGTTTGTCTAAATGCGGCCTAATTTGAATAATCAATTTACTCGGCAGACGCAGGATTTTATTAGAGAGAGTGATATCGAAGTTGGTTGTTGGGCAAGTGGCGTAAAAATAAAAACTGGGGGGGGGGGGGAGTCGGTCCAGTGGACAAAGTAGAAGTGGCGATGACAAAGCAAGTGGTCCGGATGCTGCAGAAACAAAACTGCTGGCTACGATGGAAACCTCACCCCCCTAAATGAGTGCGAAGGGTGTGAGCAAAATTCGAAACAAATCCTAATACTCCCAACAGGTGCCTTCAAAGACATTATTAAGACAAAAGAGTTGCGGATGCTAAAAGGAGAACATTACGAGTGGTGCTTAGGGTGGTAAGTCGTTTGATTCCTTTCATTATTATTTACACTGTAGCATAAGAGTACCCGTCCAGAAATAGTTTCAATTTATAGCATAAAATATTTATCATATTATGGATATAAATAACCGAAGATCCTGTAAGAAATAACACACTTTGACCTAGAAAAATAAATTCACCCCGGCAGCGTGAACCCACGTCTTTCTACTGCTGATCTTCTCACCCTTGTTATCTATGGACACCCCTAGGGGTCAAATCTAAGACGTATGTGACGTTGCACTTATCCGAGGCGTTTTTACGTCGTATGAGTTCACATTCAATTTTTATTTGAGACATTCATGTAATACTATTATATATAAGAGTCACCTCTACATAAAAAAATATATAATCATACTTACCACATTAATATCTAAAACACATTTATCCACATATTTAAAGATATCCCAAGTAGGCAATCACAAAATTAAAGACCAATTTTAAAATTCACTTTTAACTTCACTACATCCCTAGCAATGAAATATGAAACTGGACTGTTTCCAAACAAACACTTAGCAGAGCAGAGTTAATAGCCTGTGAAAAATTTTCACCATTCAATTTCACCTTTCGCGTAGGGAGGATCTTAAACCCTTAAGTGGATATGACGTATATATCCGTCAAGACTAAGCCCATGCAGAGTGGGTATGACGAATATATCCGCATGCAAAATGACGGATATGTCCGATTGCAGTGTTGTGTATATTAAATGTAAGAATGATTCATCTCGGGAACTGACTTGTTTAAACTAGATGATATTTTTGTATACTGGATATGACGTATGTATCCGCTAGCGGCGAAAAGGTCGTGTCACTACGGATGACACTTTTAACATTGAAACATAACGTTGAAGATGGTTAACGGTCAGTTTGTCGGCCATTTTGTTAAGTCACAGTAAATTCTTCCAATAGAGAGATCGTCGCGCGCTCACGCCACCTCCTGTGCATGCGAGTTCCATGCGGCCATACGTTTTTAGACTTTGCAGAATAATACTTCCACAAATATCCATCAGAAGCTCGTGGGAGTTTATGGTAGTAATGTTATGAATCAACAACAAGTCACGAAGTGGGTTAGGTTGTTCAGAGAAGGCTGTGCTGATGTTAGCGACCAGGCAAAGAATGGCAGATCATCATTATGCAAGAAATTGAAGAAAAAGTGCAAAATGACCGCTTTGTGACGCCTGATAACCTTCAAGAATAACTTCCTGACATTTGTCGAAGTCTTTTTGATGATATTGTGTCAAAAGAACTTGATTATAAAAAGTTTTGCGCGAGATGGGTGCCCAGAATGCTTATAGCGGAGCACCAACAAAATCACGTGCTTGAATTTTTGGATCATTTTACACAGCAGAGAGAAGCTTTTCTGGACTCTATCCTGAGGTCACTACTGTTTGATCCAAAAGAGCTGCTGTTGGAGGTCTATGACACTGGCATATAAAAGCTGGTACCACAACAACAGAAAAGTCTCTATCTCAACGATTATTACATTGAAAAATAGTTTAATATGTTTGTGAATTATCCTGCGAATTTCAATTAAATACAAACATTTTTCAATCTTATGTAAATTTTGTAACCTTACTTTCTGGGTGTCCCTCGTACAAATGGAACTTATTAGCTATCAAAATATCGAAATTTAATTTTAATGAGCTTTTTTTCAAATCAAAATGCTTCTGATTTGATTATTTTCTTGCATCTATTACCCTACCCTAAGAGAAGACGTTATTTTCCCTATTCCTATTTTTCCAGCCCCAAATATGAATATAAGAAGGTAGAAAAGGTACATGAATTGTATGGCGCATAGTATGTAAAAGGTTGATTTTTCCTTGCTTCTAACTCTTCTAACAACTAATTTATCGATCACTACACCCTATTTATTTTCAGCTAGAACTGTTTTTTTTAATATTTGTGCATTCCCACAGATATACAAATGAACGATGATTTAAAAATGCAATGACATAAAATCTTGATATACACAAAGATTGTTTGGATGTTTTCCACTGTAATTTCCTTGTTTTAAGTCCTTAGCCGTGCACATTGAGGAAGTGTATATCTTTGCCGAAATAAAAAAAGCAAAGTCCTCGTCTCCCCTAGTTTGTCTAGAAGTTTTTTATGTGCAAACACGTCTTACACGTAGACACCTCTTCGCAACCTCTCAGCAACTCTAAGGATTTTCACTAATGAGCGTGCAGCTAAGAGGGCTACGTGCATACATACAAGTACATCCAACTAAAAAAACAAAGGCTCCACATGCCAAGTCGCCAAATTTCCCCAAAAAATTGATAGGATAGGATTCGTTCGTCGGTCGAACCATAAATTTTCCCGGCGGCCAAAGTTCTGCGTTAAACTTAGAAAAGTTTATTAGTCGGGCAATAACTCTCACCGGCGATCGCTCGAGAGAGATAAGTGTCTCTCTTAGACAATTTCACGGATCGTCTGAAAATCTTCGCAAAATAAATGCCGAGAGGCTCTATTAAAATATTGCGGGCGGCCATGGTCACGATTCGTCGTGGTCCGATTGCATGATAAACCCCTTCCCGGCTCTATCGGTACGATTTATTATCGCGGTTTTATTTATTACGGGGCGCCGAAACCGCAACTCGGCGCACATGATTACGCCATGTAATTTTCATCGGAAAATACTACAGCACGAACGGGCCGTAAATAATGATGTTTGTTCACCTAATGTTAACCCTTTCGATGGGCGTACGTATGGCTTTGTGCATAAATGTGTCTTAGCACGTAGGGCTCGATTCTTGTTACATTCGCCCCCCAGGAGCAAGCTCTTATTGCTTATTGAACACATATACTCGAATATATTAATCGAATCCAGGAAACGAGTTGACTTTGATCAAATTTCGACATAAAAGCCCAAAAGAAGCATTTCATTATGAGAAAATTTGTTTAAAATAAGTTTATAATTATCACCGATCACATTCTTTTTAAACTTTTTAAACATAATTTCAGACAAATTTGAATAAACTGAAAAACTATGAAAATCAAAAAAATTCAAAGAGTGATCATTTTAACTGGCTGCCATTGCATACATGTCTACCGATATATATATATATATATATATATTAAGAAAATTATCTATTTATTTCTTTTTTTCTTTTAGCAAGGCTCATTAATCTATTTCAATAAGAAACTAGATTCTTGTTGTAATGGTTCGGACTCAAATCTAGACTGTGTCCATCAAATCAAATCCATCCCAAAAGTCATGAAATATACATGTTTGCCACACCCCTATTGGTCGCATCGTATTCGAATCGGTTGGGTGAGGTAGGGAAGATCCTTAGCTTTACATTATACCAAAGTTCAGTTTGCTGTGAGCATCAGTAGAAACAGGATAACTGATTTAGTGCAACCTTGTTTTGAGATCACGTCACGATACGCGATAGCGGATACTTCCAAACAACATTAGGTGATCAAATTTTGCCCAAAACTCGACAAAAAAGCTGTCAAAACTCATGATTTGCTCAAGAAAACCTATGAAGTGCCAGAGTGCTAAATGGCATACCTCGGTGTCCCTGAAACCGTAGAAGGCCCGGATGAGCAAATCCAAAGTTTGTACCTCAAGGACAGATAAATATTAATGCTGCCTATTACGTGGATATTCTGAAAATATTGATGAAAAGGGAATACCTGGGTGCTGCATCATGATAATGAGCCCAGCCATATATATTTACGGGTCTGTGAAGTCCGTGAGTCTCTACGAGTCGCAAAACACAACATGACAAAACTCCCGAAAAAGATTATCATCGAGGCCTTCAAGAAGGCATACCGGGAATGGGAAAATTCGTAGAAAAGTATTTAAATGCTCATAGAGAGTGCTTTGAATAATATTATCATTTTATACCGGTATTGTCGACGAATCTTTTTAAAAAATATGTATTTCATGACTTTTAGGATACACCTTGTATATATGAACCAACATATGAAAATTTGTTTTTTTGGATAAGAAAAAAAAATAATAAAAGTTGCATGAATGAATCACCATCCCCATTCAATAGCGCTGTTAATCTGAGCAGATTTAATTCACCTGATTAACAGCGATATCTTCCGTTTCTTTCTAGACGCAATGTTATTTTAACAACGCCATATTTTGTGGCGCTGTGGGCACGAGTGGGGTCTGCAATACTGACCGATCGCTTCTTGCGCGTGCACCGTTGCCGGTTAGCGAGAGTCGATAGGGATCGTCAGTTAGCCTTGACTGCGGGAGGACGTCCTTCCCGCTGCCAAATCTTTTCAATTCAATAAACAACAGCTTGGGGAGCTGCTAGGAGTCATTGCGAGCCACCAAATTGAAAGTGTTGAAATAGCTCGATTAATCACCAATTTAGCAACTTTCTAAACACTCATTTTTTGTGGAAAAAAATATTTTTCAGACACTTTTTTTTATTTAAAAGCAACAAACGCTCAAAATTTGTTTATCCAAATATTTTCAATACAAACGCGGTTTTCCAAAAATACATTTCATATACCGTTTTTCAATCTTCATTGAGCAAATATTGCCCTTCATCCCGATGAAAATCCACACGCATTTGTAAAAAAATAATCCGCCGATATGGAACGAAGTTTTGCGACTTTTTTCATTTTTTTTTAACCCACGCTGTACAAATGAGAAAAACCGAAGTAGTATTAATAGTTTCCAATCTGCGACCGCGCCGTTATGAGCTTTTGAAGTTTTTGAATGTTTTACCCCGACCGCAAATATTGCCATAACGTTGCGCAATCGTCGATTGTATTCAAGTGCCATTTTTTTTTTGCGAGCACCTTCCCGACAAAATGAGCATTAAAATTATACAAAATCTGATGATTTGACGTCGACCCGAATGAATGTCAATTTGAGGATAAAAAAGTCCGATTGAATGATGTTATGCAGATTGCGTAAAAACGCTCTGCTATTATATTGTTTCGCCTCGAGTCGATCTTGTTTCTGTTGTGAGAAATCGATTTTGCACAGAAATTGCTTTCACAACCAAAAAATTAACGATGTGAAAGTACATCATGTGTATTTAGCGCTTTTACTGCATTTAAATAAAATTATCACCCGCTGATTGTGAATTTTTTGATTGAAATTTCTTATACTCGAAATGGACAACTTGAAGGAAGTCAATTCGATTGTATTCAATGTACAATGCAAATATGCCACAAAACAAACTCTACCACAATCTATTAACTTGGCGACTTGAAAGTTTTATGGCTCATAATTTTTCATCGTCGATGGCATTAAAGATGTATTTGGCGTCAAAAGCAGTTATCCTGCATATAAGGATAATAGCCTCTGGTAAGCGAGCATCATTTTTTCATTGTTGCCCTCAGTTGACAGGAGGGAGCCCCGAGGGATGCTCAAGTGGATGCAGCACTAATAGTCCGACGTGCCCTATTTGGAAGCCAGAGTGGTCATTTTTAATGCAGACTGCCACCATAGCTACTCATATAGACTTAAGTAATCTCAGTGCCTCATGCTTGCCAGCGAAGATAAATAAAAGCCATTTTTTCTGCCATAAAGGCAGTCGAGCATCGTTTTCCAGCGAAGATTTATAATATTTACAAACGAATGGAGATATTACAGAAGACATTTATATAATATTTGCAGTTCAAATTGAGCACCAGACGATGTCTTAAAAAGGGCGCCAGACAAATTTTATTCCAATTTTTTGCAACAAATTCACAATTTTTGCTGATTTCGTCGCGGATAAAAGATTTTTTGAATATCCACGCATAATATTGAGATTTTAAATGCCTTAAAATCAATAACATAAAGTATTCAAGTGAAAATCGCTTCAAATTTCAACTTAGCGCCCTCCGGCATGCATACAAATGAGCTCAAAATACACTATAGCAAACAAAGGGTTAAGACATTAATACATTTTCTTATTGAGCCATAACATCAATTTTGATTATATTGAATCAACATGTTCATAATTATTTTTAAATTTATATCAAACAAAATTCCGTCGTTGAATATATGATGCGGCAGGGAAACTTCCTTATTTGAAATGCGTGCCCTTAAGCAACAGTTTTTTTAAGAAGAGTATGATGATTTTCATTCAAAAAAACAAATCTTAAAGATTTTTTAATGTGCATTTAATAATGGATTATTTTTAAATATATCTCTATAACATGGAAAAACAAATTAAACTTATATCTCCAATACTGTTTGTATTATTCATTTTTAAAATAAGGTAGTTTCCCTGCCGCACATATATATGAGAGTATATACGACGATTTTATGCGCCCTTCAAATATGATCAAATAATTCACAATCTAATTAGCATACATTAATGATTTTCATAAAAGCGTTGCTTGCTTGTTACATTGTTACACATGAAGATTCGGATTTAAGTCATAAATCGACTCGAGAAAAAATGTTAAATATATTACAAAATCGACTATTTGAAATTGATTATGGTTACTATACGATGGACAAATACGAGCATAATGAATTATTCCTTTTTTAAACCAGAAGAAACCATTACCACTAAAACGTTATTAAATTTATAATATGCATCAGAAACTCAAAATGATGGTTTTTATTTACATGAATCAACACTGATAGACTCTGTCCGTTTTATACTATGTGCTAAGCTGTCTAATCCCTCTTTTCTTCGTTATCGCTTAAACATTGGACCGACCCAGCCGGCATAAGCCCGCAATAAAATAAGGACAACAATATTTTCGACCGATTGTAAAATCTAAACAACCCACTCGATCAGTCTTCTTCGAACAACTTAATTTCATAATGAGAGTGTGTGATCGTTTTGTAGACATGTTTAGGTATGGCATTCGATCACGAGGCGCTCATTCGTTATATCAGCGCTCCGAAAAGCGGACCGATTGGACATACAAACCTTTTGGCCACTCTATTCTCTTTTAGGGCTTCTTGTGGCATTTTCTATATCCTGTATGATCACTGAAGCAATGTAGCATCTATAGGCGTTTTCTGTTATAGTAATTTTTAAAACAGTAACCGCCATCTATATGTTTAGATTTTCGTTAGAAAAAGGCTAATGAAGCTAATGTAGATTATTTTGATTGAATTAATTATATATTGTGAGAATTATGGCGTTTTAATTACCACGAAACACCTATGAATTCCGAACGCTCATGTGATACGCCCTAATATGATTAAATATTTGTATTAAGTGTTAAGATACTGAAGAGTGAAGTCGGACAAGACAATCTGTGATTGATTAGTTTACAACATTTGGTTGCAAATCCAGCCACTTATGTTAGGTGGACCTGTACTTATTTACTTTGTTAGATTTAAAAAATCAAGATTAACGTGGATAAAGACTCGAATCTAATCTTTATTATGATAATAAAGGATCTAGTCAACTTTACCAAAGCTTAGTCGTAAACAATTTGTCCTCTAAATGCAGTCTATTTTAATCAATTTTATGAGATTTTCTTTGATTAATCGACGTGCTTTATTTATATTACATGTATTTCAAATGCCTTTAAGACAATTTATTTTAATGTAATTGCAAGGATTATAATTAATGTCTTGATACAAGTGCGTCTGGTCTAGACTTGTCGTCCACTTTCTTTCTTTTGCAGAATTGATCGATGATGTCTGCAGATTACAGGCATGTGGTCCTTTGCAAACCGATATTTCGTAGCCATTATTTATTTTATTCGGCGATTTGTTAATAACCTTCATCATGGACCAATTTTATGTCATTAACACCCGTAGCAAATCGCGTGAGCAAAATACAATTGGGAACCTCACACCGTCCATTGTCCACTCTTTTAAAAACACCTTTTAGATACACCGAGCGTCCATAATTGATTCGACAAAGAAAAACGTAAACGGACGACATTAAAGTAGATTGCTGAAAATTCTTTCGCGCCATTCTCGTTTTCTAAACTACGAAACGGATCTGCGGTCGAAGTACCATTTCTCCTTCCTACGAATTTGTCCCAAAGACAGTGAGAGTAAGAAGAGCTGATGACAAACACAAAAATAGAACCAGAAGACAGACGATGGAACAATAAATTGGCAACGGGTAAGAGTGAGAGGAAATGCGATACTCAAACCAAGCGTAACCATGGATCTATGACCAAAAAAAGTATAGCGATTCAAACTTGTATCGTTTTGAGCAAAACAAAAAGCTTTTACTATAAATGTCGGAGCTTGTGGTTTAGTAGCCAGTATCAGTTCTGTTTCCATCATCTCAACAAGCATCACAATGTATATCAAAGTAAGTCTGCATACAAGCAACTTCTTGCATTGAAATTGCTTGATTGCTGGATACTTAACATTTTTTTCGTTTTTGCAGACATCGCATGTGCTCATCCTGTTCTTCCAAATAATCAATACATTGGCTAACTCCAAGAACGCAACTGGTGATGTTAAATCGAAACGTGGAATATATCAGATCAGCGATGGTGTGGATTACAGCGTCATCCCAGTCCATCACTTCAACAGACCTCAACAAATAACAGACGCATCTCAAGTGGACATCACTTATAAACCCTACGAAGAAAAGGCACATATAGAAAACTATCATGCTCAGTATGAACATCCAGATCCTTTGAAGGTCGCAGCAAATAATCAGCAGCATCACTACAAGGTCCATGAACCATCATTTTCGGCGCAACAGCATATACCTTCATATGCACCAAGCCAATATCATCAATACATCCCAACAGCAAAAGCGACAAATGATCATCATTTAACTGTGCCACATCAGCATTTAGTGGCACCACAATATCAACTTCCATTGCAATCAAGATATCCAGCACCTCTCACCCTGTATGGATCCGACAAACAGATAACATTACCGGCGAACCTCAGAACAAATTCAGAAATCAAGCTTCCTGAATACACGAACACATACAATTCGATCCCGATCATCTACGGACAATCCACCGGCAATCTTCCATCGTTGAAATACATACAACCCATTGCTAAACCACAATTCAATATAGCGCCTACCTATAGCACCCTGCTAGCCAACAATCAATTCAATCAATTAAGACAATTACCGAACAAATATCAAGCGCAACCACTTCACATCCACAGACCACAGAATTACAAGGCGGTACATCCCAATTTCTTCCAGCCGCAAGTCTTCGATAATCCAGTTGTGCCCCAGCTCCAACATTACATACCGCAAATCCAATCTCCATTCGATGCTTTTACCAAACCGGTTACGAGCGCTCCCATAACCGTCGCCAAACAAGCACCACAAAAACAAGAGCGTCCAGCTTCGAACGACGACGACGACGACAAAGAAGACGAAGGCAAGCACGAGCACCGCGAAGAAATCAAAGGAGAAGTCATACACCAAGAAATAAACGACGAAGAAGACTTCGACAAGGGCTACGATGACGCATCTCGCGGATTCCACACATACAAAGACGACGACGACGAAGACTACGTCCGTCCAAGATATCGCAACTACGACGACGACTCCGGCAAATACAATAAATATCGATCGCATCATGACGATCACGACGACGACTACGAGGACGATCGACACGGACGCTATTCAGAACGAGACCACGAAGGACATTATTCGCAGAAGCACAAGAAAGAATCCCGCGAGAAATACAGGCCGAGCAAATCCAAACAGGAATCCAACAGCGGCAAATATCGCGACGAAGAACGCCCAAGCTCTAAAAGACCACAGCAATCCAATAAATACCACAAATCCAACAATGCGCCTAGGAAGAGCAGCGATTTGAGACATGGCAGCACGTCGCCCAAAAAGCAGATCAGCAAGAAGAACCAGAAAGAGTCAGCGTCTTCAAGATCTGAAGTTGAATTCAAGCCCAATTATCAATACGGATTTGAACCCATCAAAACACCATACGCTGCAGAATCAAAGGAACGCGAATTAGATTCAGTCGCCAAGCACTCTTCTCCAGTTTCAAGCAAAAAGTTATACAAAGAAAACTGGTACATTAGCAAAACCAGCAAATCTCATTTGTAGTGCTTTTGTTGAAATTTAATTATATCGCTTCGTTATATTGCCAATAATTTTATATACACTAATTTTGTACATTATTAAATAAGTTTTTTACATAATGATGTGTTTTATTTGTTTGATTTTGAGCGAGTTCCGGTGAAAGAAAGGTATTAAGTCTTGTTTTATTATGTCTTGGGAAACAATTTCCTGTGGGTGTTCTGAAACAATGACCCGCTTTAATATTCATAGGGAAGCCAATTTTCAGGAATAAAACAAGCAAGCTCGCTCCGCGAAACGTTTGAGAGCGTTGGTGCTGTCGTTTTCAGCTGGAGCAACTCTGCAAAAACCCATGTTCTGCGTCGTAAAACACGCTAAAAGAGAAATTATTGTGCATTTAACGACAATTCATACTGTGCAGATGGGGTACGTTTCAATTTCCAGTTTTCCACCTTTGTAAGCTTGCACCGAGACTAAATCCAAGAAACAAGGATTCTTCCACGCTCCCGAAGAATAAAGCTGCATGATGCGAAATGCATACATCGTTTGGCTCCAGTCTTAACATCTGCTTACATTCTTGCAACATAAAGATACGGTTCCCGCCGGATTACATAAGCGAGGAGCATTCGCCGAATGCTACAAAGTCCCGAAATAAAAATTTCATGCGGGAAAACAAAGAACGAAACTAAATACACTCCAATGTTAATGTCAATGAAATCACGATCGCGACATTCAGACCGATTCGCCACGGACTCATAAGTTCGAAAATCACCAGTAAAAGCATTTCAAAAGCCAGAACTCATTGCACGTGCATAATCGTGAAAGTGACACCTAAAAAACACCAAAAACGACACTTTAAACGCCCGAAACCAATCACACGTAACGCTGCATTATTACCGAAAACGCCTTTTTGTGCTGTTCTTTTAATTCTTCAATGCGACAAATAAACAACATCCGACTCTCGCTTTTCAGCCATAATACAAAATATAAATGTATTATCGGATCTAAGCGATGATCATAAGAGATTAATATAGGATAAGGAAAAATATATTAGGGAACATTTCACTATCGGCTAAAACTACGGCCAGTAATGGCTTACGGGGATGAAGCATGGACCATGACCATTCGTGATGCGATGCGCCTCGAGAGGGATGTTTTGAGAAAGATTTTAGGCCCTCTTCGGAATGAAATCTTTAGTTCTGAAGCCATGAGGTTCAATTGTGATGTCATGGACATGTACGACGAAGCGTCAATTACCTGCTTCGCTCCAACCCACCATCTACATCAGGCAGATCACAGATATCCTCGTGTCCCGTCGGAAGACCTCGTCTACGCTGGACTATAGATTCAATATTACAGATATACGTAAAGAGTCCTTTGATGATGAAAACTTATAGCCGATCTTGAAAAAGATTTGAACATATAGAATTACACTCAAACCTTTTTTTGCGCGGTTCAGCGGAAAATTGCACAAAAAAAGCTATGACTCACATAAAAAAAAGTGAAGATGCGTTCCATAGATTTTAAAAACCGCATAACTTTGAAACAGCTATATAAAATATATCCAAAATCGCACAAAAAAATAGTTATCATTTTATTTATTTTAGAAATAATATTTATTTTAATTATTAGTGGTATTGAAAAGTCTTTGCGATTGTTTAACAATGAAATAGTTTTATTTTTCTTCATTTTTATTTACAAAATCTTACAAAACATTATTTCTTCTCATTGCCACCCAATATTTCTTACAGGTTTTGCGTTTCTCAATATCTTTTTTGAAAAAATAAGCTTGATTTTGAGTATAAATATGTACAAATATGATTTTCGACTTAGTTGCGTTTAAAAAGCGTTGTTTATCCTTTAGATCAGCGGTTCTTAAACTTATGTAGTCCGCGGATCCCCTCTTTAACATTTTTTAACGGACCTCGTATAACATGAATTTGTATTACATAAGTCATTTTTATGGAACCATATAACCGTGTTATACAAGGCAAGTTCAACATAAATACATTTGCTATTGTAGATGTATCTTTTTTTGTTGAAAATGAATTTTTACTGATGCTAAAGTGTGAGTTTTTATAACAAAAAAAATTACTTTTACTGATAAAAATAATTTATTGATCATTTGCACTTTTTTTATATGCAATGTGTAATCAATTCGTATAAACATATTTCCAATTTTATATTGGTATGCGAGCCACAATTTGTCTTTCAATAATTTTAATATTATTAAAAAATCTTCTCTTTTTGTCCAAATTCTCCAATATTTTGGCAATATATATGAGTAAGTAGTGAACATAGATGTCTTTGCGCAACCTTATTTATCGTTTAGTACTTACAGTTTCTAATCCAGGAAATCAGGCCAAACCTGGATCAAGACGATCCACGAATCCAAGAGAAACATTTCCGCAGAGAAACTCTCATGCGTCTCATCGCCGTTTAAATTTTCACCTTTTTCTTCGCGTTATTATTCAAATACAGCGAGTGCAAAAAGAGTGATGAATAAATTTAAAGTTTTTTCGACGTTAAATAGAGCCCAACATGCCTTCGGCTCATTTGCGTTGCATAATGGCGCAACTTTGTATTAAAATGTAATTCAAAAACTTCCTAAGAGACCGAGGTAATCGTCTTAATATTTGCTAAGTGTCCTTAACGAAGGTATCCCGTAAAAATGTATAAACGCTCCATTCTTCTGCATCATCATGGTTATAATAAGCTACAAATTTTTAAAACGATGATATCAAATACTTCATCTTTGCCATTATATATATATATATATGTAAGACATCTCACAGTCTGCGCATGGGATCTCGTATACTCCTTGGTCAAACCAATAGACAAATAAATCACAGAGTAAAAGAACATCAAAAATCAGTTTCGCAATTGGACTATAAATCGGCACTAACGGAACACGTGATGAAGAACGATCACCACATCGATTTTGCTGGGACAAAGACATTAGCGACCATCGAAAACTTCGGGGTCAGAATTGTAAGAGAAGCTATAGAAATAGAAAAAAGAAAAAGCTCCGCAATCAACCGAAGAGACGATGGCACTAGCGTACCCAGAGCTTGGCTACCAATTTTATCCAGACTAAAAACACCACGGACCATCCCAAAAAATTCGACAGTGCAACCAACCGTCAGACAAGCGACGGCGCAAAGTGGCCAATCATCGCGCTCTGGCAACACTGGACGGAGGATGGTCACCAGGAGCATAACAAAAACGACAACGGCGGCAGTCAATCCTTGAGAATGGACCCGACGAGTGGTCCGAAATATCGGATAAGGTAAAAAATTCGTTTTTTAATTTTTTACCAAAAACCTTAACGCGATCGAACACCCGGCTATTTATTAATATTTTAATAATTAAAATAATTTAAATATGACTCGCGTAAATCTGAAAAACTCTATTATACACCTCTACGGGGAGGAACAATACACCAAAATAAGAACACTGCAAAAACTCCGTGAAAAACGAACTAAAGTGTTATGTGACTTGAAATTTTTAATAAAGTGTCGCGATAATAATATACTTCCTAACTTTCTTCAAATCAAACCGCGAGTGGAAAGACAAAAAGTGAAAAGGATCTTGTTCAACACTGGATTAATGTTACTAAGGGAGGAAATACGAGAAAAGAGAAAACGCCTGGATTCTTTCAATAACACGTTATTTCATCTTCACCTAGAAATTTGTAACAATATCCGAAATGACCTTTGGACCCTTATTGACAGATCGTTCTTCGAATTTAATACAAACTTAATTGATATAATTAACAACAGACATGAGAAAAAATTCATGAAGCTAATTAACTATCAAAAATATAAACATGTAATTACCACAACAAATGAAGACGTTACCGTTCATAATTATTCAAATGTCAAATTGGATGAAACATCACAGAAGGTGCTGTCCAAGGGTTTCAATTTTGCCATTGCTCCCAATCGCATCCCACACGAGGAAATTATCTGCAAAGTTGAAGCGGTATTATTTCGAGCGCCCGAAGAGAAAGCGGAAGAAATCCGCCAAGATATTGCAAAAGTTCTTCGCACCGCCAAGCCGCCAATACCCAATTTAACCAACAAAGAAAGGATGTGTCTCAACAATCTGAGAAACAACGATGACATAGTCATAATACCAGCAGATAAAGGCAACGCAACCGTCGTAATGAATGCTGATGACTATAGCAGGAAGATAATGGAACTCCTAAAAGACCCTGCGTACAAGATGACGACGAGAGACCCGACGATATATTTGGAAACAAAAACTAAAAAGATTATCGACAATTCCAAACTCGACGATACAACTAAACAAATAATATCGCCAAGGATTCGATCGTCGAAGGCTCCAAAATTCTTCGGCTTACCAAAAATACACAAACCAGGTATGCCATTAAGACCCATCGTCAGCGCCAGAGGTTCCCCCACACAAGGCCTGGCCAAATATTTAGCCAAATACTACCAGCCAATTGTGGAAAGTGCAACTTCATACATAAAAAACTCTCAAGAATCTCTAAAGATTATACAATCGCTGAAACACGATGAGAATGACATCCTGGTCAGCTTTGATGTGACTTCACTTTTCACCAACATCCCTATAAAGGAAACCTTAAAGCACATTAAAGAGAGACACAAGGTTCCCGAAGATATTTTGAACCTTACTGAGCACTGCCTCACATCTACGTATTTTCTGTTTGACGGAACGTTCTACAAACAAACCAGTGGTGCACCAATGGGATCTCCTCTGTCTCCGGCGATTGCCAACATATTTATGACTGGATTCGAGGAAAAAGCTCTAGAAGAAGCCCCCCTAAAACCAAAAATGTGGCTAAGATATGTGGATGACACCCTCGTCATTTGGCCACACGGACAGGCTGAGCTTCTCAAATTCCTCACTTTCCTCAACTCCAGAAATAAGAACATACAATTCACCATGGAGACAGAAGAAAACAACAAAATCCCATTTCTGGATACTTGTGTTATAAAAAATCCTGACGGATCTTTCGGTCACACAGTCTTCAGAAAAAACACACACACTAACAGATATCTTCATGCCACTTCTCACCACCATCCTAGGCAGATCAACTCTGTGATGAAAGCGCTCATAGAGAGAGCGTTCAGATTGACAGACAGCGACCACATAGAAGAAGAAATAAAGGAAGTAAGCCAAGCTCTTGCAAAAAATGGATACTCTCTGAGACAAATTAAAAAAACTATCAAAAACATTAATAAAAAACCTCGAGATCCACCCACCGATTCAGAAAAACACATCGTTCTTCCTTACATAAAAGGCACGACCGATACCATCAGCCGTATACTCCGGAAACACGACATTAGCACTACCTTTGAGACGGATAAGAAGATAGGAAGTCTCTTGCCCAACAAAAAGGATAGGGTAAAAAACGAAAACCAAGGAGTATACGAGATCCCATGCGCAGACTGTGAGATGTCTTACATTGGTCAAACCAATAGACAAATAAATCACAGAGTAAAAGAACATCAAAAATCAGTTTCGCAATTGGACTATAAATCGGCACTAACGGAACACGTGATGAAGAACGATCACCACATCGATTTTGCTGGGACAAAGACATTAGCGACCATCGAAAACTTCGGGGTCAGAATTGTAAGAGAAGCTATAGAAATAGAAAAAAGAAAAAGCTCCGCAATCAACCGAAGAGACGATGGCACTAGCGTACCCAGAGCTTGGCTACCAATTTTATCCAGACTAAAAACACCACGGACCATCCCAAAAAATTCGACAGTGCAACCAACCGTCAGACAAGCGACGGCGCAAAGTGGCCAATCATCGCGCTCTGGCAACACTGGACGGAGGATGGTCACCAGGAGCATAACAAAAACGACAACGGCGGCAGTCAATCCTTGAGAATGGACCCGACGAGTGGTCCGAAATATCGGATAAGGTAAAAAATTCGTTTTTTAATTTTTTACCAAAAACCTTAACGCGATCGAACACCCGGCTATTTATTAATATTTTAATAATTAAAATAATTTATATATATATATATATATACAGTACATATATTTTTTTCAAATTGTTATACTAACCTTTCCCTACCGGTGATGTATTTACTACACCTCGACTCTAATAATGGGAATATCGATATGAAATATAATAGATATGGGGCTCAGGATTTTTGTATTCCTCCGTAATATAATTACGAATCACATCAAAGTATTATAGAATAGAAGTATTCATCTGCAACGACGGAAATAAATAATTTGTTGGGAAATCGGGAATTTTGCGAATTTTAGTTCATGTCTCAGCAGAAAGGAATTTTAGCAGTCACATTGATGGTGTTATACAAAAATTGGAGCTCACGCGGTCATCAACTCAAACTAGAATTTAAATATCTGATGACATTACCTCCAACGAGTGTGGAGGCTGAGCCTGCATTTTCAGCAGCAAGTTGCCTGGCTACCAAAATCAGTTCCAGACTAAATGACGAAACACTCGATGCTTTAATGTTACTTCGGGCATATTTTCAAAATAACATTTGATGAATTCCCTAATTTTAACGCTTCTGACACCAGTGTAATATTAGCACCGCACTGAGAATACAAAATTTACTATATTTTTATCATCCTCCAGCCAATTCTAGGATAAAAAACAAAGTTCAATATCTATTTTTTTTAATAATAATTTCTTTCAGTACTTGTTCCAAAATTTATTTTCTTTCAATGCTATCGCTCAATGCGACTCAGGGCGATCTATTTCATTTTTCTCCGATGGAATTCGACGCCAGAAAAGAAATAGAATTTTGTCACGTTCAGCTGAAAGAATAGCTGCGAAATAAATACTCCTAAGATGCCTTGGTGATTTGCTGTGCAACCAAAAAATGTATTTTCCGACGACGTCGAGTTTTCCTCCGGCTCGGAAAAATTGCAAATGCTCGGATTATTTTATTTTGTTAGCGCTTAAAGAAATAATTTTCTCATGCAATGAAATGTTAAGTGTTATGATAAGCTAAGAAAACCAGACGGTCTGTTTCAATTCAGTGGGCAGGAATAATTTGAACCGATTAATGTGTGTTTTTCGAGATAATTCCCTTATATTGAGAAAGGACCCCTAAGTGTTATTTAACGCTTGGTTAAATTTTAATTCGTCCTTTGTAGAGTTTATTCTTCACCTATTTTACTCCTATTGCAGACTTTTCGAGAAAAAAAATCAATTTTATATCACGATATTAAATTAAATTAACATTATCACACAATTAAACCACATTTTTAAACCACGTGTTAATTAATTTTATTATTTTAAAGCGGAGACATCTATGAATGATCATTCAAAGCTTTTTTATTTTTCATCATTGAGATGCAAATCTGAGATGTTTCATAACATCTCAATATTATTTTCTTTATCGAACAATCAAAATTTTGTATAAAAAAATAAATCGTTTTAATATTTTATTACAACCTATCACAGATATTTCGAGTATATAATAATATTTTTTCAATAAATTTATAAAAATATATTTTATTAAGGAATGTAAATTCAATTTAAATTAGCATATTTTCCATGTCATCCTCTGATTTGATTTTTGAAATGGAGCTGATTTGAGCTATCTGCAACTGTTAAACGATGTGCTCTTCTACGTCCCAATAGTCCAGCTACTGCTCCAGTCACCAAAAGCAATGAAACTCCAAATATCGCCACAATCCAAGCAGGTGGTCCAATAATTATTTCTTCGTTGATTATAGCAGTACTTATCAAGGTCAAAGGTTGTAGAATTCTAACGACTGGTTCGCAACCAGATTCTCTGACATATTTTGCCCATGTCCTATTGGCACTGATCAACTCTCTCTGTGGCTTAACAAATGGTCTTCTACCGGCAACAGAACGATTCAAAATCGTCTTATTTTGCATCTGAACTTCATCGTAATAACACAGCAAACTCTTTTTGCGTTTGGCTCCTTTCAGCGTAAAATCTTCAGGAGATGTCTTCGATCCAACCAAAATACTTAAATCTCCCTTGACCATGGACGCCCAATCCCACGTCTCAGCAATGCTGCAATCACACTTCCATGGATTGCCAACCAATCGCAAAGATGAAATCTTTGGATTCCTAACAAAGACATGTGGCGTTAAAGTAGTCAAATTATTATATCCGAGATCTAAGTCTTCCAGCTTAGGCAGAAGCTGTAAGAATTTCAAGCTACCAGGTTGCGAATTGAAATTATTTCCTGCTAGATTGAAATGAGTTATGTTACCATATTTTTTGAATGCATTGTCTGGTAAATATGTCAAATTACAATAGCTTAGATCTAATTTTTGGATCCTCGATAATTGTCCAGGTAATAATGGACTATCTTTCGTTATGAGCAACATATTACCAGCCAATTTCAGTTCTTTCAGCTCCATATATGTCACATTGTTGAAGAACAATGAAGCATTCAATGGACGTCTTAAACCACAATAATTCAATTCAAGGCTTTCTAAATGAGTCAATTTCCCAAACAATCCAGCTTCTAATGAATTCAACTCATTGCCAGACAATACCAATCTCTTCATTGAAGTCATTTTAGAGAACGTCCTAGCACTGATATGCGACAAATTACTATAGCCCATATTCAAATACTTCAACTTGTAAAGAGGCGCCAAAATCTTAATAAATACATCGTTCAAGGGATTATAAGATATATCGAGCTCTTCCAATTGCTTCAACGCCTTAAAACTATCAGGCAGTTGCTTCAAACCGCATTTGCTCAAGAACAATCTTTCAAGACTCGACAATGGTTCCAAAGCAACTTGCAGATCCGACGCATACAAAGGATTGCCGGATAAATACAAGGTTTTTAATTTGGTCACGTTGCCGAAGGCATCTTCAGATAATGGACCCTTTAAATGGCAGTTTGACAAATCCAATGTATCCAAATGGCGCAAACTATTTCCAAGCGTCATGGCGACATCCAAATCTGTCAAATCGTTATCGGCCAAAATCAACGTCGTCAACCACGTGGAATTCATGAAAGAATCGTCGGGCAGAGTGACTATCTTGGAATTGCGCAGATTCAAATACTCCAGACGATGCAGCGTCCCCAGGACCATCGTCCAATCAATTTCTGCGAATTTATTCCGCGACAATTCCAGCTTCTGCAGGAATTCCAAGTTGATGAACGTGTTATCTGATAAATGCGTCAATTGACAGTCGTTTAACAGCAGCGTCTGCAAACTGGATAATGGGTCGAAAATTCCATTGTCTAGCGTCGATAATGGATTCCCGGACAGATCCAGCGTATGAAGCGATGTCAGATTGGAGAAGAAGTCCACATTCAACAGCGTGAAGTTACAATAGCTCACATCGAGGTATTGGACAGATTTCGATATTAAAAACGGACCTTCGACGTTGCTCAGCTTGTTGTATTGGAGCTCGACGTTGAGGAGTCCTGGACAATCTCTGCAATCAAAGAAACATTATGTTATCACATCTTATTATTGTATTTCTTAAATCGATGTTGAATTCATTTTAATACAAAATCCACCATAAAATCATTACAAATTTAAAAAAAACGCAATTGAATTATGATCTAGACGTGTGCTTGACTTATCAAAGCCAATCACTGTTCTAAACTACATTAGCTACACATTTAAACTACTTTTTTTTCTTTTCAATTTTGATCTAAATTGAGCACGATTTTAAAAGCAGTTAACACTCAGGATCCCAGTGATTTTCTATCTCGCGCGGTTTTCACAAAAGTGCTCATAAATTTCTTCTTATTGTTGCTAATTTGATAAAAAAAAAGTTTTATATAGCCTATAATATAATGTATAAGTATTTAATATAATTGGTTCAAAAATAAATTTATTAAGTTACAAAAACTATTGTTTGTTTATATTTTTGTCTAAAGAAGCACACAAATAGATATTTTTAATATATAATTTTTTTGATAATTTTTGTTACCTTATAAATAAAAACTATATAGATGTCTCATACCTACAAGACTGAAACTATGCTGTTGCTGCTTATAATATATATTATATATACTTAATATTGCAATGTATCAATACTTTAATCAAGTTCTCGCGCTACAATTTTAGCCACGTCTACCAAAGACCTAGCCACCTTGTATCGAAAGTAGACGACATTTGGATGGGTAGGGAAGCTGCTGGAGAAACTTATACAGCAGCAGATTGAAATGGGACTCTCCCCACAGCAGCACAGCTTCCGTGTAGGCCACTCCACAATCGACGCCATCATCCAAGTTGTAGACACGGTGAAACAGACGTGGTGTGGCAGCTTAAAAGCCAGTAAATACACGATAATGATTGCGCTAGACGGCAAAAATGCCTTCAGCTCGGCGAGATGGCACCTGATCCTCCTGAAGGAAATTGACACCTCACCATACCTCACCAGAATGGTAGGGAACTACCTGTACGGGAGAACTCTTATATACGAAGACGCCGACGGGAAGAGAAGAGGAAAACCAGTGACGACAGGCGTTCCACAGGGATCAGTGCTTGGACCCGCCCTGCAGAACATAATGTACGACGAACTGCTGAGGACGCCACTAAAAAACGGAGCCAAAATGGTCGCTTTCGCTGATGACGTTGCCATCCTAGTCACCGCCAAATCCACGAAGATCCTGCGAACGGTCTACGAGGACACGCTGAGGAAGGCCAATAAGTGGCTGATAGGAGCTGGTCTGGAGCTCGCTGTCCAAGCTCCAATTCATCACTCATACAAAGAATGCGGCAGCGAAGGCAGCCAGCATCGCAGATAATCTGGCCAGGTTAATGCCCAACATTGGTGGCCCAAAAACAAACAGGAGGCGACTCTACAACGAGGTAACGAGGCCGAGGCACTACAAATTGAAAGGGCCAGGCTCAACATGGGAGTTCAGAGAAGGAGCGCAATCAGAGTGACTGCTGCATATCGCCCAGAATCGGAAGACGCCATCCTGGCACTGACTGCCATACCGCCAATCAACCTACTTGCTTTCGAGAGACATACAATATAGAAAGGTGAAGACAGGAATAACTCTAAGCAAAGCACCATGGTGGCGTGGCAGTCCCGAAGGGACAACTTCGCTAAAGGTCGGTGGACGCACGAGGTACAGTGGTGTAGTGGGGCGGGGGCGCGTGGGGTCGGCGCTCCCACGCTTTTTTCTAAACGATTTGGAAATTTTGCATAATATGTATTGTAATTTTTAAAAACTTATTTTAACTTAAATTGAAAAACTTTTGGTTGGAAACTTGGTGCGAAAACTGTATCACTGCTGGTAGGGGAGGGGGTACTGAAATATTATAATTAATCAGCGCTCCCAGACTTTTTTATTTAGCACTACATCACTGACGAGGTAATACCGAACCTGAGAACCTGGGTAGCCAGAAAACATGGTCAACTATGCTACCACTTGACCTAGGTACGGGTATGGCTGCTTTGGTAACTACCTGCACAAAATAGGTAAAGAGACCACCCCGGAGTGCCACCAATGCGACGCGGAGTACGACGATGTCGCACACACGAAATTTGTCTGCCCAGCATGGAGCACTGAAATGGACATCCTACGGGAGGAGCTGGGAATCAGCTCGCTCTCCCCTAGCAACATGGTACCTTCGATGTTAACGGATGCTAGGGCATGGAATGCGTAGTGCAAATACACGACGTGCGTTATGTGGCAAAAGAAAACGACGAACAATAGCAGAAGAATGACATCCGGAAAGAGACGAATGAAGAGCCCGTGAGGGACACATCGCTGCCACTCTTGTGCAATACATAATTAGTAGTCGGGTGGCAGCCGAAGAGGAGGTGGGTTTAGTGGGTAAAAATCCCACACTACCACCAGAATGGTGGTGTCTTTTGAAGATTCCCCCATTCGCAAACAAAAAAGACGACGTTTATTTAACAATAATTAACATAAACTACTTATAAACGAAAAAGCAACTTTATACCCATAGATTTGTATTGATATGCTTCAATAGAGCATTTATAATAAGTGTGTCAAATGAATGAAGAGTGGTAATCTCAAAGTTTCAGATATTTAGCACTATTAAGAATGCTATATACTATTTTTTCAGCATAGAACGTCTTCTTATGGAATATTTAGGATAAATAGTTTACATATTTAAACAATAAATAAGTAATATTACATGTTATACAGATGAATGATTGATGAAGACTATTATTGAATAATCCAATAGACTTGAAAAAATTCTGTCATGAAATAAAATTATTAGAGCACTAGGATAAACCACTGTCATTTAGTGTCCATCAATCATATGTATGATTTACGAATTTAAAAAAAAAAACATTGTATACTTACTCAAATGTGTCAGGATCTATTGCAGCAATGTCATTCGCCGATAAATCAACGTCTATCAAGTAGCTCAGGCCGTCAAACGCCTCTTTATCAACTTTCACCAACAAGTTATGGGCCAACTGCAGCCTCCGCAGCTTGATATTTTCAGGGAATCTCTTCAGCAATGACACGTTATTTCCATTCATGTCCAGAACATACACATTGT
This sequence comes from Stenopsyche tienmushanensis, assembly GCA_008973525.1. Classification (NCBI taxonomy): domain Eukaryota; kingdom Metazoa; phylum Arthropoda; class Insecta; order Trichoptera; family Stenopsychidae; genus Stenopsyche; species Stenopsyche tienmushanensis. The sequence continues at coordinate 232,674 of WACJ01000109.1, read as the reverse complement.
GACTGAGGTCGTCATATGGTATTTCTGTCAAATTGCTCTCGGAACAATCCGTGACCCAATTAATTCGAAAATAGTGACAATCGCACTCGTCCGGGCACTCCAACTCATAATTGTTGCCATTATACGAGACCGTGCCCGCCAAAAGACAGAACATCCAAATTATCCGCATGGTGGTCATCGTTGAGACTCCTCGTAAATTCACAATCACCACACGTTGATCATCCTGGAAGGCGACCTGGAAAGAGCATAAAACCACGATTAAAGTGTGTCATGCAGTCTGCATTTCCCGATTGTGACGTCACGAAACATTAGCCCTAACGACTCTCAAGAGTCTTGCAAATGCACTTTTCTCATGGAGTAATGCAACTCTGCATAATGTGTTTTTGACGATCAATTTTACTTTAAATCCGATCAATCATTCTCACACCCGCAATCCGCAAGAAATGGAAATACGTATTGGAGTCGTAAAACGTGTCATAATTTTTATGTCACAAAGAACAATCGTTTTTCTAGATTCAAGGCTTTATAATTAACTGCGTAATATGTACTTCAGAACCATATGTGTTTTTCATTTATGCATATCTTAAAAGAATCGCCATTAACAATTTAACGGTCCAGTTGGGTTGGATTTTGAATTATTCGCAAAATTTTCATAGCAAATATTTTACCAATGGTTTTTTTAAAGGATCAAAAAATGCATATCTTCTCTAAATCATTTCGAGTGAGTCTTTCACGATGCCCACCCATAAAATCATCGGTTTGCTCATTAAAGGTGCGAAGGTCACCCAGTGCTACGTACCTATAAAGGGGTGTGTGGAACAGCCGATTACAATAGTTGTTGGAGACTGTGTCAAAGGCTCACCACTATCCTCAACAGCCTAAGCAAACAGGGGAGAACGGTCTCGTATCCGTTGTTAGGTACTAAGAATGACCGAACCAATACGAGTACCATAAGGAAGGGGTGCATCTGATGCAGATCCCTTCAAACTGAGGTTGGACTCGTGGCCGCAACTCGAGAGGTGACTCTCGCTCACCACTCGGTTTGATGCAGAAACTCAATGTACGGCTGTTGTTTTATTTAGTTCTTTGAAGCGGGTCTTTGTGCTTTTCTGTACAATCTTATGAAGTGTAACATGACACCCCTTCAAACAGATATAAGATTTTCTTATCTGAAATTAGTCCGCAATCACGAACCGGACTGCATGTTCGGCACTAATTCAAACTTGACAGTCGTGATAGAAAGACTACTAAGTTTTTAATCCTTATAAACATTCAACAGGAGTTAGGAAGGATTGCAAAGTCTGTTCTTAAAGAAACAAAGCCCACGAAAAACATCAAATCACATATTATTGAAATACTTGCCCCGAAATGCAGGACATGCATCTTGGCAATTGTTTTATGAAATATCAAACACAGCAAAATTACAGAGACAATATATTCATAAAGGTGTAAAGATATATAAAATGTTAAAATATAAAAGTTTTATACATTAATTTGTGTGTGTAATGATTTTAAATTAGGAGTAAGAAATTCGCCAAATAAACCTCCAAATAAATATGTTTTTTGCATTGGAAATTGTTATTATGAATATGTTTAACCACTTTTCATATTTTCCAAAAGATCCAATAATAAATCTAATCGTTTGAATCGCGTACCAAAAATAGCAAAATATTCAAGTTCAAGTGTGCATCCTTGATGGACGCCAATACGTCTGTTGGTATCAAGACCACTATGCACGCATGACAAATTTGCTCAGGGGTGCAAAAGTCAACATATTTTAACAAAAATATTATCTGCTGAAATTAGGTGAACTGAAAAGTAATCAAAATTTCGAAAAAACTTTGCAATAAGTTTGTATCGAGACACAGTTCAGGAGACACATATTTTTTGTTGCCATTTAAAAATGAGAGCTGGGGATTTATTGCTTTCGTTTTGAATTCTGTTGTATGCTGTTTTTATCATCATCCTTGTCAAACAATCGTAATATTCTTAATAACGTTCGATTGTAAATGTTCAATCATTCCGGGCAACAACGAAAAATTATCTATACATTAATATTTCCCGAGTGTTAAATCTATCCATTTTTGCAGTGAATTGTGGTTGGTAATCAGTAGATAAACCTGTACAATAAACTTTGTTTTTTAATAATGCAATGCACTCAAACCTTTTTTTGTGCGATTTTGAAGTTATGCGGTTTTTTTAATCATTTTTTTTTAGTTTCATAAAGAGTACGTATGGAGATATTTTGGATAAAATACGAAATAAATCATCAACATTAACCGAAATTTAGAAAAAAAATATAATTTGGGACTGTGTAAATCATATTGCAACTACTATCGCTGAATATACCACCATACCAGTTATTCTAGTTTAGAATTCTGAAAAAATTGCATTATTGCTTTCCTGTTTTTTTATTAACTTTTTTTGTGCGATTTTGGATATATTTTATATAGCTGTTTCAAAGTTATGCGGTTTTTAAAATCCATGCAACGTATTTTCACTTTTTCTATGTAAGTCATAGCCTTTTTTGTGCGAATTTCCACGAAACGCATCTACCGCACAAAAAAAGTTTAAGTGTACTTTTCTTTGGGTCCTATAACATCATAATATTTTGATAAAAAGCAAATAATTTTTGCACATATTTTGCATACAATTTAAATATTTATTGAATATATTTCACGATTTGAAACATGCAAATCTGTTATGCAGCAATAAAATAACAATCAATCCAAATTGAGTTATCGATCAAAGCTTTTGTAGATATAGTATATTTATTGTTTGTGATAAATGCAAGTATTGATATTGATAAACCCCAAAGGGAGTATTTAAATGAATTTTAATATAAGATAAGATGAATGTCTATTTTTTTTCAATGCAGTATAAAATAAATAGTTATACATCGAAGATGACTTTAAAGATAAAGAGTATCACAACGAGCTTCCCCATATTTGATTGATGGCTTAAGAACATCCAATTTTGATGTCCATCTCTATAAAAGTACACTGTGTACTCTTCGACTTCTTCGAGTCCATCATAAAACTTCATTTTATTTTATGAAATTTTTACAGCATATTTACAACTGAAGAATAACGTATAGTTTTATGACCCACTTCGAGTCTTCGCAGACGATTTTCATGCAATAAAAGCCAAAATGGCATGATTCCCGTATTTTTATTTAATGGATAGATCAAATAAATTTAAGCATCAGCGATGGATTGGATCCATTTGGTCAGCCCTAGCAAAAGAAGTGCCAAGTGTTTCAATGTTTTCGTTGGCTGCTGAACAAGCGTTGAATTGATACGATTGACCGTGACCAACAATCGCATAACACCACAATACAATGCCCAAATTCAAAATAACACCAACATACGAGGACAAATTATGGCATAGGATATTATCGTTAGAAATCACATCCACTCTGTATAAATTACTCGCTGTAAAGCACCCAAGATAAAATATCATAGATTGAAATGAAAGCCAAAGCTAGCTACGTGACCGCAATCATGATAGCACCTAGCTGCTAACATATATTCCTTCTCGGAAAATCTATCGAAGAAATACAATACGATTTAATCACTAAAGGTGGTCATGTTAGTGGTAAAAACATATGCGTCATACAATGATATGAGTATAATTAATTAAGGCAGAAAATCCACCAAGGAACCCAAGATGACTAACGGGGCAAGATATGTTAATAGAGCAAGTATATTTGTACAATAAAAAATTGGCATATGATGTTTATAAAGGACAACCGTTATAAATAAATAACGACTATAGCAATCAATTTTACGAGATTTGCCTGAAAAACACTCTTATATACATACATTTCACGCTTATAACGAGCACGCAAAATTATTTGAAATAAATTTGCAATATTTTTATGGATATGTTTAAAACATTTTTATTAACCAAGATGTCTTATATCCGTATAAAAATATTTTTAATGTTATTAAAACCATATTAAATATTAGTCCTTGGACTTGTTGCATTCTTATTCGTCAATCGATTTTGAAGGCTTTTAAAGACTTCTTAAGGTAATATATGCTTCATGGTTCCGTTCAGAATTTATCTGTAATCAGCATTTTTCGGGATATACAGTTGAAATAATCCAAAAATTATCATAAATTGGAAGAATGTTCATTGAAGTTTAATCAAAATCCAATACAACTATAGGTTATTGATCTTTTCACATATATTTTATAGAAAATTATGATTTTGTGTATGTATGTCCTTTTGTTGGACAGCCATTAACCCCTTAAAGAGGTAAGACACAATATTGTGTCCGAATTCCAGTGACTCAGAAAGAGCATTCTTACGCGTCTAGCCCGGAGACAAATAGAAACGGAGAGTGTCTTGCACGTTGACTTTGGAGAATAATAGACACGGAGAGACATCGTACAATTGTATAAATCGTTAACCCAAATTTATTGACTAATAATGATATAACGATCGATTCAAGGGTATTTCATGCGTATTGTTTATGTTTACTTTAAAAAATGACCGAATATTGTGTGCTATCGGCAGTGTTCATTTACAAACAGTGACATTTTCCGTCTCTCTTTAGGTGCATTTATGTGCTATTTTAACAGCAACATCTTCTGTGGCGCTACGGTGATATTGCACCTACAATACCCACGGTTGGAGGGTGATGCGCAGGAGGTGAGAGTCGAGAGGAGTCTTCAGTTAGCCTTGGCTGCGGGAGGACGTCCTTCTGGCAGCCAGATCTCTCTCTCTCTCTTGTATGAATAAAGAGTCGTCTAGAGAAGAGTATTTCTGTTTGCCGCTCGTCTATCCCCATCTATCCATCCGACTACACATGATCCGAAATAAGAACGGACCCGTGCGTGCCACCCCGACTAGCGCGGGGGAGCGAGGAGCCGCCTGGAACTCTGCCCCAAGAGCACCCCTGCTTCTATGTAATAGATACAATTCTTGAATTCTAATTTCCGTATAAATTCTTATTCAAATAACTTCAGAACTTCTATATGCGCGGTATCGGCTTGAACGTCACGAAAAGTGAAACTTTAAGCAGAGAGAATCGTTTCTAATGTGTCCGTGTTCATCGCATTCTTCATAGAGACGCATACGCATGCGCTGCACTGTCTCTATTGTGTGTAACGTAAAGCAATCACAAAATCACAAGCGCGCCTATTTTATTATTTAATACACAAACATAGCTTCATCTTTTAGCTAACAATTTTCGTTAACAAATGGAAAAGAAATATTTCAAACAAGTATTTGTTATTTCTGAGATCTGGATAGTAATTTAAACTTTAAATTTGAGTCCAGGATAACACCCAATACACCAAGACTTGGTACAAACATATAATTTTATATTGAAATGTGAATATGTGAAGATTAGACCCCGTGTCTTCTTTGTCTCAGGACAAGAAGGTATGCAGATGTGGTCGGCGTGCAGACACGGAGGTCCATTATCAGTCACAAAGTGTTCTAGAACGACCTTTTGTATAAGCAATTGAATAAAGGCACACCTACGGCCTGATCACATAAACGGCATGACGTGATCTATTGCACTCGCCGTCCATTACATGGGGACATCAAATTGGATACGTGATCGAAAATCCAGTTTGATAATGTTAGAATACGAAGACGAATTCGACAAGGACGAGGGAGACTGCAGGGTATTGGCGGGATGTTCGAGGACGTGTGCTTGCCAAACATCACGTCTTTGACCGTTTATTTCGGACGTTGGTTCTTTCAATATCGCGTGTAATTTACGTCAATTGGAAGGATGCGTTTTCCTTTGGGGTTTTCGCAGTTTTATGCAGGATGCATTCGAGGGGTGGCTGAAGCTTATTGGATCTTTTGACGTGGAAGGGTTGTTTTTCGTAAAGCAATAGTCCTTCCAAATGCGTTTTTGTGAATAACTTATATTTTTTATTGTGAATATCAACATTCTCTATCAGAAAAAATCTTTGGATTCCACTGCAATACTAAATAAAATTGCAAAAAAATAAACGAGTCCTATGCACTCATGTGCATGGTTTACTAAGAGCATATCTGACTTTCAGTTTAGGCTCACGATCACTTACAAGGCAAAATCATTGTAACAAATACATTATTTAGTGTTAAAAAGTGTTTGTCAACCTAAACGTGTGATAATTTCAATGTAGTAATCGACATGCTAGTAAACTATGCACAAGAAACCACGCTCATGTGCACCAAGCATAATAGATTAACCTGTTAAGAGGGTATGACGTATATATACGTCCAAAGTAAACAGCATCGATTTTTTAGGGCGTATATATACGTCAACAGGATAAATAGTTTTAGAATATAGGAAAATACCCCGGTATGGAATCGCTTTTAACCAAAATAAATACATTACACAAAATAGATTGTAAAATTTAAACAACCCAATCAGTTTTCTTTGGACAACTTAATTTTGTTATGGGAATTCGTAATCGTTCCGTAGACATGTTCAGGCATGGCATCCGATCATGAGGCGTCCATTCGTCATGTCAGCGGTCAGAAAAGCGGACCGGCTGGATACGCAGACCTTATGGCCACTCCATCTTCTTTTAGTGCTTATTACCATTGCGCTCTTCATCTTGGCAGCTCGTACGGCCTCGTTTAAACTCTACCACCCAACATCTTACTATTGTAAATAAAGGAGCAGACTCGATATTAGTTGGAATGAGACCTTTCAAATAAAGTAAATCTCCGATGGATTGCTGACAATTAAATAGTCAAATAGATATAACTGGAGGAGAATCAAAAAAGTCGTCTATTAATCCAAATAAAACAGTCCTAGTGCTCAATTCTAAAATTGAAATCAAGTTTGAACGGTACTTTACATACGAACGTTCCTCTCAGATACAGAAAAATACAGTTAAAGTGTTCAAGTGAATATATTATAGACTGATTTGTTATGATTGTTGGAACAATAACGTATTTTTTCATATTGTTTATACAATTAATTTTGAATAAATACATAGTTATTTCGTTTAGAGCAATTTCTAAGAAAATACATGTCAAAGCTGACACAATTAATAACTCAACACTAATTGCATTCAATGCTAGAAACATGAAGTAAATTTGCGTAATTCACACAATTGCAACAACAGTAGGTAGATTAATGTCATCATGAAAACAAACAAAAAATAGCAACAATACAAATGCTAGTCCATCTTTGCAATACTGCATAAAAATTCATAGCATAATGCGAATTTGCAATGTCAAAAATTTTGTGCATTGTTTGATAAAATTCGTGGAAATTCATCATTATGTCAAGTTTTTAAGCCTCATTTACTTTTATAACTATTATTTGTTGACGCAAAACCTAAAATTGTGAATATTAACAGTGTGGAAGATATCAGCAATAATCCTTAGAGTGCTAAAATACGATATATCATCAATTATGAAATTAATAAAGACTGCAAACAAGGATCGCTATTGGCTCATTGATGACTCCAAATGTTTTGAATACGAATAATTTCTATGCATCAGGATATCAGTGCCTTAACACGTTAACAGCGGGTCTCGAGAATTCTCGTTTTCGCAAAGACTGTACATAAACTGCGGGACACAGATAACACGTGAATCGTTGTGTCTTTCGTTTCGGTCGTTTAAAATAATTTAAACTTTTTAAGAACACTCAAACCTCTTTTTGTGCGACTTTTTTTGTGCGATTTCAAAGTTATGATAAAAGTTATGCATATTTTAATGAGAATTAAAAAAAACCAGCATTGTAAAAAATCGCCCACCGCAATTGTGTTAGCCTTGTACTGCATCTTTCTTATGCGTAAGTGCGATCAAACAAGAGAGAGAAAGATAGCAAACAAACGTCCGTTTATCAATACCGTACAACCTAGCGGCCAAAGGGTTAATCAATTCGATTTTAATCCTATTTTTCTATTGTCAACATGCATAATTGTGACCTTTAAATTGTGTTTATAAAACATTTTAATATGTCGTTAATTAAAATGTTCATTGAACATTACTGTCAATTGTATGCTAATAGACGAGTGCATTGCTTTGACACTTGTCATTTTTTTAAAAATATAACATAACGCTAATAAGCGTAAACATATTCATAGTTATGTAAAAAGTTCATTTAGAACGCATTTTAACAAAGGGCATTGATGAGTTATCGATGACTGTATTAAATTTCGCATATCGATGCGCGCGCATGAAATATTATATGGTAACAAATCAAGACCCAACAGGTTGTCGATTATATGTCATAGCATTGTTTAAATAATATCAATATTTGTTCATTTAAAATACAATATGTTATCAATAGAGAATAACTTGCGGGAAAAATCATAAAATAAATTTTGAAATATCACACATTTTAACGAAATTTTGACTGAACATTAACTTGAGCATGTTCAAATTCATATTGTTTGATATTTAAGTAAAAATTTTGAGGATTTGTATTCAAGTGGCATTGCACAATATCATATAAAACTACTTTTATGCAAATTTATAAGCCCAATTTCACAAAAACTTACTCCTCTATTGCAGCCCTTTCCTTGTGATTTATTGCGACAATCCTCAAAATGGAATATCAGACGACTATCATAAATATCTTCGGAGCAGATTGCACATACACGCACTTGTTGGCACTGGTTGAATGCGCTTTACTAAGCAACTACTCTGAGACTAACTTGTTTATTACTTCGTCGACTTGTGGCCACAATGCATACATGCATGTGTTTGACGCGGGAATAATCATATGAAAATGAACATAAACTAATCATCATGAAATAAGCATCAAAAAAATCATTCTAATTATCATACACAAAAAAAATCAATTTAAAAAATTAACACATTAATTAACATCCATATAAAGCGTAAGAACATTTTAAATTAGAAAAAAATAATATTTCGTTTTAATTTCGTCCCCTTTTTTTCAACTATCTAAAATTGTCATTCAAAATCATAATGCATTTAAAATCGACCTCGTTGTGATACTATAAAAATCCACCCACTCAGGCCAATCAATCATAAAGTAGCTTTTATAATTTTAAATGATTAATTAAATACTTTAAATGAATTTTAAATCAATTATAAAAAATATGCTTTTAACCGTCCATGCCATTCGATACAAATGCTGTCGTATATATACGACATGGGCAGCTAAATAGATATTTATACGCATTTGACAGGTGTGCAAAGTATCCCCATAAAAATAAATATCTTACGAACGCTAAAATACAATTTATTAATTTAATACGCTTTATATAATGTATGTTTGAATTTATAATCATCATAGAATATATTTAGGGATTTGTGGATTTGGGTTTAAATTAAATATTTATTGATTAATTTGAGATTTTTTTTGTACTGGCAGCACGCGTGCGTTGAATGACTGATTGTCAACATCCTAATTGAGTGAGCGGCATATCTTGCGATGGCGGAGTCTACAGCTGATTCTCTAGAAGGTTCTGATGAGAAACTTACAGAAATTTTCGACAAGGCTCTCGATTTATACGACGAACTGTATGAGAAGCGTATCAGCAACAACGATTCAACGCTAGAGGTGATATTCATTTCATTATTTAACCTAAAAATCAACAAATTCTTAAGCATCATATGAAACATTTTCTATTTATAATTGTATATGTTCTGTGATAAATCAACTGTAATATGTATACAAATGTTCCATTATAAATCTAATATAATTCTTATAAGTCACGGTGTAAGGGCGTATCCATTCAGTTCTATAATAATGACAATACTTTTATTATTTCAGACTGATGTGAGAAAATGTATGGAACAGTTTGAATTGGCCACTAGATTAGTATCGGCAGCTTCAGTGTTTAGCACAAATGAACATGTAGACGAAATATCAACGGAATCGTTGAAATATTTGTTGCTGCCGGCGTTCTTAGGGCAATTGGCTCTCAGACTGATAACTGGATCTAGACGAGAAATAATAGAAGTTGCTCAAATATATTTGAGGTATTATATTTTCTCACATGTATCGTGTAGGTAGTCGACGGATTTATTAATGATCTCATCATTTACATTATACGCATAATTTCAGAGATTTTATACAAAGATGTAAAGACTACAGTATTACAGAAGTTCAAATACCATTACATGAAAATGAAGGTGGACCTAGTCCAGCGCTGGCAGCTCATATGTATGTTGCGGTAAGACCCATTATTGTTTACGTCTAAAATAAAAATCTCTTTTTGAAATTATTTCCTAAAACGTGGAACTAAAATAAATAGTTAATTTCGCTCATTTGTTCTTACGTCACATATTCACGCTACCTCGTAGACATGATGATCATCAAGGAGAAATAAAATTATTTTATATGCTTATTTCACAACTGAAATAGAATATTTTTAGGTATCTAAGTGCAAATATCTAAAATGTTTGCCGTCGTTAATAGATAGCAGTAGAATTGCTCTATGAAGCTATTTTAAATTGGTGAATAGAACAGTATTGAACACTTTATTCTTAACAATTTGCAACTTTGAGATGTTTGATTGGGATGCATTGCTCTAGACCAGGGCCGTAACAAGGGGCTAACAAAGCAGGTGCTCGCCATGGGCGAAACTGGGCTTGGGGCACAAAACGCAGAATACAAGTGCATGTCGAGATTTGCACATGGTTTTTAATTTACTTGACCATTCTACTTTACATGAATCAACCCTGATTAACTCTATCCATTTTTACAATACATACTAAGTTGTCTAATCCTTCTTTTCTTCATCATCGCTTAAACATTGAGCCGATTATGAAATTTAAACAACCTACCCAATGATCAGTCTTCTTCGGATAACTTCTTTTTGTAATGAAAGTATGCAATCGTTCTATAGACATGTTCGGGTATGACGTCCGATTGCAAGGCGTTCATTCGTCACATCAGCGGTCTAAAATGCGGACCATTTGGACACACAGACCTTGTGTCCACTCTGTCTTCTTTTGGTACTTTTTACGATATTTTTGGGGATAAATACGTACCCGGGGCTACCTCTACGATAACAGAAGCCCCCTCAAAGACTAACTTATGTAAGTAATTCGCAGCAAATGAGTTTGCGAACAAGTCCTGAATTCCCCCCACCCATAAAAACTACATATTTATCTATCTTACTAATTTATGCTGCTATCTTAGCTAGTTTCAAGTTACAAAATCTAGTTAGTTTCTTCCCCGCGCTCAGAACGTAAATGGACACTCAAATTGAGAATGAGCGTGTTCTTGGGAATATGGATTTCAAATTCCGGTTTGATTTGATTGAGCAGGATGGCATGATTCCGAAGAGCTCGGGTCAGTGAAGGGTCGCTATGTTTCTTTGTCTCAGATGTGAAGCAATGGATCCATGTTTTATCCTGAATAGATGCAAAAACTCAGTCTTATTGCTGTGAAACATCGCCAAACACTCAATTAAAACATCATCACGACACTGTTCCATTTTGAGCAAACGCGGCACCCATCTTACGCAAAATTTCAGTCGATGTGCGATGTACGGTTTTATTTAGAAGGCCTACTGTGTCTGCTAGCTCGCGCACTTACAGTCGACGGTCATCGAATACCATTTCTGGGATAGTTACTTAATTTGGTCGACCACTGCGCTATTCGTCTTGGAAGTTCATACGGCCTTGTCTAACCTTTCCTTCACCATGATATGACTTTAATAATGGAAATCTCTATATGAAATATAATAGATACAGTGTTCAGAATTTCATATGGTGTACTAAATACATATCGTAGTAGTGCTCGAGTGTTTTCTATTTAGTACTTTTTTTTAAAACAACATCCACCATCTATAGGTTAGAACGGATACTTTTGGAACTATTTTCGTATATAATTTTAAAATATACTTTATTATAATATTTAATATATTGCATTTATAATAGTACTTGCTACAGGCACTTCATACACTTGTTACGGCTCTGCTCTAGACAGGCGTGGCATATGTGAACCCTGAATGAATGATTTTTAAAAGGGAAAAGTTGTCGGTTAGGTTAGTTTGTTGTTGGCTTCTGGGGCATTCCATTTACGATATATGCAGAAGAGTGTCTCCAAACGTGATCTCCTCACCATAATTTTATATTTAGATTGACAACTAGATATCCCATGTGAGATTTTTGAAAATACTCAAATACTCCGATTAAAATATATGTGATATTTGCAATAGCAATTAAAATAACATTTAGCTACTATCCACATATCAGTCGTTATGATATTCAAAATATATTACTATACCTGTTTTTATTTTTAGTTAGAATAGAATGTTGCCTAAGGGCTTTTAAACAATGTAATATACTAATAATTAACCCATGGCATGTACTAATATGTTGCATACAGACACCTTGAATCTATTTAAAGAAATTTTGGCCCTGAATTTGATCAATATAAACTACAGATTGTTAAAATACTGCGAGTAATACATTAAGCCTCACTAGATTCAAGTTGATGATTCTTAAGTTAACGTATTATTTTCCATTTCTTCTTATATATCGGGGTTATAGAAAATGTCTATAATTTTATAGTTATCATGTAGGCGACAAATATAAAATAAATAATTAATTGAAGATATAATAATTCGGGTGTGTGAATATGTTTCTGTTGTTTCATCACCGGATGGTGCTATAACAATTGTGTGCGTATAGCTTAAATGTTGATCCTTCTATATCGAAGTTCTATTTATATTATATATAAACTAGCTTTAAAATCTGTGTGCTTAAAAAAATGTAAACAACATTTTTTTCATAGCGTGAAACATGTTGAATTTTTGTGCCAAGTAAACAGTGTTCGCGGGGAATTTTATTGCACTACTTTATTCAAAATAAATCCGCAACTGAATCATGTAGAATTCTCGTGAAGATCCATAGCGATCTTGCTCTAGAAAGAAAAACATGCAGAGATTGGTTTAATCACTTGAAAAATAGTGATTTTGATGAGAGTTCTGCACCAAAAAGTTTGAAGACAAAAAATTGGAAGTCCATTAAAAGAAGGATCTTTGGTGCCTTACAACTTGAAGCCAAGAGATGTGGAAAGGTGTCTTTTACCGTGTGAACAGCTGCGCCAAACGGCAAAAAAGAAAATGTCTTTTACATCGTATCATGATGGTGATGAAAAGTCTATGTATATCCACTTTTCAATCTCAATCATGGATTAAGTCCGAATAAGCAACAGCATCGATGCCAAAGCTGAATATCCATGGTTTCAAGCTCATGCTCTGTATTTGGTGGGATCAGCCGTACGTGTATTATGAACTGCTTCAGTTTTTGGTTCAGTTTTAGTTCAAAGACCTAATTATAACATAGTAATATATGCCCTACGTATTGTTGCAAATGCAATTTTAGGAAAGCGCTCGCCTGTTAAAAGTCAACCACACTCAAGATCTTAATTAATTTAACATTTATCATTAAAAAGTAATATTTAAAAATTGTTTTTGCTTTTAGATGACATCCCGAGACGAAAAAATCAAACGCCTGAACGAAAAAAATGAACTATCAAAGAAAGTGAGCCTATTAAAATCAGTAATCAAATCCGAGAGCATGGACGAAAGCAGCAAGAGAGACTATTATCTATCTCTCATTAATTTTCAAATATTGTTGGCCATCGATGAGCTAGAATTCATTAAAGCTGAAATGCCTCTTATTAAAATGATGGAAGAGACTAAATTGGGTAAATAAGAACATTGTATAACATTTGACGTTTCGATTATAAAATATGAATTATTAATGAAATTTTTATTAGATAAAGGTGAAACACCCAAGAGGCAACCAAAGACGGCCGTTCCTCCATTGAAACCATTCATAATCACTAAAAATGACGTCCAAAAAGCTGTATATGGTCTCGGTTATCCATCAGTTCCTGTATATACAGTAGAAGAATTTTATGAACAAAGAGTACAACAAGGAACGTAAGTATTCAATTAATATAGTTTCATCACTCATTTGTAGTATTTAAATTAATTCAATGATCATTAATTATATCAATAATTTTCATAGCTTCCCTGGACCTCAAACTAAATCATCTACAGCCAGCGTAATTCAAGATATCGATCCGAGTGAGCTAGAAAATGCGAGAAAAGTAATATTTCATATTTTATTTTATTTAGACATTGATTAGAATAACAGATTTTAACGGAGAATATATTTTTATTTCCAGGAGAAATTGCTCGAAGATGACGATCCCGTAGCATTAGCTAGAGCTCGAAATATGGATGAGTTTAAAGATGATCATAGGAGGGGTGAAGGCAATCGTTTTAATAGGAGTTAAATAAAACAATATTACAAACTCAATTTCAACAACACCCACCTAAATACTCACAATGTATCTTTTAAAAACATCAATATATAAGTTTTAATAAGCCAGTATAAATTATTTTTTTAATTTTTATTCTATTCCTAGGAACTTACTCCTTATATCTAGTCTTCGTTTATATCAGGATATTATTCCATGTATTATTCCTAATACGACTTTAAGTGTCCTTTTGTTTTCTTCTTAACGCGTTATACCAACAATCGAATTTATTTTTATAGAGACACGTATATAAAAAGGCGACAATGTCTAAGAATGGTGCTTAAAATGATTGGTTCAAGAATCGATGCCGTTTTTTATTTATATTTTTTATATGATATTTCTATAAGATGCTAAACTTTCTATTCGTCAAGGCCAATTACGTTCAATATTTGTTATTTTAAATTGATTATATTCCAACACATTCTTATTTTGTAAGTGTGCTATTCCTCCTCCTTATCCGTGATATAATTAAAACTATATTAACACAATATATTCTTTTATATGAATGAGAGCAGTTACTATCCCTGGTTATATACTAGTCATTTATTTTATTAAGCTCTATAAAAAACCAATCAAAACTCTCCATATTCCACAAATATTTTAAGAATTATTCCAAATCTATCAACATTTTAAAGAGCAAACCATATTCCTTCCAATGTATCGACAGACAACTTAGATTAAACGTCGCTAATCAAAAATTCTTTCAAATAAGCTATTATTACTTCCTATTTTGTATAAAAAATTTGCTTAACTGCTAATATATAGTTATAAGTTTTTTTTAAATATATTCATTGTATATTTACTACATAAGACTACATGGATTTATAAATATTTTTAATCTTATCCTCTATTATGATGTATTTTTTTATTTTATTTGGATAGCTTTATTTCACTTTTATAAAATAAACGATCAAACACATCCAAATTGAAGCTTTCTAATAAGACGTCCTTCACATATGTTTTAGTACATATATAAATCTTTGATTTGATATATTCTAGCTCACATTAAATTATATGCCCGAAGCGATTTCAATTAACATTTGAAAATAAGCATTTAATTCATTTTAAAAATCTATATCAAAAATTGTCAAACGCCATATGTAAATGTGTTATAATCTGTATTGTGAAATGTACGGAATAAATTTCCAATCCAAATGAAAAGTAATAAGCTTGTTGCATAATATATGTTAAATATGTGCTCTAGATTATTTTAAATATATGATTTGTAACATGATTAAGTGTTTTTAATAACCTTAATTGTTAACACATTAAATATGGGGAACATCACACGCGTTTACGTCATAACGCGAGACATCTTCAACGTTGCACGTACAAAATCTACATTTACATAAATTGCCATTACTTTTGAAATTAACAATATTTTTAAATAGTGTTTTTTTAAGAACTTATATATATAAATAAAAAATAATATTTATTTGTTCGTATTTAATGCGCTGCCATACCGTTCATCCGATTGCGATAAAACTTTATCAATTTATTATTTACTCTTGCGGAAATAACATAGGCTTAGTAAAAATATTGTTTGTGTATGCGATTTAAAATTTAATATAAAAATTTCAAAACATTAACATTTTGCGAAGCTACAGTTTGAAATAAAAAAATTCAATGAGAAGATGGTGTGTCTAAATGATTCCTACTGGATAAGTAGAGCCGTAACAAGGGTATGAAGCCCCCGTGGCAAATATCTAACTCCCCTCCCCCTCACCCCGGAAATTCAATTTATTTTTTTAAATTAATTAATACTATGAATACTATTATACTGTATGTTTTAAAATAATATGCAAAGATAGTCCCAAAATTACCTGGCTCAAAGTATAGATGGCGGTTAGTGTTTAAAAAAAATACTGTGATAAAAGTGTCTAGGCGCTACGTTGCTTCCGTGATGCTACAGATCATAGAAAATGCCATAAAAAAAACCCTAAAAGAGAATGTAGTGACCACAAGGTTTGTATATCTAATAGGTCCACTTTTCGGACCGCTGATATGACGAATGAGCGCCTCGCAATCGGGTGCCATACCTGAACATGTTTACAAAACGATTACAAACTCTCATTATACGAAACGAAGTTGTCTGAAAAATACTGATCGGGTAGGTTGTTAAAACTTTACAATCGGTCGAAAATATTGTTGTCTTATTACGGGCTTATGCCAGCTAGGTCGGCTCAATGTTTAAGCGATAACAAAGAAAAGAGGAATTGGACAACTTTGTATTTATTATAAAACCGAACAGAGTCAATCAGTTTTGCTTCGTGTAAAGTAGGATGGTCGAGTAAAATAAAAACCATGTGTAACTCTCGGCGGAGTCGGTATTCTGCGTTATGCGCTCCAAGCCCAGTTGCGCCCATGGCAGGCTCCTGCCTTGCCACGTCCTTGTTACGGCCCTGCTAATAAGCTATTCGAATTGAAACGTGTGCAGTCTCTGGTACGAGCATCAACAAGTCACAGGGTATGCGTGGATGCTTCTCACGTGGATAGCTGTATATGGGCTGCTCACGTCACGCGCCATTACCAGACGCACGCAACACACGGAAAAAATAATAGACTCAATCGACAGACAAGACGACGGCACTAGCATACCTAGAGTTTGACTACCAATTTTATTGAAAATTAAAGCACCAATAACCAAGCAAAAAAATTTGAAAGTGGGAACAATCTCTGATGAAGCGACGGCAATGCATGGTCCAAAAATGTCCTTACAAAACAAAGCATAATTCATGTTTATCTGTATATAATGGGTTAATATCCTATACTTTTTTATAATCTGATGTTTCTTTATCAAATGAGATTTTAATTCCGCCGAGATATGAACGCTCATATTTTGCATGTGTTTCCATGGCTTATGTTGAGGAAAATTTGTCAAATTTCTTGAGCAAGCAAGTTCCCACGATGCTACAGATTTCACAATTCTTTTTTATGAAATTATCTGTAAGAATTGTAGTCACCTAGAAATTATATTTTAAGCCAACGTCTTCAAAGCGCCATTCATTCATAGTTAAGAAACCACCTGTAGTTATTTATGGGACAAGTTTTAGTCGGACTCACTTTGAAGGACATTAAACTTCAATGTTTATCTTCTTTCCACAGCTCCTCAGGTATTCGACCTCCATAACGACCTCAATAAGTACCTTTTGCATTTGACCCAGCGTCACATTCTTCTCTATGTGGAACCTCAGCGACGACATTAAAAGGCACCGACATGGAAAAAGTAAAATTTATTACGATCGCCCACCTTCTGACGCAATTCCAAAGGCGCCAAACAGCTTTTCTGATAAACTTGCACTCTTGAAAAAATGTGCCTACGGAGATACTGTAGAAAGTGGGACACGATCTACAGACTTTGTGACAATACTTATGACAGCCATGGCGCACTTGCATTTTAAGCATCCATCACTAAAATTGCATCGATCGCTTAAAAATATCCTGCGCCTGTGTCGGCTTCCCTTTGGCAGATCCTTACTGCGTAAAAAAAAGATGTACTGATGATTGGATTCGTGGAAGAGAGAGTAGAGATGCTATCTGATCTCATCATGATGGCTTAAGGCGTGCTGAATCACACTTCAGTGGAACTCACGTGTAGCTTTTTGCTAAAATGACCATAAAAACACTTAAGCGCTGTAAAATACAAGTTTCCTATCCATTCATACCGATCAAAAAATCATTAAATGGCTGTTCAAATCATCACGCTACATTCTTTTGCATTATTAGACTGTTTAATTATGTATGGCGTTCTTCCATTTACGAATAAAAACGGCGATAAAAAATTTCGACTGAAATAATTAAGCCTTGATTGTAGGCGTTGTGTTTATTTTATATTCCAATGGTTTAATTTTGATGTATTTGAAAAGTATTTTTCGTCACGGCTGCCTTATACAGCCTCATGCGATCATGTTTCGAGTCGAAGATCTACTTTAAAGGTTCATGGGGAGAAAAATGGAGGCGTCCGCCACCTCAGTAGCGCAGGGCTACTCCTTTGACACACACTTCAGTATACGACGAACCTCCGTGCCCAAATGCTTCTAAATTCACCAACATTAACCCACAAGAAGAACCCACATTAACCCACAAGAAGAAGCTTCACAAGCGAACAGACATAGAAACTGGGCTGCTGGGATAGTATAAAAATATTCGAAACAACCATATTGATTTTATTGAATAGAGCTTTTCAGAGTTCATCTTTCAGTTCAGGAATCTTTTTCCTAGTTCATCCATTAGTCATGCAATTTAATGTATGTCTGTCTGTCCACTATATAATCCTTCCCCATTATACGAATGTGAACCAAATTTCGTTCAATGAAAAATATATAATTCATTGCAATTTAATTTAATTTACTAATAATAACACTGTTTAGCAAAATTATTTTTAAATAATAAGCTCGACTATGGACTTAGTCATTATCAGAATCCTTTGGTTTAATATGAGAAATATTTTTAATGTTCATATAAAATATACTAGATTTATATAGTATTTTATCCAAAATCACTGCTGGATTAAAATAATCGTTTTTAAATAATATTTAAATAATTGTTGCAAATCAGCCCTGCATAACATAAATCGAAACGATCAAACGTAATTTATTTTATTCAAAGAATCAAAAGTGTACAATATATAAACATAACAATTTATAAATCACGGATATTAACACTCTGTTTTTTTTTTTTTTTTTTTTTTTTTTTTTCTTTGAAAACGTGCATGTACCCAGGTTGAGATTCAACCTATAACAGCACTCGCTATATTACCGGACTCAACTTGTGAAATACGCAGGTGAAAAGTAAGTAAAAAAAAATAATAATAATAATAATAATAAAAATAATCATAAATAGAACATAGAACAACATAGAATAAAAATAATAAATAATAATAATAATACTAAAAAAAAATAATAATAATACTAAAAAAATAATAATACTAAAAAAATAATAATAATAAATAAACAAATAAATAAATAAATAAAAAATAAAATAATAATAATAAATAAAATTAATAATAAATAATAATAATAGAATTAAAATAAAGTAAAATATATATAAATAATAAAATAAATAGATACATTTCAAACAAAAACAATAATAAATAAATAAATAAAGTAAATTAATAAAAACCCAAAAAGGCAATAATAATAAATAAATAAAGTAAATAAATAATACAAATAAATAATAGTAAGATTTAAAATTAATAATAGTAAAATAAACATCAATATATAAATAGATAGACTAATTAATTAAATAAGTAAATGACTGACAAACAAATGAGCAAATAAATTAAATAAGTAAATAAATTGAATACATAAAATAGGTAAATAAATAAATAAATAAGATAACTCAATAATTGATAATAGATAAATAAAATAATTCAATAATTGATGATAGATAAATAAAATAGTTCAATAACTTAAATAGATAAATAACAAAAATAAAATAAATAAATCAATTTAATCAATTCAAAGAGGGAAATGGAGGCAAACGCACGGCCACTGTGTGGGTTACGAGAGTGAAAGAACGAGAAAGTTGGGGGCGGAGGCCTAGAATGTTAAGTTACAGCGTCAGCCACGAGGGTTCTTGGATCGATCCAATGCGCCTCGTAGTACTCACCTGGAGCGCCTTTAGCGCCGAAACTTGTGCAAAAATGCATTGAATGCATCGAAACGATCAATCGGAAATATTAATACATTCCATCTCCTAAATTTGTATGTAAGATTATATTTTCCACAGTCTGGATTTCAATGCGATCTTAAAGGCGGACCGATTGGACACACAAAATTTGTAGCCGCTCCCATTTCTTTTTCGGGTGAGTGTTAGACCAGCCCAGCTAACATGAGTTGAGTGCGCAGGTCACCCTGTGCTGCGTATCCACAAAGGAGTGTGTGGAACAGCCAATAACAATAGTTGGTTGAGACTGTGTCAAAGGCTCACCACTATCCTCAACAGCCTAGGCAAACAGGGGAGAACGGTTTAAGGCTGTTCGAACGGCGTCTCATTTCCGTTGCTAGGTACTAAGAATGATCGAACCAATACGAGTACCATAAGGAAGGGATAGCCCCTGCAGTCCGTCATCTACTGCAGCCTCCTTCAAACTGAGGTTGCACTCGTGGTGACGGTGAACCCACAGATGTAACTCCCTCGAACTTAGCTTTAATCTAAGCCCTTTCCTCCCCCATCGCACCTTCGGGTGTACATAGTCTGAAGCTGGTCTTTTCCGCGGAAACCTCGCCTTTTCTGGGGGGTGTGGAACAAAAGGAGTGGTCGCCTGGACGTTTCTCGTGGGGTTAAAAGATTAGTGGAAGACACTATTTATGTGGATAATCCGGGGTAACCCGGAACAGATCATGCAGCATCGCAGGAAATGGGTTCAATTAAAATGAACCCTCAATCCAGTCAGTCGCTGTCTGATGTCTGTCGTCTTGTCCCTCATTTTTTAGGACTTTTTGTGATAGTTATGGGGGAAAATGAATTCCCGGGGTCTTTTACAATTTCTATGATTGCGGAAGCTCCCACAGCAACCAGCACGTATAGGTGGCTCGCACCATGAGGTCGCAAGCAAGACTAAAACACCATTTCCCATATGTAAATTACATGTATATATACAGGGTTTTTTGCACTTATTCCACGTTTCACACATAGACTCTATGTTTATTGTGGACCTAGGCTGGCGTGATCCCGAATAGCGGGACCTATGTACAGCTCGGGTTAGTGGAGGGTCCCCATGTCGATTCTATCAACAATCTGGATTTGAATCTGAGTTCTAGAGCCAAATCCCAATGCAGAGCAATGGAGAGCAATAGGAAGTGGAGAGCAATAGGAAGTAAGCACATAAAAATATTTTATCCTTAAAAAATCCCTGGACGGAAAAATGACAGATCTGACACCGCAGGAAAGTGAAGCTTGTGTACCAGTATTTTTTGCATACATTTCTATGTGCATATTGGATACGTTTCTATAAGAATATATTATTTATTTTAAATAAATATCAGTCACCATTAAAATTTCATAAACGTAATCTAGATTCGTTTCAATAGACTGAAAGTTGATATCAACCGAGATCTACTCTTTTCATTTTAGATTTTTTTCCGATCGGCGCTGCGATTTCGACAACGTTTTCTGCGCCCACATGCTTTTCTTTGAAAACCGAAAGTATCCGGATTTTTCGACAATCAAGGAGTATTTGGATCACATTGCCGAAGTATTCTGCCTTCTTGAGGACCGTAAAAAATGCGCTTCGCCACACCTGATGCGCCTCAAGCGTGGTCGCTGTGCCCATTTGACCAGCGATGGAGACGTCGTGAAAAAATTGGACAAGTGAAAGTGGAGGTCTTTTGTGATCTTGAGACAGTCTGCCCACACCCGGGAATGACCAACGTCAGGTGCATCGTCTTGCTGCGAAAATCGGAGGATGACAAGCGAGATGACTCAACATCGACTTGATGACCGTCATTTTGGGCGGCCAGACACGGCGGAGCCAAAATTGCTTTAATTGATCATTCCGAATTAAAAAAATGATCTTATGATGACGACATCTAACGTGTTTGTCATCGTAGGACTATAATGACCATCTTTGTCTAAAGAAAAAGTTGCTCTTAATCTTTTCTAATTCAATCAATACCACCAATCAGCACAAATCATACCGCTGCTTATCCACTTTCATCATTTCTCCGGCAAAACCAAGCAACATTCCTCTTATTCCGCTTTGTTAATCCATCAAAATTCAAAGAAACACTCTTATTTTCTCTCCGGTACGACCATAAATACGTCTCGGCGAGAAATCCATTTTCTACTATTTCTCATGCAATAAAACTGCATGGATATCGTCTTGAATGAACAAATTTAGATGCAGACCTGCAACAATGCAAAATGACGACAACGCCCCGTTCGCAGGAAACGATCAATCTCCACCCATAATATCCAGCCGGACAGACAAATTTAAATGGCATCGAGATTGAAACTTCTTCCTGCGTTTAATAATTTCCATAATCGATGGCCGATTTAGCGGAGGAAGCACTGTTGGACATAATAGGATAAACGTTCCAGGTCGAAGATAATACACGCCCGCAGCTATCAAAGATTGGCATTAAATATATTCAGATCGGAAGTTTCTAATCCTTTGGACACAAATGATTGCATCCATTTTATTGCATTTCCGTCAAATTTCAATGGCTGGATAGCAAAAACTGCAATTTGTCGTTGTGGTCATTGTTGCAATTGCCAATTTCAATCAATGCAAATGTCAATCAAAGCGAATGAATAATTGATAAGATATCTTTCAACCTGGAATATCACTGATACAATTCCTATATATGCAGTTAAGGACTTGGTGATAATATAAATGTGATTCTTATCAAACAACCTATAAAATGTGCATAAAATTGATGATTTATTTATCATAAAAAAAATGCATAAAGCCTTTGGACAAAGCATTGCGTGACCGTGTGGTCACGATCATTTTTACCACGGGCGTATAATATAATATATTCATACATTTGGCATACTGTGGTAGCTTGACGCTCAAAATTTAGACAACAAAATTGTTTTCGGGTGATCATTTGCAATTTATTTAACATAATCAAATCAAAAAAAAAATATGGATGAATATTTACATGTTAACAATGAAAAACATTATTTCAAAACCATTCGATCCAATCGACATACCGACAAACAAAAACATATATTTGAGTAGTGAACTAATTTTAAATCATCATAAACTCAGATGCTATGTTCGTATGTTCGCCACTTATCGTCCGTACAAATCAATTTATCTCTCGGGACCGCGTAGTGTCTATGAAGCTTGTATATAAATAAATAAACGCTGTCAAGAGCACACAATATTCGTTCATTTCTTCGCGTAAATATAAACAATACACTTGAAATCGATTCATTATATCATTCACACATCATAATTAGTTGATAAATTTGGGTTAACCATATATATAACAGTACGATGTACGCAAGATACTCTCTCCGTCTCTCTTTCACATTCACAATCTCCGACATGCAAGACACTCTCCGTCTCTGTCTGTCTCCAAGCTCAACGTATAAGAATACTCTTACCTCTTTAAAGGGTTAGAGTCCTGAAAAGCTTCTTTCTCCTGTGTAAAACGATCCAGAAATTCACGTTTTCCGATTTTGGAAGTACTCCGGTGTGAACATTCTGGGCACTCATGGAGCACACAACTTCTTGTAATCAAGTTTTTATGACACAATCTCACCGAGGATACTTCGAGAAATTTCAGGAAATTCTTCGTGAAAATCGCCGAGCATCACAAGATGATTATTTTGCACTTGTTCTTCAATTTTTTACAAAAGCTTGTGCAAACAACTCCTTGCTACAACCTAACTGTATGGTAGTGTTGTCGACTCATCACATCACTACCATAAACTTCCATAAGCTTTCGATGAATATTCGTGGCGGTATTGTTCTGAAAGATCACAAAACAGATGACGCGCGGATTTTGCACAAGTGGGAGGTTGCGAGAACGCGCGACGACCTCTCCATCGGAAGAATTTACTGTAACTGAACAATATGGCCGACAAATATGCAAAATCAAATAAACTGACGGTTTGGATCCCCCTATGCGCCAGGTGCTAACTTTGAAGCCACAAAAAATTCCCCGGCTTCAGGAACCCTTTTAATCCTTCTTTCTATTGGGTTGATGCTAAAGATATGACCGTTTTTTACATATACAATTAAACTTTTTTTTAGATGTTTATTATGTATTAAATCAATTATATAATTTCCATCTGTTCTTATAAACTTCTCCCATCTTTCTATCAACGTATTAATACCATTAGTGTAAAATTCCGTGGATTTTGATGCGAAAAATGTAGTAAGGGATGTTTTTACCTGCTCTATTGTATCAAATTTTTTATCATTTAATTTTTTTTGCAGTGTTCGGAATAAATTAAAATCGGTAGGAGCAAGATCTGAAGAATACGATAGATGCTTGATAACATCCCAATTCAACTCATGAAACACTACCCCTTTTCTGTTTACCAATTCTGGTCTATTCTTTTGAAGAGCGATGTTCAATGATCTTATGCGAGAAAAGTCGTTGTTTTTATCCGTAAACCAATTTTTACTAAGAAACAGGTCCTTCTGTGTATATGGTGAGATATCACTGAATGGACTGAATATCTGATTGGACAATTACAGCAGTAGTAGTAATGTCAAAAATTAAGGCAAATAAAAGAAGAACTCATAGAAACATATCATTTTAATCAATAATTTAAAAACGAATACATCAACAAGATAATGCGAGACCTCATTTTACAAAGTTTACCCAAGACAAATAATGGAACTTGATTTATATGATATTTAGTAGCCCTACCTCGATATAATCTCACTGCATCCATAATCAAATACGTGATAAAATCTAAAAATAAATGTACAGCAGACAAATGTCACATAATTATCTTAATGATTTCCAGACCAGCCTAAGAAGCATTCCTCATGTCTCAACCATCCTATTTTTTATGTCTGGCTTATATATAAATAACGCTCAGTGAAGACGTTTTAGAACTACGTTTAAATGCCACGGCGTCTCCTTAAAATATAATTAGAAATACTCGGCGTCTCTTCCAGGATTAAATTTCTATTATGCGCTTCTAACCTTTGACGACGCATCCCGGTGCGTTTTTCTCGAGTCCAAACGCATCTCGAACGAACGGACCCTCGTCAAAAAGCTCATAAATGTAAATCACGTCCCTATTACATTGATGCATTACTGCATTTCAAAATGGCCTCACGCGCATATCAAGCACAAATAAGTTTGATTTGTTTGTTTTTGGCGTCGTGAGTGCCTCGAAAGCCATAAAAAACGATAACTTTTTTCTAATTTTCCCAAGTGTTATTAGTGGTAATTTATGAGATGGAAAGCAATCGTGCCACGATGGTAGTAAATAAATCGTTAAATGGTCGATAAAAACGGCACCATTTTATTCGAAAATAAAAAAACGATAATTATACGTGAGAAAAAAATGGCGGTCACGACCGTCTTTTCATACTATGTATGCTGTACAAAACGAAGGAAAATCAATTAAAGATAACAAAGGATTTCACCATTTTCATCGCCCGTGCATAATTATCAATGAACGCGTTCTCTTTGTAGACAATCGCTTAAGTCGTTCTTATGCAGATTTTCATATGACCCAGCCCGCAATAAAATAAAGATAACAATATTTTCGATTGATTGTAAAATTTAAATAACCCACCCGATCAGTGTTATTTGGGTAACTTCGTTTTGCAATGAGAATCTGTAATCGTTCTGTAGATATGTTCGGGTATGGCATCCGATCGCGAGGCGTTCATTTGTCATGTCAGCGGTCCGAAAAAACGGACCGGTTGGACACACAAATCTTATGGCAACTCCATCCTCTTTTAGAGCTTTTTATATGATCTGTATGATCACGGGAGCAACGTAGAGTCTAGACACTTTCTATCAAAGATTTTTTTTAAAACAACAACCGCCATCTTTATGATATGTCGGGTACTTTTGGGACTGACTTCGTATATATTTTTTTAAAGTTATACAATATAATAATTGTTTCGGCTCTGACTTTCTTCATCATATCTAATTTCGAATAGTTCTTCTTGGAAAGTTATATCAACCTCGAAAATTTTTGTGGTAAAAAGATTTTCCATATCCAATGTAAGCTGGCTACTAAGGGTTCCAATCGAATATTCGAATATATTTGCCTTTTTTCAATATTCATAAATTCGAATATTCATAAGTAATTTAGAAAGTTCATTCGTAATAAATTCAAGCAAATATAACTTAATTGAAATCTTGGATATTTTCTTATTTTCAAATTTGTTGGGTGTTTTGTTTGTTGCGAGACACAGAATAGGGCACGTCCCTAGACAAAGAAATCCAGTGGTGTCAGGTCTGGAGACAGTGCGAGCCGCCAATAAAAAGAAAGTAATTTTTAATCCTGACACTGGCAAACTGGTACCTTTCGAAGATTAACAACTTATTGAATGATTTGTATGGCATGTAGCATATCGTTGGAAAGGGTATAAACTAGAGAACATTTTAAAACTAAATTCAAAATAGTTGTTAGATTTTTATTTAAAGAATTTAGAAGTTAGCATTTCTCATTCGTTTGTACATTTTATATGACTCTCAGAACTATTTTTTTGAAAACTAATTGCAAAAAATCAAAGATAAAACCCTGATTTGCACTCAAACTGTTTTTTTTTTATATTCAAAAATGACAGCTATTAACCCTTTGCACTTAAAAGTGCACTTTAAAGTTTTAGCGATCGTTTTTTGCAGTTTCTATTAGTTTCAAAATCGACAATATATCGCATCTTAGCACTCTAAGAGTTAAAAATTAAAAGCATGATATTAGTTGATGGAATTAAAGATGATATTTTTGTGAGATGATCATGTAACAACCAATAAAAACAGCAAAAAAAAATACTAAAATTCTGTTTCTTGTCCATCAAATACCTCTCTTATATTAGATTTTCATTCTGATGAGGAAAATTTGGGTTTCTGTAAATGTAACACAAACTTTCATGGTTCCCTAGCAGCAGTGATAAATCAGATTTTCGATCAAATACATATCCTCCAATTGTCAACAGTCGTACACCGGATCCGACCAAAGAATATATTTGAAAAAGATTGAGGGTTAGTCGTATGAATCCTTACATTCAAATAATATTCCCTGCTTTTTTATAATAATATACAGGGAGTTTCGCACATGGACCGACAAAGAATTTAGAAGTTGACATCTCTCATTCGTTTGCACATTTTATGACAATAAAAAAAAAATATTTTGACAACCCTGACACTTAGCACATAGGGCTCATGTGTGAAACCTAACGAAAGATCCCCTAATCCCTAAAAAATTGTGTCGGTCCATATGCAAAACACCCTTTATAGATTTTACGAATATCTGGGACCCCTGCTGTAGGGACCAAATTGACCAAATTGATTGTAGGCTAACAGCCATTTTTAAATTCCCTGAAGATATTTTCATAGAAAGATTCAACAGCCATCTTGTTGAAACTCATCACTTGCTTTATATGAGCACCGTCTCTTGCTGAAAATGTCGAAGAAACTGCCGAGGAAGTCGTGCTGAATTGTCTTATAACCATTAACATAGCTAAATGGTTATAAGACGATAAATTTCATTAATAAAATATCTACTAAGAACTACCAGACGTTCTAGACTTTCACGCGTCTTTTTGACTATGTTTTCCTCAAAAACATGAGATATATGAATATAACGAAACGTTAAGAATAAACCTCGTCATACCTTTATAAATTTAGGCACAAATAAATGTTCTACGTGTGGAAATTTGAAAGCTATATTCGAACGACAGTGTTGAGGTCGCTTCGTCCGTTTTACGCACACATGTGATTACACATCACGGAAGAAATCGATCAAGATTAACTTGGTCGCATTTAATGCACTTGAATCGCACGAAATTTCATCACGGCGACGGTCAGCACTGTACGAAAATGAAAATTGATGGAATTAAATTACTTTCGCTTATTTAAAAGCGATTCGGCCTCTTGGGTAGCGGTTCGAAATGCGTTTACGCCACCATTCACGCACCTCAAGCGTGACAGTCAAGTGTAATTGCCTATTGTTGGATGTTACGCTTTTTCTGGATATTTTTCGTGTGCGATTCTCGATCACGCTTTGTATATTTGGCGAATTTTCCATGATAAAGAGTGCTTAAATCATGGAAATTGGACGCGGTGGACGCAGAAGATATGAGATCCTTTGACGGAATGAACCTATAATGAATCGAGAATTGTGAGGCAATATCTAAAGAAGATTTTTATAGGAAAAGGGTACAAGGAGTACACGTGGTTTAGTTAGGAAATTAATATAAATTATATAAATAAGATAATCTTAGGATAATCATTATTTTTAAAAGATATTTTAATGATTGTTGAAAATCAATCATTCATAGGCGACCCTACACCCCTTTATTGATGGTCTCAATAATTACCTGGATCGAAATTTCAGCATATATATCAACATTTTGTCCATATTCCTTTGGAAATCAACATAGTTATAATTTATTGTAACAATAGCAATTGTATTTGATCGATTTTTTTTTATATTTATGAAAAAAAACAATATATTTATTTAAAAAATGTAAAATAACTGACATAATTAAGACTTCCTTTACACGTCCGCTATACAAAAAGACTGCAGAGCATGTTGATTAATAACTTTTTGGTGTTCTCAAGGACAAACTTACAGACAAATAACCAACAAATAACTAGAGATATCAATCGAAATAGGTTGGAATTTGCTGCAAAAAAATTTGGAAGATGTATTTAACATTGATTGTTCATAGAAATACATAAATTATATGCATACAATTCAAACAATTTTTAGGATGGTCTGAAATATTTATAGCTCAGCGAGTACCCGGCATGCATCGCTTAGTAATTAGTAGTATAGTTACGTGGTTTATTGCTTCAGGTCATGTGTAGCGCGGGCCGAAGGACAAGGATCCAAAAGCATGCGCGCTCTCGCCTTGAAGATCGACTGTCTCCCTCTCCCCGCAACACACGCTTCACTTTACCAGACCAATGTGCGCCAACATGGTGCATCCCCTAAACGTCTCGCAAAACAAATTGCGTACCCAAACACATTTGTATTAATTCAAAAACGTTCACAGAAGTGCACACAATGTCTCCTCAAATTTTCATTATAATCGGATGAATATTGTAGGAACGTATATAGAACAAACAAACTACAAACTAAAAATATTTATTTTTTGTGTATTAATTATTAATTACTAAATATAGTTTTATTAATTACTTAATGTGAAACGTTTCGCTTTCATCGACTCCAGAAGAGAGGAAAAAGATGGAGAATCGTTTCTTGTCTATAGATACAATAGTATAGGCTATAGGCTATACGCATGAAAATAGGTTGAAAATAAAGGGAAATGTTAAGAAAGAGAGGGAAAATCGTTTGTTGTATCTCTGTCGCATATATCATAGACGCACTGTGCTCATGCATCATGCTGCCTCTACTATGTGAGTGTATATGTCTATGCATAAATCATGCTACTTGCATAAAACAACCACTAGACCAGTAGCTTGCCTATTTTATTATATATTACACAAACATAACTCCATCTTTTAGCCAATTTCCTTTAACATATGAAAAAAGTGATCGACTGTACTAATATTTGGTACAAATATATACATAATTGTATATTAAAAAGTGAATATGGAAAGATTAGATAGATCCTATGTCGCACGCATTTTATTTTAAACTAAAGCCAAAAAAATGCTTCTAAAGAACCATTGACTGTTTAATACTCAATTATATGTATAGTTTTTATACATTGCAATATATCATACTAATTAAAAGGGAGATTTTAAACACAAACAATAACAAATCATTCGACTAAATACGACACTTTTTTTTGGTTGTTTTCAGCAATCCCTTTTATGGGACTATTACCAATCATTTCGACATGGTTTTTCATGGCGTATGTACGTTTTTTTAAATGTGATCGCCAGCCACACCTCCTGTAGATTTGAACCCAAGTTTATTGAGCTACATATAATAAATACTGTCAAATTAAAAAGTTTAAAAAAATCATATCCTCTGCGTAGAATATACATGATTTTTGAAAAGTCCTATTTAATTCCTATATATGATGAATAAACACGAAACAATTCTTGCAATGGCTTATCCTTTCATGATGATATGAATACATTTTATCAAATATGGCCTTATATAAAGAAAATATTTATTAATACATTATCATTATGGCAAATTATATATCAAAATTGCTTTTATAAATGGCAATTGTAGTCAAAGTAATCAATCCTTTTTTTGCATGAAATGATCGTTTACTCTTAATTTTATCACATTTTAAGCAATTCAGAATGATTTTAACCATCAACCTTGACATTATGAAAGCACTGGTCTACATATTTACTATGAAAATGTCAACTTTATACTATTTAAACGACCGGCATGGCGCAAAGCGACTATATGATATTCGATAATTTTTCAACAAAATTAGATTCCATTTTAAATACTCTAGTAATATGTATAATATTTTAAGCCTCGCGATATAATTATATTTAAATCTTTTTTTTAACAAGTCACATCCACTTTGGTCCTTGACATGGTTATTTTAATGAATTTCAAAGAACCATGATTGCAATGTTGACATGGCTTCATAATCTCCAACAAACAGATGTCGACAAATCTGTCACAATATTTATTTTTCAGCTATCAAATCAATTGGATCGCGTGAGCATCGGGTTATCGATTGTATTGCCTGCAAAAATATTGCCATTAAAATAATAAAGGCATCATTCGATCTATGACGTATTTATTCATCGTATTGATCCAATCCAATTGTCCGTTTCGATTATATCGTTGGTGTATTTTGAATATATTTTTATTGCTATGAATTCCATACGATTTTGACCTCCGATTGTTCTGCCCATAAAGCGCTAATAACGCGCACAAATCCGATTTTTGTCCAACAAAGTCGATATTTGGGCGCGCATTTTCCGTCTCAGTGTTTGATCTCCAAATGGCTCCAAATTATCATAATTCCGGTAATTAAATAGCCTTGAATGATAAAACAATAGTGCCGGTAACAAACTAGCCTAACTAATGCAAAAAAATCGTGATCGGCAAACACACGTGCTTTCCGGTACGCTAATTAGAAATAATCAATATGTACGTGATCTTCTGTGCGCTTTAGATTCTTGAAATATTTCAACCGTGAACATAATTATGTATCGCAATTTAAAACGGATAAAACAAATCTAAAATATGCGGTTTTTACATGGAGAACATAAATTAAATTGAGCGTAAGTTCTTGGACTTTTCCTGGAGTGATCTAATATAAGTTCTGTGACGAGGCTTTATAAACTCGTTTGGACGATAATTCCATGAATCAATAACTACATTTCGAAAGCTACAGATCATACCAAAAATATTTTAAACAATTATTTATGATACCATACTATCTATTTATTAAAACCTTTTTAGCGTGAGGTGAAAATGATGATGATTCAGGATTGCAACCTTTTCCTCCATAAGCTTAAACCCCCAGGGGGTAGAAATTTTGAAGATAATGCCTTCAAGAATATCAGCGCATGCTGTGAGTCTTCCCTGAAAGAAAACGTTTGGGATTAACCATCGTTTTTTTCTGATCGTCGTCCACCTTTCGGCGTCTCTTTCTCGACTCAATAACTGAACAAACTACATATGCCATATGAATGAAAAGTACTGTCGAATGAGATGCTCGATCTAAATCTACCATAGATCCATCAATGATCATAGATAAGCATTTTCCTCTTTTCGCCTTGCTGCTGCTCGTATGAATCAGGATGCGGAGGCGCAAGAAAGAAAAAGAGTCGACCAATAGCCTTGGACGCGGGACGAGCAGAACTTACAATTCCCGCCGGTTCTCAAGCAGTCTCAATGCTGAAACTATTTTTTCGAGAAAATAAATGATATTGTCCGAGAACATCGACTTTTCATCACCACCTGACCAATTTTTATTTTTAGACTCTTCACAATCCGATAACGAACGAACTCACATGCGGCATAAAAGTTTAATTTTTTTTTTACTGTCAAATCATACGGAAGACTAAAACAATATCATCTTTCATGCATATTTTATTGTATAATAGTATACAAAGATAATCCCAATAATATTCAATATACGAATAACATTCCATAAAATTGACAAATATGATATTTAAACTAGTTAAAGTAAATTAAAACTAGATAAAATAAATTATTAAGATAGATAAATATATAGATTTTATGAATGGGAATAAGTCTATACTCCGCGATTGTACAGATCATAGAAGGCCACAGAATAGAATAGCCACAAGGTCTGTATGTCCAACCGGTCCGCTTTTCAAACCGCTGACACGATGAATGAGCGCCTCGCGATCTGATGCCATACTCACAATGTGCGCCAGGATGTCCAAAGTAGACTGATCGCGTGGGTTGCTAAATTTTACAATCGATCGAAAATATTGTTGTCTTTGTTTTATTAAAGTAAAGTAGAATGGTCAAGCAAAATAAAAACCATGTGCAACTCTCGATCGGATCGGTATTCTGCATTTTAAGCCCCAAGCCCAGTTACATCCATGACTGGCGCCTCCTTTGCCACCTCCTTGTTACGATCCTGGTAACGATCGTCGTTTTATATATTATATTTATGTCTGACAACAAAGGCATTTTTCTATAAGTCTACTTTTTCTGCGGGATAAAATTATTCAGTCGCTTGTCATAGGTGGCTCATAGTCTAGTCATCCTCGGTATCTTGAATTCCTTCATTCACCCATGAAGGTCGCAAACGGTACTTTTTATCAGAGCCCAAGCTCCATATGCATTATTTGACTGAGCGACTGAAGATTGTCTTTTTATCTATAGGGTTTAGTCGGTGTCTGTCTGTCCTGTCCTATCTTTACAACCAATTGACGTCAATGTACTCCAAGCTAACACACAGCAATTAAAGAGATTGATCGATTGGACCCACTGCGACTGAACAGCTGACTCTAATATTGAAAATTTGCTATCTATATGAAAAAAGTATATTTCCAAAAGCGCGAAATTAAAAGTAACGAAATTGTATGTATAACGTGTTCGGGCCGCTCTCTGATCACCTTGGATTTAATGATATCATCGACTATCTTGCGTCCATATTGTACGACAGGTTCATCATTAATTACCAGGAATCATCTGATGATCGGCGATGATGTTCGGAAAAAACGCGGCGAGACTCTCTCCAACTGTAAATTGCTCATCGCCAATGCTCACGATTGTGGTGGTTGTAAAACTTTATGGTTTTATCATTGTTGCCATCAGTTTTACACGATGAATACTATAATTAAAATTGATGACCTAGATCCACGGTCGAAGAACGTTTTTGGGCTAATTTTTAACACCTCTAAGCACTGCAATTAAAGAAGTATTCAGAGTCTCGCAAGCGGCGAGGATCAACAACCATGAACTCTTGCAACGAATTGTTGCGGCGAATGGCATCGTCGATAAACACATTGCGAAGAGACCTATTTTCTAGGAACCAATTATTCTTGTGGCGATAATTTTTCCGAAAATGAAATAATAAGGTCAATGAATTCGTTCGAAATTTGATCAAGTGTATCACAACTTGTTATGGCAACCGAATGACTCAAGAATCGTTTTTGGATAATTTTTCAGTCAATAGGTATGAATCAATATTTTCGCTTCCAAAGAACAGATGTAAGAAAACATCAGACGAATAATTTCATCATTTTTGGAATGTCTATATATTTACTCAGTAGAGGTTTGGATACAATATCTAGAAATTTCTACAGCTTAAGAATATATATATAATGCAGATATCGCAGTAGTTTTAAGTTTCTTAACAAATGCCATATTATATAATACTAAACATAGAACTTGTATCAAACCTTGATAAAAATCAATACACATTAGTACAGCATAAGGTTATCTCATCATCATCACTACTAATCCTTATTAGCCAAATATTCTCATTTTCAGAGCTTTCCTCAGCAGCATTTTTGGTTAAGACATCTTTATAATGTTTTGATACATGCTAAGCACTTGTGATTTTTTTCTTAATATTTGTAGAAGAATCTGCATTGAAAAAATAATAGTTTACCTTAATTTGTTCCAATTAATTGCCCAAGTCCATCGTTTCAATCGTCCATTACCACCAAATTTTCTTCCTCACTTTCTTTTTACACTATGAACTCAAACATATTTTCAATTATAATTAGAGCTAATATTCATTCAATTTTAAGTAAATTTATAACATAATATGCAGAGACTCCCTTTGATGTAAACAGACCAAGCACGAATAAATTATTCACCAGACCAAGTGTTACCAATATTATTCAATAATATCCATGATTGACTCGATCCATCTCGATTCGGATTTAAATAATCGTAATAAAATGGAAGCATCCCCAAACACAATTATGTCGTGCCAAAATGAAAACAATCCACCAGCATTTTTATTAGAAGGAATTCATCAAAATTAGGAGCAGCGGATCGCCATAAAAATAACCACCAAAGCCGCAACAAGGGCGTGGCAAAGACAATATTTTCGAACGATTGTAAAATTTAAGCAACCCACCCGATCAGTCTTCTTCGAACAACTTTGTATTGTAATGAAAGTTCGTAATCATTCTGATGACACATTCGTCATGTCAGCGGTCCGAAAAGCGGACCGATTGAACATACAAACTACTCCGTCCTCTTTTAGAGCTTTTTGCAACATTTTATATTATCTGTACGATCACGGAACCAATATAGGATCTAGACCAGTGTTTCCCAACCTTTTTTAGGCCACTTTGACACGTCGGGTACTTTGAGAGTATGTTTATGTATTGTTTTAAAACATAAATTATAATATTATTTAATATATTGCATTTATAATAGTATTACTTATGATGCCTAAAGTTTTTGAGAAGTTTTCGACTTCACTCATCCCTCACTTAACACAGAAACCGTGGCTCATCAGAAGATCGCGCTAAGGATACCGTCGTATACTGGAGGGACTGGGAGTGCAGCCTGCGATGAAGATAACTGGGCCCCAATATTTGACTAGGGGCGTCCACATTACACACTGTATAGGCGTAGTGTAGTGCAATAGCCGTGTTCTCATATTTGGCTCTCAAAAAGCAATCAGCAGTGTCATCTTCATTATTGTGTGCCAACTTACCAAATATCATCTATCCGCCTGGGTTGTCACAATCAGTCGCCGACGGGCGTCCGATCTGTACGGACATGCTTGCACCCGCCGATTGCGCTGCCGCTCTCCGCGCCTTCGCCTTTCCTTTACCGTCCCCTAGCCACCACCCAAAATGCACTCAAAAAAACAAATCTATTATGCGGAACCGAATGGGTCAACATGTGAGACATAGGACCATAAAGAGTCAAGATAAACGTCACGAAACTAGTGATTTCCAAATAATTTCCACATATTACTGTATTTTAAAATTCTTAGAAACCAAAAATAAATTTCAAAGTTTTCAAATACAATAGATTGATTTTATTTTGCTCTATTTCAAATCAGCTGCCTAAATGTTGCATTAATTCTAATTAATTTTATAATACTTAATTATCATTCTTCCAGTTGCTTATCTTAATTTTCAAATCTTATGAATCAGGAAAGGGAAATGTTCTATATACCGCCCACAGTGTGTTAAAGCCAATGATTCATTGTTGTATTTGACTTTCAATTCTCATAATTTGAAAGCTTTTTCTAAGACAGATCGAATTTATTATTATAAATGGACTTAAATTATAATTCGTGCAATATTTTTACATCAACTAAATAGTCAATGACGATCATTGAAATAACTCCATGTATGCGCGCTGCATGCTATGAAAAATGACCTAAGACATAAAAATAATTAACATGTAATACATACAGGACCAAATGTATTCAAATTGTGTATTTCAATAACATTAATTGTGATAAACAGCCTTCGGCGGACGTCGAAGTATTTAGCTCCAGACCAGCGGCCATGGCTTGAGGTCACAAAACTGCCCGAAAGACATTCCGTGACCATTTGACCCTTCCGAACATTAATCGTCCATCTGATGAATAAGAATCATATTCGAGACATCGCCAGGGAGGTCCAATCTCATCAACTCTCTCGGTCATAATCAAAAATACCATTACCATACGACGCATTTCATAAATTAAAGAATCAAATTCACCCAATTCACGACCCGAATCTTAGTAATTTAATTCTGACATTTCATAAATTTGATTTGAAAGCATTTATTGTTCGATTGCCGCAATGATTGAAGACCAATTACGAGCGTTCGTTCCAAGTCCCTGTCTGATTAGACTGAAGATTAGGTACTGCGCGCTCAACATACCTTTGAGGTCGTTTTACCTAAATATGAATATGTAAATATCAGAACAGGTTTGTTTTCTTGAAATCTTTCATTTCCTGGTTTCGATATTTTAACCGAGCCCAGATAGACTTAATTATCGATTAACAATTTAATGATTTGCCCTACTGAAGTATAACCTTTTTAATGCCGGACGCTGATAAATCCTCATTGTCAATACTTGCGAAAAGTGCCAATGACGATATATCGTCCCGTATGTAAATCACTATTACTTAGAATTCTACATGATTTGCTCTTTTTCGAGATCGCTTGTACGTTTTTATCATCAGAGGACTTGGGATTTCTTGTGGTTTTAGTGGATAAAATTCCTTTTTGCTGAGATAAAGTCGCAAAATTCCCGATTTCCCGACAAATTATTTATTTCTGTCGCTGCAGATGAATACATATATACTATAATACTTTGGTGGTATTCATAGTTATATTACAAAAGAATACAAGAATTTTGAACCCCGTATCTATTATATTTCATATCGATATTCCCATTATTAGAGTCGAGGTGTAGTAAATACATCACCGGGAAAGGATAATATAAAAAATTGAAAAATGTATATATGTACGTACGTATGTATTACACAAATCAATGAGTCGAAGTCTAACTTAAAAAAACGGTTCAAAGACAATAAATCTGTTAATCGCTTGATGTTACTTAAATAATATATCGATTTGACATTAACTTACGGGGATGAACAAAAATGAAGATTTGAGTGGACTAGATGAATAGACATGAGGCTACAATATGATTATGATGATAATAATACACTTTGATCTGTTTTTATTCGGATCTTTTTTATGCGAATTTGAAGTTATGCGGTATTTAAAAATAATGGAAGCTATCCCTCAGTTTTCCATGTAGTCCAAGTATTTTTATGCGATTTATTTATATGCGGCAACCCATCGTGGAACATTATAATCTATTGCATAAAAACAGACCTAAGTGTAATTGGTTATATTTAATATTTTTATAATCACCCGGTTTACCCAATTTACCCGGTCAGTCTTCTTTGAACAATTTCGTTTTGTAATGTGAGTCCGTAATCGTTCTGTAGACATGCTCATTTATAGCGTTCGATTGCGAGGCGCTGATTCGTCATATCAGCGATCCGAAAAGCGGACCGGTTGGACACACAGATCTTGTGGCCACTCCATCCTCTTTTGGGGTGTTTAGCGGCATTTGTATGATCTGCACGATTATAAAAGCTCTTATATAGGTGGTTCGCGCCAAATGAGGTCACGAACAAGTCTGGCTGACATGTTTCCGAATAGTAGGATCAATAAACAGCACGGGTTAATGGAGGGTCCCCATGTTCCTTTGTCTCAGATGTGAAGTGATGGACCCATTTTTTATCCTGAATTGATGCAAAAACTCGACTTTATTGATGTGAAACATCGCCAAACACTCGATTGAAACATCATTATCGTGCAATTTTTCCCATTTTGAGCAGACGCGATGCCCATCTTGTGCACAGCTTTCTCGTGTTCAAAGTTTCAGTCAATATGTGATTGATAGCTGCCAAATAAATACTTCAGCTTTATAAAGTATGCGGTAATCCCCAGGTAATATATTTGGCCCTCTTACAAAAAAGTATGCTGACCCATAATTTAGTTTTAAGTAAGCTAAAAAAAGAGGACCACTTTCTTGATATGCTTCTTAGATAACTGCAACTGATGGATAACAAAAAGCTAATGACAAACGACAACTGATGCAGACAACGTGTTATTAGAATAGAGGTGCATCTAAATATCAATAAACATACGATTCATAAAGTATAAAATATCAAATTTGCATAGATTTACATTTCATTTCAATCATATCTCATACATAGACAGACATCCATCGTCCATTAGCTGCTTACAGCACATCGTGCGAGATTGATTGTTCTTCAGACAAGAACGTGGTTCTTTTACAAAAAGCAGATATAACTGTTGTCGAGAAGAGCCCAAGGTTGATCTTTACAATGAGTTTACTTTACGTAGGAAGCACTGGCGCAAATGGAAGAACTAATGCGAGCCAAGTTCGCATTTGCATACAAAAGATGACCTGCTGATGATTACAAGCGAACGTTCCACATGTGGATTATTGATGAGATGACAAAAAAATGTCAGATCAAATTGAGTGCTGAACGCGCCAAAGAGTCGTGAGCACTTTGTATGCTAGTGCAAAAGCTGACCCAATAAGACTGAAGAGTGCTTGGTCATTGAATGCCGAAACGTTTCCTGTATTTTGTCCGATGTTTTTTTTATTTATCATCTTTGATTCAACATGATTAAGTGTCTTTTCGCGTTGATAGAAATGAAAAGTCCATCACGAATTTGCTTGAAAACAGGTACTTCCGCAGATTTAATTTACATTTGAAAGGCGTCTGCAAGAGCTTCAAAGACGACACGACCGCCAACAGTTGCTGCATGAAAAGAAGCATTGTACTCCGAAAAAAACCTTCATGCAAGCACTGGGTCAGTATGACAAACCATTGCCAGACATGTTTGAAACCAATGTCGCACTGTTTCCAATAGCAACCCAACGGAACAAGGGACAATGATGGTTGCCAACAAAGCGTTCTTCGCGTGCTGACACTATTTCGTGGCTATTGAGCTCTAACCATCCATGACAACCGGAGGTGTGATGAATAAATAGATCGTCATAATTGAATTAGTGGGTGAGAGCTTTGAGGTTTGCCTTCACAAGAAAAAACTGCAAATTAAGTCTAACGGTACACCCAACAATGGGCCCTGAAGCTCCTGGACGTTTATCTGCCATCGGAATTCTTCAGCACGGAAAACTCATTCGACGTGCTTTGGCATACATGGCCATGCAATTATTTATTTTTGATGCAAAAAAGCATTTATCTCTGCTATGATTAAAATCGAGGCTAATTCTTAATTACAGTTACCGAATCAGTGGGCAATTTGCGCTTGAAATTCTGGACAACGGCAATCAAAGCATCTATAAGAACCGTAGACAAGATCTTCCCAGAAGATGCTTCAAGCTTTTTATCTCAAAGATTATACGCCCTTTTTGACATAAATCCTTAAACGATCAATATGAATTATAGATCGCTTCATATAATAATCAGATACTGAAGGTATAGGGCCCGTTGAAGCAATCAGATTGACAGTCAATATATATTAGAGAAAAAGAGGTAGAATATATATTAACTCTTTCAATGTCGACCGAAAATCTTGAAAAATGATGAAAATATATATTTTTAACACTTTGACGCACACGTCTGCATTATGCGTCATTTTTTTCATATCAAAAATGCAGACGTGTCCGTCAACGCATTAAGCCGTATTTAGAAGTAAGAAAAATTATAGTTTGGCCATAGTTTAATAACAAAACTAAATGGTGATACAAGTTAACTCGTTCGTCGCCCCGCACGGGCCGCCCGTCGCGTAATTTCGGCGGACGTTTTCTTCCTCCACTTAAATACAATTTGACAAGTTATTTAATTTCTATTTAATGGAATTAGCACATGCAAATATAAAATAAACAGAATATAAAAGGTATATAACATATAAAGACATTTTTTGCTTTCTTCTCTTCATTACTGCGCCTAGCATTTTCCGACCACAACCATTCTCTTGCCGACTTTTTCATGGGATTAAAACTGTTGCTAGGAAAAATAATGGGAATGTGCAGTTATTTTCGTATTAAAATAATTTATGAAAATGAAATACGCTTAGGTCTGTTTTTATGCGATATATACGTTCCACAATGGGTCGCCTATAAATTCGCATAAAAAAAGACTTGAACTGCATATAAAACTGAGGGATAGGTTCCATTATTTTTTTAAACCGCATAACTTCGAATTCGCATAAAAAAGATCCGCATAAAAAAGATCCGCATAAAAAAGATCCGCATAAAAAAGATCCGCATAAAAAAGATCCGCATAAAAAAGATCCGCATAAAAACAGACCCAAGTGTATAATTAGTTGTGCGTAACTGGCATCCGCGCCATCCGCCGTGGATTTAACACTTGATTGGCTCTTGATACAATTTAAGTTTGAGGTCCCCCTGGATTTAGATTTTCAGCCTGGGACAAATTCTAACCTTCGGTCCTCGATATACGCAGTTTCCTATTCCTATTTTTGATCGACCAAACTTATGATCCTTTTTTTTAAATGTGTTCATGCATAATAACGTATAAAGAAAACAATATGTGTCACACAATATTTTTTTTTTTCAATTACGAAATTAAAGCCTCAAACCATAGTACAGTTTCGATCGACCACAAAATCGATTCTGTCCACGTTTATTTAAATTATCGCGTTTTTGCGACCGATCGTTGACATAGTTTACAATTTTTTTCCAAGCACACATTTATTATGCATTATCTAAGACCACCATTATACGAAACCTCAATGAAGATCGTTATACTCTTTTTGAAAGGACCGAACGCAATATATATCACGCTTTTTTTCTACGAAGAAGCATCATCACGCCTCGATGGCCCCCTGGCTGACTCACGGACTACCCGAATGACTAAGAATCAATTTATAACACGCTCTCCTAATCATATGATTGTTTCCTTTGAAATTCCGAATAGCCTTGGATCAATTTTAGTGCTTCGTTAATCGAATGACCTCCAGTGTTTAAAAGTGACCGACGGCGGATGTTGGGCTGCTACATTTTACATGAAAATGGTCCCAATTTTGGTGCCTGATTGCATTAATTGTCATTTCATTGATGAATAAATGGGACTTGTGTGGTCTGCAGACAGACCGTTAGTTGGTTATACGTGATCGGTTTTTGACCGGACCATTCATGGTCTGCCTCATCCAGCGCCTACCAAACTATCATCATATTATCCAACAAAAACATTGATAAGAACTTTATTTTTAGGGAATCCAGATGAATACTTACATACTATGATACTTTGACGTGATTCATAATTATAATACGGTGGAATACAAAATTTCTGAGCCCCGTATCTATTATATTTCATATCAATATTCCCATTATTAGAGACGAGGGGTAGTAAATACATCACCGGTAGGGAAAAATGAATATAACAATTTGAAAAACATATATGTACTGTATATATGTATACATAGATTAGACAGTTACTCCCCTAGTCGTCGCCTTAGCTCGCCAATTTGTAGTTACGCCACTGTTTCCAAGCGTCCAGATTTCGGCGAGAATGTCTCGACTCGGATTCTCTATTCATTATACTCCAATTTGGAATATATTATCATTGAAAACCAAATTGCTCTTGAACATTCGAAGCCGATATTTGAAGTCTTGGTTATATACGCACTTATCCGTATTTGTTATATGGACATCGAAAAAGCATTTAATCACGTATAACATATGTAACTAACACAAAGGTTTTTCAATATTTTTTGATCCATATTCGATAACTTAAATTGCGCCGTCTCCACTGCTTGTGTATATAGATACGTAGTGTAATCTTGAGTTGGGGGCGCTCTCAGGCTCTCTTGCTGGACGAATGGATGGGAATAGACGGGGGTCGAATAGAAAGACTCTCTTCTCTAAATAACTTTTTATTCCACACGAGAGAGAGAGAGAAAGAGATCTGGCTGCAGGAGGGACGTCTTCCCACAGCCAAGGCTAATCGACGACTCTCCCGACTCCCGTATCCTGTCCATAACTATCCAACCGGCAATGGCGCACGCAAAAGAAGCAATTCTTCGGTATGTAGGTGCAATGTCTCCGTAGGGCCACAAGAGATGGCTCTGTTAAAATAACACATTGCACCTGAAGAGAGACGGAAGATGTCGCTGTTAATCTGGCGAATTAAATCTGCTCAGATTAACAGCGCTACTACGTGGAGATGGTAAATCGCCCACGCTACATAGCACAGCCAAGCTATATCAGTAACTGTATCAGTAGCTCGTCTGTTTTAATATATATTACACAAACTCAGTTTGATCTTTAGCTAACAATTTCCCTTGACAAATGCTAATAAGTTTCACTTGATCCGCACGAAAGTCTCACAAATTTATTATTTTTACAATTTGGGTAACAAAATTAAGCTTTAACATATGAGTCCAGTTTCTAGCCCTTTATATCAACGCTTGGCATAATTGAATGTACTGCGTAAAACCATGAAGATCACCTCCTTTTTAGCCGATAACTTCCATTGTAGACATATTATATTAATGCATTCATCAAAATAGATATAGCCATTAATAAATTATGAATTTTTGAAATGCGTCAATCCACATCGATGAATAATGGGCAGTGTTGAGTGGAAAATATTAACAGAGAGAAAAACATCATTAGATAACAAACATCGTAACTTCATTACGTCAAACACCGGTTGTATCAATATATTTATCATCTATACATATTGATGATATTATGCAATTGGAAAATTAAAACATCTATTTATGCTATTTTCATATATAAAAAAAAATGTACAAGTCGAGTCCGTGCAACACAGTTTTGGAACATAGGTAAAATACAGTTCAATCATTAAGTACTGGGCAGTTAACACATACTTATATTAATCCGCTTCGTTTCGTTATTTCGACTAGGCCACGTCTGATTTAACGATTCAATTTATAGCCTTAGACTATTATTAAACCAGCCTAAAAATATAACAGTAAAAACGTGTTGAAAATCAGTCGAAACACTAGGAAAAAACATTAAAATCAAACAAGGATGCGGTGCATAGGATTTCTCAAATGATCAATATTTACCACTGTCGTTTAATTGCGGCCATGAAAGATAGTGGCGGGGTTCTTGAAGAAATAATTTATTGCCAATAATCACTATTTTATTTCATAAATTTGCATTTTTTGGTTGTAGGTCCTGATTTTCGCACAAGCTTAAAACGTTCAAAACCGCCATCCATTACAAAGTGACTTAAAATCGCATAAAAGAACCGGGGAGAAAAGATTTATTCATCGGCTATTTCAGATTGCAGTTAAACGCAAAAACACTCACTATATTAAATTAGAACGACTCCATTACGAGGCACAAACAACGTAAAT
This sequence comes from Stenopsyche tienmushanensis, assembly GCA_008973525.1. Taxonomy (NCBI): domain Eukaryota; kingdom Metazoa; phylum Arthropoda; class Insecta; order Trichoptera; family Stenopsychidae; genus Stenopsyche; species Stenopsyche tienmushanensis. Next base: position 189,563 of record WACJ01000109.1, on the reverse strand, counting down.
TATGTAAAGCGGTTTCGAATGTTCCATTGAGCGTTCAAAAAAATGGCATCGATTATGTTTATGGGCGCACTGCGTGAAAATACTTCTTAGTCGAGTGAATCGCCAAGAAAAAAATTGAGAAACACTGACACAACAATGTTGATTCAAGATTGTGGCTGAATTGTCTTAAAAAATATACTGTCTTTATGGCTTTTAAATCTGAGACGAAATCATGGCGGCGATAGATCGCGATTTTTGTTTAAAAAAAAAAATACTAAATAAAAAAACAACCGCGCGCTACTATGATATGTATTTAGTACACCATATGAAATTCTGAACCCCGTATCTATTATATTTCATATCGATATTTCCATTTTTAGAGTCGAGTTGTAGTAAATACATCATGTTGAGGAAAGGTTAGATGAGGCCGTATGAGCATCCAAGACGAATAGCGCAATGGTCGACCAAATTAAGTAACTATCCCAGAAAAGTTGAAGAAAATCCACAAAATTATATTGGATGACCGTCGACTATAAGTGCGCGAGCTAGCAGACATGGTAAGCCTTTCAAAAATGCCGTACATCGCATATTAACTGAAAAATTTGACATGAGAAAGCTATGCGCAAGATGAGTGCCGCGTTTGCTCACAATGGAACAGCGTCATGATGATGTTTTAATTGAGTATTTGGTGATGTTTCACATCAATAAAGACACGTTTTTGCATCAGGATAAAACATGGATCCATTGCTTCACATCTGAGACAAAGGAACACGGGGACTCCTCACTGATTCGAGCTGTTTGTTTTGTAACTTAAAACTAAAAAAAAACTAGCTACAATTGCAGCATAAATTAGTAAGATAAATAAAAATATAGTTTTTATGGGTATGTCTAGGCTTGTTCGCGACCTCATTTGGCGCAAATTACCTAAGTTTGATAACCTCTGAGTTTTCGTGATTGTACAGATCATAAAAGGCCTCAGATACGCATTTATTGCCGAATATGGCCCAAAAACCCCTTAAAAGGGGACGGAATAGCCACCAGGTCTGTGCGTCCTACTGGTCCGCTCTTCGGATCGCTGACATGTCCAACAAAATTGTCCAAAGAAAACTGATCGGATAGAGTACTATCAATTGCGCATATCTTTTTCCACCTCTGCGTCATTTGGTAAATTTTCTTGACAATGCTCTATTGAATGTTTGAGATTCAACTTTTAATATTCATGGTAAGTCGACATATTGGGTCAATTAGCATGACGGATTCGCGTAACAATTGTAGGGTCAGTCATTTGACTCCAAATTAACCCCAAAGTCATCATCTACGAAAGTAAGACGATCGATTCATCATTTTTAATTGATCTGCATTCGTGAAAGATTAAAATTTGGCCTATTTAACGCTACTAAAAGTATATTTTAAGAAATGCAACAATGCCGTTATTATTTGAGCATAAATGTATTATTTATCATTTTTCGATATATCGAACGTGTAGACCTGCCCATGGTCACTAAAAAACAATTCTTTAATACAGATACTATTCTTGGGAAAGCTTTCATTGCCTTATTCTATTGCACATGATTAAGTTAAAGTTGGATTACTTGTCTAGTCCAGAATGCAAATACAGCAGACCCCGGTAATCCGGCTCCAATCTAATCCAGCGCCTCCTGTAATCCGATATTCCAATACAAGTATAATACACGTGTACGGGTTCGTCAATGTAAAAAATGCAAAAATGTGATTCTGGACGTAATTAATCTTTTAAGTAAAAAATGAAGTAAAAAAGAAACCTCCGGTTTCCAAAATCACGAGGTCATGGACATGTATGGCGAGACAGACAAAAATGGCGACAAGCATTGTCAGTGGCTGGGGCTCTCTCATAGAGCTATAAACGCTATCACTTGTTAAGTATATGATTCCATAATATATGTTTCATAATATAGATTCTATAATCAAACACTGAATTATTTATAGCTGATGAGATCCCAATTTGGTTTGAAAAATTACAAAAGTCATATTTTAATAATATGTTGTTGTAACGTATCTTTTTATATTAAATTAAGTGGGAGCCTCCAGATTGTAGAACCTCCATGGCTGCATCCCATTCTTCATATTTTAAATCAGATCGTGGATAAAAAAATGACTTTTTTGTGCTGGGGGTTTATTTTGTAAAGAGAGAGCGACCTCAGCTGCGAGACCGCTGGAGAGTCGGCGGAAAGAATACTTCTTCCCTGCGTGTACACACCCATTACACACGCATAAAAAGACAAAAAGAGGCAGCTATTGTGTACTTAAATGTGAAAATTCATATATCGCTTCACAAAAGATAGATACGGTTAAAAATGTATTAGTATAACCTACTCTGAATAGAAAATATGAATAATATTTAATTGAGGGCCCCACATCGCCATGTCTGATCCGACTTCCAATCCGCGATACGATCATATTTTCATACAAAGCCGAGTTGAATGCCTAATTGAACGATCATATCTGATGGTTCAATTCGAATGTCTTAATCGATTGGTGAAATTCGGAACGTCTGCTTTCCCCGCAAAAACAGATCACAACTTGGAACGTGCTTTGAAACCACAAAACACTTGCGCCAGTTGGGTCATTGACTGGCCAATAATTTTACAAATATTATTTACTAATTGTACATATTACAAACGGCCAGATAAATTCCACTCCAATCAAATGTGTAACGGAATCGCACATCGTCCAAATTGAAGAAAAAAATAATACTCAAGACTAAACGAGTGAGCTAAACTCCAAGTCACGTACATGGAGAGCATGAGTGTTAATCGCTCCAGAAATAATAATTTCAGTAGACCAACTCAGCATTGCGGTAACACTGCGTAAAATTGGATAAAATCGAATCGGATTCAATCAGTTCCTCCGGTATGGTAATTGGGTTCAGATGCTATGAATTCAAGGGCGAATGCTACAGCCATCTAATTTAAATCCAAGCACCGGTTTCGATTGTTGAAATCTAAAGCCAGTTTGGAGCAGGTATCAGGTTATGCAACTTCAATTTTAGAATGATTTTACACCTGAGATAGCCTTTGAAACCGACACCGGCCATTTCGCCCGTTTAGATGTGCCTGAGGACTCAAACACATAATCTGCACACTGAAACAAGTTTATTAATATTTTAATAAAAATAATAAAAAACAATCAAAAAATATATCTGCAACACAGATTGCCTATGTTGGATGTTGAAACTGAACATAATTTATTTATTTTTATTTATTTATTTATTTGTGGAAACCCAACAGCTTTACATATATAATTAGCTGTAGATTAGAAATATTACAAGCCAATAATAGGATTTCACATATAGAATTAGTTAAAATTAAAGGTAAAATTATAACATGTACTCAAATTTAAAATTTAAAAGTTCGTAACCTTGTAGTTATTTCGTTTTTTTTATTTTTTTTTTTTTTTTTTAATTTTAATTTTTATTTTTTTATTATTTTTATTATTGCTGTTATTACTACTGATTTACTTTATTCATCAATTAAAAGATTGATTAGCTGACGTTTGACATCGATTAGATTACAATTGAAAATATCCAACTCAAGATCCCTTAGCACATCATTAAGGTTTATTATGGCTCTACTCAAGAAGGCATTCTTTCTATAGTTGGTAGAGGCCAACGGAACCGCGATTGGTTGGTAAAATCTCATAGATCTACTAGGTATATTGAAGTTAATACTACTCAGCAGTTCAGGACAGTCAATTATGCCGTTTGTAATTTTGAGTAAGTATATAATGTCTGCTATTGTACGGCGCTTATTAAGGGCTACTAAGTGTTGATCTGAGCAGATACGCTCATATTCTGACGAATTATACGCTTTCCCCATTTTGAAGCATAGGAATTTTATAAACTTCATTTGAACTCTTTCAATTCGATCCACATATTTTTGATACCTGGGGTTCCAGATTTGAGACGCATATTCAAGCTTGCTTCTAACATAGGCACAGTAGAGAATTTTTAATGTCTTAGGTCGTTTAAAAAAGCTTGAGTTACGCATTATGAATCCCAATGACCTTGTAGCTTTTGTAACTATATCATTAATGTGGGGATCAAAGGTCAGCTTAGAGTCATGAACAACACCAAGATCTGATATGTCATTCTTTTTTAGTAATGTGTAATTTTTTAAGTTGTATGTCGTTTGTATAAAATTACGTTTACGGGTAAACGTGACAGAAAAGCATTTTTTTGGGTTGAGGTCCAATTTATTGTTTATGCAGTATTCATCAAGGCATTCTAAGTCAGTTTGTAGGGCATTGGCATCCTCGATTGAGGTGATATTGGCGAAAATCTTCATATCATCAGCAAAAATTAAAATATTAGAATTTCTGAAGCAGTCAACAATATCATTTACAAAAATGTTAAATAAAAGAGACCCTAGATTCGATCCCTGGGGGACACCACTGGGTATGGCGACCCAGGTGGATATGTAATTATCAATGACAACAGCTTGGGATCTGTTTGTTATGTATGAGAAGAACCACCTATGTAGATCTCCTCTAATTCCTGCATTGTATAATTTGGTCATGAGAATGTTGTGGTCGATCCTGTCAAACGCTTTACTGTAGTCAGTGTAGATAACATCAACTTGTTGATCGTTATCCATAGCCTCTGTTATAAATTCATTCAATAGTACAAGATTGGAAACAGTAGATCTGTTTTTCATAAATCCATGTTGAGCTTGATTGAGATAACTTTTTAGAGCCAACTGTACCTGCATATGAACAATTTTCTCTAGTATTTTTGCTAGAATACACAGTTTAGAGATCGGTCTGTAGTTAGATACTTCGGTCTTATTTCCCTTTTTATGAACTGGTGTTATGAAGGCAGATTTCCAAATGTTAGGGACATAGCAGTCGGTAAAAGAGCGTTGAAATAGAAGCAAAATCGGCTTGGATAAGGTCCTAGCACAATTAACCAGGAATAAGGCAGGCAGATAATCAGGACCAGCTGATTTAGATGTGTCAATTTTGAGTAACATTTTAGTGATTAGGTCAGAATCAATCATGATGGTGGTTATGTCCGAAACTGATTCAACTGTAGTATTTGATTCAAGTAAGATGTCCAAGTTATCTGGGCTTAGAAAAGTTGATCTAAAGAATTCTGAGAAGACATTACATATGTCAGTACCAGTGTTAGCCACACAATTGCCGTATTGAATAGTACTAGGGATGCCAGATGACTTAGCACGTGACTTAATAAATGTCCAAAATTGTTTGGGCTGTTTCTCAATATTGTTTTCTACTGATTGACTATAGTTAAGGAAACATTGAGTTTCCAACATTTTCACTCTTTTACGCTGAAATCTGAATGAATTTAAGTCGCATTTATTACCGTACAGTTTAAATTTACGATGATATTTATTTTTTTCCTTAATAGCTGATTTCAATGATGTCGAATACCATCTGGGATATGTGCCAGGTCCAATAAAGTTGCTAGGAACATAACGATCTCTAAGGTCATAGAATTTAGAATAGAAAAAAGTAACACATTGTTCTAACGTACGACTTGAAAATTCACTACTCCAATCAATTTTATCAATCTCGGAGTTTATGAGTCCATAGTTCGCTTTGTTGTAGAAGTACTTTGTAATTTTTGCTGATTTCAAGGGTGATAGTGATGCAAATTTAATATGTATAACCAATGGTTCATGAAATGGGTCTATTGTTACAAGTGGATCGATGCATTTTGATACTATTAATGAGTCATTGGATAATACAAGATCAAGGATCTTATCATATCGGTTAGTTATTCCATTATATTGATTTAGGTTATGAGTATTTAAATCATCTACTAAGGAACATTCATCGTATGTCTTGTAATTTGTAGGTATAAAATATTGATTGTTCGACACCCATAAGATATTACTCAAGTTAAAGTCACCTACAACTAAGAATTTGTCATTTGAGTTATTCAAGACGTTTTCCCCCAATCGACAGAGGAAATTGTTGAGTTGCTGTGAATAAGAATTACCATTTTTTTGCTTGCATAAATATAAGACACATAGATGAATTTTCACATTTAAGTTATAAGAATTTTTTAGTAGTATAGTTAACCACAAGTCCTCTGCCGACGATTGAAAAGTTGATTGCGGTGCGACGTTTAAATCTTTTCGAGTTGCAATAATAACACCACCACCCCGTTTTTGCCCGGTCAGTGTCCAATTGCGATCCCTTCGCCAAACTGTATATCTGCTATCAAAGAGTTCCGAGTCTACAAATCCATCCATGAGCCACGTCTCTGTCAGTAAAATAATATCATAGGACGCCATGAGTAGGTTGCGATTGAATTCAAAAGTCTTAGTACGCAGGCCTCTAGCGTTTTGGTAGTATATTGTAGGAAAGTGTGAATTAATATTGTTATTAGCCATTTACAAACGGAGACTGTATGCTTGAGTAGTCAAAATATATTGCTTTGCGTACAAAAATTATAATAAAGAAATAAATTTTGACATATAGTAGGTCATTTTTTATAAGTATTGATATAAAAATATGTGAAATAAACGTAGTTGTATTTTGATGAGATTGCGAATAATGCTGTGCTAAGGTAACCGATGTCACACAAACCAACAAATTATGTAATGATAAGCACATTCGAAATATTCGAATGTCATTAGCATAGGTAGCAGTAAATTCAGCAATGTGACAACAATAATGCGATATATAATATTGATTAATCAACACAGAGATTACAATTTTTTTGCGGTAATCGACCAAAATAAAACGTACACAAATAAAATAGTAAAGTACTATGGATACGAACCCTTTACAACAATCGAACAAATTTGATTTGAAACATATTATAAGAACTTTTTTAAATCGTCTTGATCGTAAATAATTGAAATTTTTGACGAGTCATTTTTTCTCACATGAATTTTTCCAAACTTAACCCAAATATACTGATATCCTTTTTCCTTTAGTGATAGTTTAACCGATGATAATAGTTTTTTAGTATCCGGAGTAAGGTGGTCGTTTATAAATACATGGTTAGGGTTTCCGTCGAAGCCAATTTCACTCGTCAACAATTTTTTCTTTGCTCGATATGACGCTATGAGTTCTTCTTTTATGTATCGGTTGATGAAGCTCACCAACACCAATTTTTCATTAGATTTATACATTGGTACTCTAGCTATATAATTAATGTTCGACCTTATAACAGTGTATCCAACCGCTTTGGAAATTTGATCCAAAATCTTGAACAAGTCTTCGTTTTTTTGCATTGGAACCCCTTTGATTTCAATGTTTGACAGCCTCTGTCGTTGATCACTACTGACCAAATGCTTCTTCAGTAAGGCATTTTCATTGACGAGGGTTCCCAATTTGTTTTGTAGCTCGTTGACCTCCGAGATCTTGTTCTCTACAATCAGGAGTCTATTGTTTTGGTCTTCAAGTTTGGAACTATTGAATTCACATGACTTTTTTAACTCTTCAGTATCATTTTTAATTAGTTTGATATCCTGTACCAATGTCGGCAGAACTGAGAGGTGCGACTGCATCAATCGCAATTCCGTCATAATAGTGTCAAGCGTTGTCGGCGGTGCGAGAGTGGGAAGTTGGGAAGACGGCTCATTCCTGCATGTTGGACATTTCCATACAGTACGCCGATCTACCCCGAGCTTCCGAAATCCTATTTCAGAAATTCCCGCACAGCAAAATCCATATAGTTTTTTGCACACACAACATTGTGCATTTTCGTTGGAGGTGGCATAACACCTAGCACACTGCATATTTATTTGTTTATGTAGCAGTTTTTGTTATTGTATATTTAGAATTTATTATTTAATCAAGAGCACACGAAATGCGTTCACTAATGACAACAGGTGATGAACGACTGAATAATGATGAGTTATTAGACGTAATGGCTTGAATGCTCGAAGAGGGTGCGTCGGATAACAGGAAAATGGCTCAATATATCCAAAATAACATATTTCCTTGTCGATTAACACTATTTCGTCTGTCAAAAACAGTTTATAAATGTCCATATATTAAAACAAAAAATGCAATATAAATCAATTCGTTCTATGATATATCAAGGATTTGGAGCAGCGAGTGACTGTAAAAATCCAAGAACCTACTTCGCTCGTGTTTTTAAATCAGAGCGCTTATATGAATGCAATAATTTTTTTTAATTAATTTAAGCATATCAACAATTTTGTTACTGACCTTGAACTTGACCAAAAATTCGATGAAAATTAAAATTTTCACCAAGACAAAATTTGTCAACAATTGCCTACTTATTCATCAGATCTTAAGTTATGCGAACTTTAAATTTAAATTTCGTCATAACAAGGGCGTGGCGTTTTTATTTTACTCAACCATTCTAATTTACATAAATCAGCACTGATTGATTCTATCCGTTTTTATAATATACACTAAGTTGTCTAATCACTCTTTTCTTCGTTATCGTTATGTTCAGGTATGGCATCCAATCACGAGCCGTTCATTCAGCGGTCCGAAAAGCGGACCGATTGAGCATACACACCTTATGATCACTCCGTTCTCTTTTAGGGCGTTTTGCGACATTTTCATTGATAAATGCGTATAATATGATCACGGAAGTTCCTCTAGAGACTAATTTAAATAGGTGGCTTGCGCCAAATGAGGTGGTGAATGGGAATAGACTTCCCCCTACCCATAAAACGTACTTACTGGCCATTCGAAGTTGAGAATGAGCGTATCGCGGGATCAATAAACAGCTCGGGGTAATGGAGGATCCCCATATTCCTTTGTCTCGTGTGAAGTGATGGACCCATGTTTCATACATAGCTATGAATTGACGCAAAACCTCAGCTTTATTCCTGTGAAACACTCGATTTAAGCATCATCATGACGCTGTTTTTGTTTCATTGTAAGCAAACGCGGCACTCGTCTTGCGCACAGCTTTATCATGCTTAAATTTTCAGTCAATATGCTCTAAATATTTAAATTAAGTGAATACAATTTCACAAATATAGATTAAATAAACTTTTTCTTGGATCGCGAGACGCTCATTCTTCATTTTAGTGGTCTGAAAAGCGGACCGATTGAGCATACAAACCTTATGGCCACTTCGTTCTATTAAATATCTATTTTAAATTCCAAAAACCGTACTTTAATATTTGAATCGAAAATATTAAACAGTGTTTGATCACTCAAAGTTAACACAATACTAATTTAAATGATCCACTAAAAATATCAGAATGAAGACGCACGCTTATTCAACACCATACTCAACGTCATCATCTAGGTCAAAGACGGCTCTATTAGGCATCACATTCTGGGGGATCTCAAATATTTCAATAATTCAACACAGCTTTGTACATATTATACATTGAGCTATGTTTCATAAAGTTTTTTTAAGCGATAAAAGAGATTATAATCGGTATTAAAATGTATATATATATATATGTTGAACAACATCAAGCCAAGTCTATGTATCAAATGAGCGATTCCATAACATTTTTTTATAAACATAACTTATACACATCGTGTCGAACAATTCACAAGCATGCATCGATGCGCACCAATTGTCTGCGCGCGCAGCTGTTTTTATTACGAAATCGGTGCCCTGCTTTGCCAATAAGTTATTGACATATAAATCACATTTATGTTCCGCAAATCGATCGTCCAGTGAATGAACAACCTGATTTTCCCGTTCCTCCCTGTCAGATGCAGAGCCTCATAAACATCCGCCACGACCAGGAACAACTCTTATTTTTGATGAATTCCGAGACAAGTCCGACCATCTGCATACTTAACGGTAATCCGAGAATGCATCATGCAATCATTAAATGTACATTTGGCATCGCTTTTTTGGATGAAACATTTTTTTATCGACAGCCGGATATGACCCCAAAGTATGAAAACTATTACTTAAAAAAATATTAAATAATTTACGTAACGCTGCATACATCATCGATCCTGCAAAAAGAGTCGTTTATTACGTCTTGAATGTCTCAACATTACAATCGACCAATGTAACCTTTAAAATTGATTGCTTGTATATTTTCAATAAATCATCGATTGCATAATGAATATTTATACGTATTAAAAAACCATTTCTAAAAAAAATACTATTTAAATTGGCATTATTATTGCCAGTTAGCTATACAGATTGTTAACCTTGATATCGTAATATTGATCATATGACGAGGTAATTGCCTAGATTACATGCTTTTAATATTATAATATAGAAAAATAGGTAAAATACATTTCACAGACCGTCCCCAAAAGCTCCCCTATAAATCGTTTGCTACCTATATTGAGACAATTTTCTAGAAATCCCTCGGATAAATGCTTTAATATATCGTAATATCAAGTAAAACCCCTAGTAGTGGATTGAGGTTTTAAAAAAAAAACAAAGAAAACACAGCTAATATATGATAGTCTGTGTTGTCTCCTTTTTCCATTTGCCAAAGTCCAAACATGTGGCGTCTATGTCCACTTTTCTATTACAGTGTAGATGAGCTCTTCCGACGGATCTGCTGCCACTCGGTCCCAATTCCAATACAACTCGAACAACCCTGTATGTCGACATCCATAGTATATAACCTACCCAATGAAGACGGCGGGTTCAGATAACGCTGGTAATTGAGACTCCGTCGTAGATGTCCATGACCTCTCTAAAGTTTACAAAATATCATGCGTTTTAAAATTTCAATTAAAGTAAAACTGTGTAAAATTTGGTAAGATTAATCGACTTTTAATTTTCAAAACTGTGGTTTTGAACTGAAACGAAAAAGATAACCATTATTTTTGCCGGAACGAAAACCGTAATCGAACCGATATGAATGTTAGGAACGTAGCCGTAATCGATTAAAATGTATGTTCTATCGTCAGTGAACATTGATTTTCAAAATAAAATTATATATTTACAAAAGCAAATGCACATCTTCTTATATATAAAAATTAATATTTCTTTGTTCGTATGTAATGCGCTGCCATACCGTTCATTAGATTGCGATAAAACTTCGTGCACTTATTGCTAAGAATTGCACGAGTAACATAGGTATAGTCCAATATATAAAAAAAATAATGTTTGTTTGTCCGCATCTAATAGGCTTCCATACCGTTCATCCGATTGCGATAAAACTTTGTCAACTTACTGTTTACACTTGTGGGAATAACATAGGCTTAGTAAAAATATTGTATGGATACCTAAAGCATTAAACCATGTACTGCGTTTCTTTTCAAATAATTATTAAGCGCTTATGGCATTGCAACGCATACGCAGATTCTGCGGCAAATCTCAATAGATCTTGAGAAATGATGAATGTGTATGCGAATGTCGATTGATGACAAAATTAGAATAATGGGTATTAACAAATGACCCTTTATAAAAAAGCTATCTGTTGTGAACCAATTTTTTTGTGCAAGTTTTGATCCGTTAGAACCAATCGATAACTATTACAGTCAACACTTCTATAGCATTTGCTTCTATATGAGTTTTTCCTATAGCGTTTGTGGCGGTTTTTTAACAGTGCCTTCTATAGCGTAATTTTTGCAAAACGCGGTTTTTTTGGTGAATCGCCGGCATAGTTAAACATTCCAGTGATCATCATATCACAATACAGTAAGAAATTATTTTTTCTATATAATGGTCTTTATCTCGACGCTATAGAAAGGTTGACTGTATTTTAATAATATTTTAGTTAAATATAATATTTTTGATCTTTGTATACAACATTTTAATTAAATTAAAGTATTTATGTTCAAGAGATAAAACGTACAGATCTGTGGGCGCGGTATTTATAGAATTGACACCATATAATAATAAACTGACCTAAGTTGGGAAATTTCAATTTTGACTTTATTATACTATAATTGATAAATAGATCTCATTTTTTATTATTAGCAGTTAAAATATATTTTTTAAATGTTCCTTATATTTTTTAGGAATATTTTCAATCCATAAATCAGGATCATTGAGGTGAGCTACAAAGAGTTCCGTTACTTGCTTGCCATATTCAAGAGTAGTTTATTCCTGTGTCAGCTCGCTAATCGTCCTCAGGCCAGTCCTCTTCACCCCCGGGCGGTTGCTTATCCGAGTTGACCGCTCCTGTCCTGTTGCAGTATGAATGGGTGTTTGCACGCGACTCGGTTACATAATCCAGCACTGGTGCAAGAGGCAGGTGTCGGCCAATGTCCGGCCAATGCTCCCGTACCGAACATGTCCCGTCCAAGTTTTGGGCCTCATTGACGCTGCCCAATCTGGACCACGGCGGATCCATTGTTGCCCAATACTTCCGCCTCGCAAAGGTCATGGTCAGAGCCGCTAACGGTCCAAGCCCATGCAGCCTCCGAAGCTGACAGATCATTAGCACCATGCACCGGACACCGCAACAACCGCGCTTCCAACAAACAAACGATGATACCAATCAACACCTCCGAATTGGCTATTGCGGCAATGGTCCTATTGCCCTTTTCAGGCAACATTTCAATAAGCACGATCGAAGGACTTCCTCATGCGCATACTGACATACCTCTTCGAACTCCTTTAGTAATACCGTTTCATGCAACAATGACATAGCATACAACACGTATGAAATTCAACTACTTCATGATTGAAAATAAATATGTTAATCATAATGGATACACTTCAATCGAAGTTCAAAATTGAATAACAGCGAAAATTAACCATATGGAAAAAACACATAAATTCATTTTTATATATCAATATATCAAAAACAGAACACAAATCAGAGATCGTTACGGCAGAGTTTTCTTCATTTACAAATAAATCAATCATGCTTTTCTTTTCTTAATTACAGATGAATGTTATGTATTTTATACGTTTTCTACACATGTGATTTTTACATATGATACAAGATGTATTTGCTATATTATCTGCAAAATTATATATGGATGTCTTTTTCTTCTTGGAGAAATTCGTAATAGTTCTCAGCAATCTCTTATGCTAATTGTAATAGAATTTTTTGTCTTAATAACTTTTGTCCACTTATTTCTTTTTTAAAAATCCTTGCACTGATCAAAGATGTTAAAAAACAAAGATTATAAAATGTATATGTTCCTGCTAAAATAAATGTATGGACCTGAACTGAAAAATGGTGGATGAAGAATTACGCAATTGGAATAGTTGCTATTCAAAAGAAGAGTCATTCCATTCATGAATAACATAGTTGTGCAACATTAAGAGCAAGCTTAGCTCTTGCGAGGAACTAAGATCCATGTACTTCACAAAATCATTTGCAGTCAAATCAACAAGGTTATATGTAATAGTTAACCACCACTTTTCAAGGAATGCTGCTCAGTCTTCATTGATAGCCAAATTCTTTATCAAGTACGCCTGAAAAGCATCCTTCGATTAAATCATTTAGATGCCCCCCTAAGTGTTAGTACTTACAAATAAAACTAGTTGACTACAGTTGCGAGATCTCAGATGGTGCCAGCGGAAAGAATACGCTTTCCCGTAGCCAAGGCTATCCATCGATTCTCTTATTTTTTGCTGCACGGCCACATTCCAACCCCGTGCATGCGCAGAATGCCAGTAGCTTCACATTCCGGTGTTATTTCCTCGACGATATTGTACCTTAAAATTTCAACGCACAGAGGGCAAAGTTACAGGTTGTCTAAATTGTCATAGTAGATTACAATAGAATAAAAATTTGGTGATTCGCACTAATCTGACACCAGTCTAATCCGGCACCCCAGTAGTCCGACATCCCAATACAAGTATAGTGCATATGTACGGTAAAGCTTCGTCAATCTAAAAAATGCAAAAGTGTGATTCTGACGAAAGGCAAACTTTCAAGAAAACCAAACATCCAAAGGTGAAAGAAGTTTTGTATGTGTGGTTTCTTCGGAAAAGAAACATGCACACAACTACACTTGTAGCGTAGATGCGTTCCGCGGAAAATCACACAAAAAGATTGTAGAGAAGATGCGTTCCATGGATTTTAAAAACCGCATAACTTTGAAACAGCTATATAAAATATATCCAAAATCGCACAAAAAAAATTCGGTTGACTCAAAATCGTTTTCTTCTTCCGTAGAATTAGTACACCCAGTGTCAATATCATCATTGTTCTATATAGATTTTCTCTTTCCAAAAATATAGTTCATAATTAGTAAAGATGTCACTATAGTCCCTAACTCCAAAAAAAATCACAAAATGGCGACTGCTTAAAAAAAAATTAAGTCAAGTCATCTTTTGGCCTTATTTTGTCAGTTTTAATTTTTTTACATAGTTAAAAAATAAATTTTGACATTAATCTAGTAGGAATGTTGAAAAAAGTAGTTTTGAGAAAAACGCGTTAAAAGATTTCATTATGGTAGTTGACTATAACTCCGTGAGTAGTTGGAATTTTAGAAATACCTTTAAAGAATGTATTTTTAAAAGTCGAAACATTAAAAAATGCAAAAATAATTTTTTTTCAAATGTCTGCTAGTGTTGATGTTTTATTTCCTATTTTATCCAAAATATTTTGATACGTACTCTTTATAAAATAAAAAAAAGATAAAATTGTTTTAAAAAAAACCGCATAACTTCGAAATCGCACAAAAAGAGGTTTGGGTGTATTTTTAGGCCCACGATTCCAATACAAAGTTGTTTTACAAGGAGATAACAAAAAAGAAGACTTTGTAGTTAGCAAGGGATAGTTACTAACTACTAGGGCCATTATTGTTGTGTTGTTTATGTATATCTCATCATTTTCTTATTTTTCGGATTATTCGAAGTACTCCTTTCCAAAAAGTTCCGGACTACAAGGGATCTGAAGTAATACTCTATAGTCCGACAAATTGGACAATCCAACACCACCTTGCAAAACGTTTGTCGGATTACCGCAGGTCTACTGTACAGTATTTTTCATTTCAAGCTAAACCTTTTTCAATTCAAATTAACTCTTTTTATTTCAAGCTAACCTTTTTTTATCCTGAAATACATTGCGATAATACAAACACGATCCTAATCCCATCACTTAAAAACGACGAAAAACTAATCCCATTACTGTAATGTATTATCCCTTAGTTCAAACAATTATTACAGCAATTAAAACATTATTTGGCATCCACTTGCCTGATTGAACACAAATACATTATCTTCACACTCAACTATTTTTATGATGAATCAATAGAACAAAATTATCACAAGTGGTATTTCGCAAAATATTATTACTTCATGGATGCCATGCTCTGTACAATTGCTGATCAAATAATTGAAATTCCTCATCATTTATATTGACATTGATCGCAATTGTGAAAACACGCTGTTTTCATACAATTAAACAGTGGAAATTTACCAAAAAAAAAATTTGCACTATTTACTATTCAAATATTATGCAACATTCGCGGAATGGCCGTAATATTATTTATCTATTAATGTATAATAAAATAACAAAAAATCCATATTCAATCAATGAGCACGTCGACCATATGCTTACTGTAAATATTAAAAACAAATATTGCTTCACATATCATTCTATTATAAGGCGCTAATCGCTTAATTCCGTATTACTCACAATAAAAGTATCGGTTAATTTCGATTAAAAGCATATATGTACTCATCGCTTATAAAATATATGTTAGTGGGAGAGGCCATTGATTATTTTAACTGTATGTTGTAATTACTATGGTTTATAAATGAATCAAATGTGTTTTATCCGCTATCCAAAGTCCACCAGGTCAAGTGTTATCAATTTAAAATATCGTATAAATAGTGCTTGGTTATACAATATTTACCTATTTGATCAATTTGAGGTGAGTATCATATATCAAGATTTGCTACATGCATGCTATTTTTTTTCAATCAGAACATTTTATAATTTTTTTTTTCTAAGCTTAAGCTTGGCCTCATTCTGCGAAATTAACACAAGGAAAAATAATTACAACATCAAAATTTGAGTAATGCTTATTTTTCGATGCAGCCACCTTTGACACGAATAATAGCGTTGAATCTGGTAATGAACGTGTCGCACGCAAGCGAACGTGCCTTGTAATACGCTTCCATTCTCGCTGAAATTTTCATGTTATGCTTTTATTAAACACTTACCTATTTATTAATTCATAAATAGTATTTGTGATAATTTTTTTTAAGAATTTTATGCCATGATTCAAGATCAATTCTTAACGATCACTGCTCTCTGAATCAAGGATGTCAAACTTACGGCACGCGGGCCGCATGCGGCCCACAGCAAATATACATATATAAAGTACATATATGTTTTTCAAATTGTTATATTAACCTTTCCCTACCGGTGATGTATTTACTACACATCGACTCTAATAATGGGCATATCTATATGAAATATATTAGACACGGGGTTCAGAATTTTTGTATTCTTCCGTAATATAATTACGAATCACATCAAATTATTATAGTATATAAGTATTCATCTGCAGCGACGGAAATAAATAATTTGGTGGGAAATCGGGAATTTCGCGAGTTTTAATCCGTGTCTCATCAGAAAGGAATTTTATCGGTCACATTGATGGTGTTATACGAAAATGAGGGCTCACGCGGTCATCAACTCAATCTAGTATTTAAATATCTGATGAAACCCTCACTAGATGCTACCACATCATTCTTACTTTACTCAACACCTGAGAGTTTACTAAATTTACCTCATTCTACAACGATGACTTATATTGCCGTCATCAGACAACGGATGCATCTTCATTTGTGCATGTATAATGATGCCAAAAAATAAAAATAACCCAAAGTCTTCGGCGTCACCTTTTAAAGCACATCCGTCACCTGCAACGAAACCCACATGCAAACACACAGTCATTCTACCAATCAACTGTAACATTGGAGCACCATTATAGATATTATGAATCAAATGATGATGATGTTCTGCTAATATCGAAATAATGGCGAGACGTGAAATTTAGCGAAAGAACGAGTGCAATATTACATAATAGTGTAAAATTATACGTCCATTTTGATTACGTCTGGATCCAGTCACGCGAGCGATTATTGTCACTGATTCTGCTTGGCTTAAACATGGGAAAATTGTCTTCACACTTCCCATTGTTTTTGTGAGACTTGAGCTTAAACCGTGTTTTAAGCTTAGGTGACGTGTTTTGATTGTGGGAAATTATTGACAATTGCTGAAGATTCATGTTGTAAATGACATTGATAGAGCAAAAACTTCTTTCTTAATTTCCAATCATCGTAAATTGGAGTCCACAACAACGATTTTCAACGCAATCATAGGGGGCGTTATTATCACCCAGTGGGATGCTCACATTATTGAAAACATTTAAGAAAACGTTTTGGGTGATTTGATATGACAAATCTGTCATTTAGATTTAAGTCCAAACATAATACAAAAATATTGGTTCTATTGAAAGGTAAAAGCAATGTCATAAAACATTATGGAGACCCGTTATAAATACTAACCAACATAATTTGGAGCAAGCGAAGAACAATAGTGAAATATGCATCTGGTCTGATCATAAATTTGATTGCATTTATAGCCAATATTTATTCTCCGCTCGTAATTTTAGATCATAGCATTCAAAATTCCCCCCAGGAGGTGGTCGGCCTCTTAAGATTGCGCCCTACTGCATGGTTTATCCACGCCACGAAAAATTGGAAGATAATCAGAAAAATGAATTCAAGATTCCTATTCTAGTAGAAATATCTATTTGACGATGGCCTTCGTTTATGAACATTGTTAAAGCCAGCTTAAGGACGTCGGCATGAAGATATCATATTTTAATCAAAGCTATCGAGCAAATTTCCTTCCCTCCCCCCGCAGGATCTCTTTATTTCCTAGGATGATAACAAAAGCAATAGTTATGATCTTTTTTCGGTTTTTAAATCACTTTTTCATATTGTGTACCAAATACACATCATCGTAGGGGAAGGGAAAGGTTAAAGAAATAAAACTCTTCAAAGCAATAAGGATGATTCTTGTGTCTTAACTACCGGACAATGAAGTTTAAGAAAGTTAGTTAAACGAGGTTAATAACACAATGAGTGTAAGATTGCGTAAAAGGACTCGGGATGATAAGAGATTGAAAACGAATCAGGAATAAAATTAAAATTTTGGTGATTGGTAAAGCAAATACATTTCGATATTTTAATAACTGAAATATGTGAGTTATTGGAAGATTTAAAGTGTTTTGAAAACGTGGATAGGGAAAAAATCGAGGAGTGTCTCGATCATGATTTGAATGGTCCAAGTTCTAAATGCATGGATGATGCAAATATATACTTTCTATTGTTTCTCAAGAGGAAGAAAATGAGAGTTACATTACAAGTGAAGAAGATACCAATGATTACATTAGTCATAAAATGGCGTTGAATTATATTAAAACATTGCTAGATTACGCTGATCAAAGAGGATTTGAATATAATGATATAATAACTTTAAGAAAAACTCGAAATGATAATAGAAATTTGCTTAAAATATCTCAAAATTGAGTTTGGGAGGGGAGGGGGTTGAAATCGAGTGAAAATTCAACATAATTAAATAATACTGTATAGGTTTTTTTTTATTTTCAAGCTTCAACAAGTTTGAACTAGTCTGGTACTATCTTAACAAGCTGGCAATAGTCTGGTAGTCCAAAACCAATGGTACTCAGTCGCCAGAATGTCATGATGAAACAAAAAATTAGGGATTGAAATTTTTATCAAACAGAAATCGTACACCTCACCAACACGATGAAGGCTACTAAATCGAGATATTCCCAACGAAATCTGAACGCTCGGAAACAGTGGCGTAATTACTAATTGGTGAATTTAGGCGACGCCTAGGGGCAGTGACTGTCTAATCTATGTATACATATATAGCGTACATGTATGTTTTTCAAATTGTTATAGTAACCTTTCCCTACCGGTGATGTATTTACTACACCTCGACTCTAATAATGGGAATATCGGTATGAAATGTAATAGATACAGGGGTTCAGAATTTTTGTGTTCCTCCGTAATATAATTACGAATCACATCAAAGTATGATAGTATACAAGTATTCATCTGGAGCGACGAAAATAAATAATTTGTCGGGAAATCGGGAATTTTGCGAATTTAAATCTGTGTCTCAGCAGAAAGGAATTTTATCAGACACATTGATGGTGTTATACGAAAATGAGAGCTTACGCGGTCATCAACTCGAACTGGCATTTAAATATCTGATGACAATACCTCCAACGAGTGTGGAAGTTGAGCGTGCATTTTCAGCAGCAAGTTGCCTGACTTCCAAAATCAGATCCAGACTAAATGACTCGATGTTTTAATGTTACTTCGGGCATATTTTCAAAATAATATTGAGTTTTTTAGTGTTTTATTTATTTATTTTTGAAATGTATTTTTATTTTTTTTAAATAAATAAAATTCTTTGGTCTTCAAGTAATTTTTTTTTATATTGAACAAATGGACTTATTAGTAATTTTTGATCAAATTTATCAATGTAATTTCTTAAAATATTGAGACTGGTCCTGGGATTGTCTAATGAAATCCCGAAATCCCGGGATCGAAATTTTGGCTCAGGATTGGATTCCCTAATCTGTGCCCGTCCTCCCCAGCATTAGCCCAGATAATCGAGAGTCTACTGTAATTATACGGGCTTGTGCCGGCCATAGGTGGCGGACATGGCGCATATGTAAATATTAGTGTCGGCCACCGGTGGCCGGCGCAAAAAATATATCAAAAAGTATGTTACAATAATATGTAATCATCGAAAGAACCTATTTGGCATCGTTGGTGTATTTGACACGTTCATATAATTTGTTGAAGACATTAGGGGCGGAGCAATAGTTTTCAAGGGGCCATTGAAGCAAAAAGATTGAATAACGAAGATATATACGTACTGCAGAGTCTGTGCTATATATACTATGAGACTTGTTGAAGTTCTGATTAGATTTGCTATTTATACTGCCGCCATTTTTGATCTGCTTGCAGTGCTGCGACAAATACCAAGGCGCCCATAAATAATTAAAGCCGGGCCAGGCGCCATATTATGTCAGAGCGATGCGCAAACACCTAATTGACCGTGTCTTGTGATGTATTTTTAATTGTGCCATTAACAGGTGTCGTCTGATGAGTCAAGCTCGAGAGTCCGAGTGATAAACGACGATCATGTTTTTTGTCACGTCTCAAAATGACGTATAATAACCGGCAAAGTTGATAATTTCTTCATTCAACTACTTCCGCACAAATCCTCAGTTGTTTATCTAACCACTGGGATTCGAACCGTTATTTCTTCCATAAACATTAGCCAAACTGCCACTTACGTCCATTGGCAAGTGTGTCGTCGCCCACAGACGTTCTGAACTGTCTGTCATAATGACTTGCCAACCAGACAACATCAATCTTTACGGACAAAAATCGGACAAAAAGTCTCTCTTATCTAGGTAAATTTGTATTCAGCACGAAAGAAAGAGATCTGACTGCAAGAAGGACGTCCTCCCGCAGCCAAGGCCAACCGACGACTCTTCCGCGACTCCCGCCTCCTGTGCGTCAACCGGCAACGGTGCACCCACAAGGAGCGATCGATCGGTTTTTCAGGTGCAATGTCCGTGTATTTTTTCGTCCTTTTCGATTCGTTATTTTGTTTTGAAGTCCTAAATATGAATAATGTGGTCAAATTTCATTTTACAATAATAATTGTTTATTACCACTCTCCAAAACAAAAACTCCAAAATGAGGAAAGCGACAAATATCCTACAGAAATACTACAAGTCAGAATAATAAAAAACATGATGTTATCATATGATCACGCTCATCTTTACAGAGTCAAAACTATACAACCTAGCATGATTCCAGTCAACAAAATTAAATCTGATTTAATATCTATTCAATAAACTTGATTTAATTCAAAATAAATATATATATTAAGCGTCAAACATAATTGAGAGCCATTGGTCGCTGGCAAACATTGCTTGATTTTATTGTTTGTTTGATTTTTTTATATTTAAAATTTGATCTAATCTATAAACATCGATATGGCTATTTATTTCTAACAGTCATTCGCTAAAAGCTCAAATTATCGTGCAAAAATAAAACACAAACAGTTATATATTTTACATAACACTTAATGATTTATTCAAATGATATTAATATATGGCTTTAACATCGTACTATAATTATTCATAATGTTTTTATTCACTATTTGGGTAATAGCCATATCCGACGGTGCAATCTTGTAATTCGTGCTCCACATCTAGATGTCGCTAGTTGATATGCGTACAATACCAAATAGCGATAACTTTCACTGCAAATTATTGAATTAGTCGTATTAGCTCGTGGTGCATACAATCTGAAAATTATGGTTCACAAGATCACGCATTATGCACTTAATTCGCGACAGTGAAGCTGCCACTGTTTGGATTGCTACAATTTTCCCGAGAGTGTTGCATTCAAAAAACAAGGCCGTCATGCAATTTCCATCCGAGGCATGCATACCATTACCATTGGTAATTGGCTTGCACTTGAGGTTTTATTTTCAATGGTGTTTATGAAAGAAGGAAGCGAGGCGTAGAGACAGACGCATAATTGCATCGCAGAAGACACGTGCATTGTGATCTCTTTGCATATCTTTGATTAACAATGAGCCATTGTTGTCAATTTTCTAGATATGCAAATCATATTTTTCTATTATGCGCGACATTCTCAGAATCTTTGTCAATTCTTCAATCTTTTTAGTTAGTGATATGCCTTAACTCGATGATAGTGATTTGGGCTCGTTTGTTCGCAATTTCTTAAAAAAAAATCAGAAGAAATACTCATATTGTTCACCAGATCGTCCAGTTCTTCTACGATATCTCCATTTTCACTTGTTATAAGAACATTGTTTCTTGTTTACTTAGTTTTCTGACATTTTGAAGTGTTTGTGACAAAGCAATAAAACATATTGTAATATGGATGGAAATCATAGGAAAATTGCAAGCCTATCATTTTCGGATTTTCTATTTTCCGGCGCCAACTGTCAAAATAACGGCTGATTTTCAAAAAGGGACGCATTAAAAGACATTAAGCCGGGAAAAAAAGGCATCCAGTATGGGAGAGTTGTCGAGCAGACCTTGATGGAGAAGAATCTCTTCGAACAATAAAGTTGCCTACCAGACCCCGACAGAATAGCCTCGAGTGACTAACTCTTCGACCCCATCCCCGCGGGGGGGATTCTTTCTTCGCTTCTGAGCCTCAGCAGAGGATGATCATCGAGAAGAAGACCAACTTTGAGTTCGAGAAGATGGTTCAACAAAGCTTATACCCTCGGATGGACCATCATCAGCTCGCTCCGCACCCCGCACGCTCGCTTTCTTGCCACTGTTTCTCCTATTGTGGATTAATTGAATAAATACGCTTTGCCGATTGTTCGACATTTTACTAATCACTTACCTCATTTCGATTTCTATCACCTAGCGAATTAAATAATAAACGTTTTCCGTCGTTCATCGCAGCTGGCTCGTGGGTCGGGACCATGTTTGCGCATTGCGCCGAGGCGCTCTAAATCACGGGTTCGCGTACGAACAACGCGACCTTCAAGTCGCAATGACGAAGATAGCGACCCCCGTATATCAAAAGGGATCCATCGTGCGTGATCACTACAAGATCATAAATTTTAAATTAAAAGCATGACTTGGACAATAAGGATCTATGAGACATATACCGTATATGTACGGTCTTTTTCTTAAAATTAAATTTACCGATTTATATATTGATTCGGTATAAAATTAAGTGAAAATTTGGAACCCACTATTTATTTAGAATTTTTAAATACTTAAATCTATCAAGTTGGGGAATAAGTTCGTAGCGTTTTTATATTATTTTATTATTATTTTTTTTTATTACCTTTGAGTCTTAAAAATGGAATTTCCAGGAGGTAAAAAGCAACATTTTCGACACCTACTCTTCTTCGCCGAAAAATTGGGAGCCTGGGTGCCTCAAGAGCTCAACGAAAACAACAAAGAAAATCGCCTTCAAATTGCTTCTCAACATCTTCCCCGCTATCGAGCAACACACGGCCATAAACAGCGCTTTTTGTACCGAATCGTCACAGGAGATGAGGAATGGTGCCTATACATAAACATTAAGCAATGAAAGGAATGGGCGGCTCCAGCAGATACGCCAAAGCCGAGAGTCAAGCCGGATCTCCATCCAAAGCTGACCATGATCTGCGTTTGGTGGGACAGGGAGGGCATCCCATCGACAAGGCAACACCATACTAATTCACGACAACGCCAGGCCCTATGTTGCACAAGTCGTCAAAACCGCACTCCAAGAGCTCGAATGGGAGATCCTTCAGCATCCTTCGTATTCTTCAGACCTTGCACCGACGGATTACCAACTTTTTCGCTCCCAGTCGAACCGTATGAGAGCCGTTACCTTCAGCAATGAAGGCGATCTTAAAAACTGGCTCAACAGATTCTTCGATACCAGAACGAGCGATTTTTGGCAGAAGGACGTCGACAAATTGGTCGAGAGGTGGGAGGAGGAAGTAAACAGCAACGGCGAATACATAATTTATTTATTTATTGTTAAAACTATTGATTTTTGTATAAATAAAGTTTTTGATAAAAACGCTACGAACTTATTCCCCAACCTAATACTTTCTAAAGACATCGTGCCTATATTGAAAATTACACAAAAATAAAAGTCCTTTTTTGTTGCGAATTGGCAGCTACTATGCCAGGCAACTACCCCAAAAAATCATTATTGTTTTCAGTTCAAAAATCTCAGGTGCGTGCCCGCTGGAAAGTCGGATGAAAGAGCACGTCTTCCCGCGTCCAAGACTATTGGTCAACCTCATTTTTTTTCTTTTTCATTAAAAAAGGCCGCTGTTAATCTTGTGTTTCTTGCGTTAATTAACAGACGTTTACAGCGGGATGCTTTACATTCAACGCTTCTTATGTCTGCGTCAAATTATTATCTATACTAACTACTTTCTATTATCCATCATCCAATTGTTCAGATAATCGATAGTCTTTTGTACTCCAATATATCCTTCATCATTATACTGATGTTCCCACGGCTATAAATCAGTCAATTAATAAATCTCAAATCCGGAATAACTTACTGAATAAATCCAAAGAAGAAGCGCCCAGATTTGAGGTCATTCTTTGGCTTATTAATAAACAAACATAAAAAATAAATATTTGCAATTCAATCAGCAAAACTAGAAGGTCACAAACGTGGCATAAATTTTAGATGACCGAAACGATATCATCAAACATCCTGATTTGTACGTCTGACATTGAAAGTACTCATTAACATAATTACGGCATTGTTTACGCCATTACTCCCAGAAATAAGAATATATTCTAGTTGCCATAGATATTATGAATTCTGACAAGCCCAATGGAGGCGCCAATAGATGCCATTTTATCAAACATGGCTAATTGCCATGTCCACATGTGAGTATGGCTATTTGTCGCATTTTTTCCACCATATTTCATACGAAATTCGACATAAGCCTTGAACAGAAATGTCGCCACAGTAAATATGACTATAAACGTGTTTGGCATATTCAAATTGTCCGTCATCTTCCGGGAACTCAAATCCAAGCGTTGTTCAAAATTGATAAATGCCCATTTGTGGCATGAATAATAACCGAGGAGTGAGTGTTTTTTTTTTCACAATAAATTATTTTGCTGTTTGCAATTTAAAATCTCCACTTTGGCAAATTCGGCTGTAATAAATAACGTCGATACAATTTGCTTCGCGGGCTGAAATATCAGCAAGGTGTTGTTTTGCCTTTCGCTTCGCGATTTGCATTTTTTTGGGTCGATGATGGTAAAAAGAACATATTTGAGATGAGTTATGCACCATCATCAAAATCGTGTTTTGTCCATCCAGACCGAATTATTTGTTAAATAAATATCTGATTACTGACCATCATCCAAAAATATTCTAGCTCTTCACATTCCAGATATAGATTTAATGGCCAATCAGTGCGTCTTTCTGCCATTGTCGACATATATGATATATTGATAATTTTTGTGAAATCATGTATAATAAAAATACATCATTATTATGCTCGTTTTGAATCAAGGCCCAAAATAATTACTAAAACAATCAATTTAGAATAACTTTTAATATACTTGTTTGGCAACAATTGGTGTATTTATGGAAGATGTTCCTATTTTGGAAATCTTTATAAAAACAGTCCCATTAATATCAAATTAAACATTTATTTTGGACATACTTAAAATCTTCAAATGCCATGCAGATGTACAAAGATAGCTTGAATCGTTTGGTGAAATATTTTCCGTAATATCTATGTAATTTTAAATGCATGGTATCAGAATGTGTAACGATCAAAGCCCATTTCGATTTTATCATCTTATGCAATTGACTAAAGAAGATGATGCAAAAATGATATCTAATGAAGATTATTAATATCGTATATTTATTATATGGCATTCCAAATAAGATCAAAGTAGCATTCTTCATATAAAATATCTTTTTATGGTGTTTCTCGGAAAGCTTTACAACTTGAAAAACAATTCAAATATTTATATCCATATTAATATAACATTTTATACTACGTTTTATACGAACCAGTGTAATGGATTTGAGCAAAGTACACAATGCAGGTTTCAACAGATCAAGTGTTGCTAAATTAAGTCGTCGTTGCTGTGTAATTTTTCAAATTTTCATGCAGTATTAGACATTTTTTTTAAATTTTAGCTTAAAACTGTTAGCTAGAAGATGAAACTATGTTTGTGTAATAAATAATAAATTGTGCAAACTGTTGGTCTAGTAATTACAGTGCGGCGCATGCGCATATTGTGTCTATGATGTATGCGACGGAGAGCGATGAACTACAAACGATTCTATCTTTCTTTCTTCCGATCAACGTTGGCAACGATATGTTTTGTTACATCGATCCACGGCGACGGCGCCTTTCAGAAACGCCCAAAAAACATTATAAGAAGATCTATTTTGAACAATATTTCACCAATAAATGCTTGTTTGTTTGAAAAATTAAGGGATACTTTTGCCTTGTAGGGCCTAAAATTGATCGGTTTTTGAAGATTTTTTTATGCGAAAAGTATTAAATATGGAATTTTGATATTTAGTATGTTGACTAGGCGATCTTTTTTGAACATGAACATATTTTTTTAAATTTGACAAAGTATGGTAGCTTGGAAAAAGTAATTTCGAGATAAACGCGTTTAAAGATTCTCCTCTCCTCAGCTTCGCAAGCAACAAGGCATAAGCGTCCTTTAAGTCTCAACAACAAGGTAAATGTTGGGCTGTTCAAAAGGGGGTCCACTAAAAAAATTTTGCACAAGAGGGGGTCCGCGGAATACATAAGTTTAAGAACCGCTTGTCTATTCAATTGTTGGGTTAGAAAATATGCGTCGAGCTGCTTTGCTCGAACCGTATATTTTTAGGGATTCAGATATACAAAAGTTTCCAATTGCGAGTTTTTCCAATTGAACTAATTAAGGAATAATTTATCACTGAAAGATTTTAAAATAAACGAGAAATTATAAGCGGAAATTGTTAGTTACGAGATGAAGCTGACTTTGTGTAATATATAATAAAATAGATAGGTTACTGGTTTATTAGTTGTTTTGTCCTACATATAAGTACACGCAGACATGTATCAATTTCAATTGATAAATAATTCATTCCTTCAAAAGTTCAATGCCAATTTACATAATACACTCAAACCTCTTTTTGTGCGATTTCGAAGTTATGCGGTTTTTTAAAAGTAATTTTTCCTCTTTTTAATTTCATAAAGAATACGTATCGAGATATTTTGGATAAAATAGGAAATAAATCATCAACCCTAACCGAAATTTCGGAAAAAAACATTTTGGAACTATGTATATCATATTGCATCTGCTATCGCTGAATTACAATCACGCCCTTTATTCTGGTTTAGATGAAATCTTTTGACGCGTTTTTCACGAAAAAACTATTTAAAAAAAATTAAAACTGATCAGACCAAAAAATGACTTGACTGAATTATTTTTAAACAGTCAGCATTTTGTGATATTTTTTTTAGTTAGGGACTATAGTTACATCTTTACTAATTTTGAATTATAATGTTGGAAAGAGAAAATATACACAGAACAATGATCTCGTTGACACTGGGTATACTATTTCTTTTGAAGAAGAGAGCGATTTTGAGTCATATCGAAAACTTTTTTTGTGCGATTTTGGGTATATTTTATATAGCTGTTTCAAAGTTATGCGGTTTTTAATATCCATGAAATGCATCTTCACTTTTTTAATTAATAATAAAAATTAATAATATTGTAATAAAATATTATATATACAAATTATCGCAAAGGATGTGGGTTAATCTGGATTGTGTTCCCACAACCCAGATAATAATTTAATAATTATTCACGATTTGCTTCCTATCGCTGGTCTTGATATTATACTCAGTCACAATAAATAAACAGGGGTAAGCTATATTACACTCTGAAAATTAAAAATACTTCAATTTCATAGCAATTCTTCCAAAAAAATACCAAAGATTTGGCAGTCACGCTTCGTAAACCATCCTTATTTTTCGTCTTTGTATCGTACACAACGTTCAAAATAGATAAATTACAATAGAAGGAAATGATTATTAATGCCATGCTAGATAAGTGACAACACCAAATAGAAAACTGTCTATTTGAAGAGCTATCGAATCGTACTTCCTGCTAAGTATGCCTGACATAACCGTCATTGAACGACGACCGCAGCAAATCCATCATACGGGCATTCGAATGCCGCACAAACAATTAAGGCCAATCACAAGAGATGTGAACTTGGAATCATATCAGATAAATGCGGTAGATTCTCCAAGAAATTGTCAAGTAGATCTAAACCGGTCAGACGAGTACCGGGATACCCCGGATGGTACGCAAACAGAGGAAGTGCCGCCAAACCACCACAACCTGCCATCTGCGGCTTACCATTCTAATTGGAATACCTCCAAACATCTAAGTGGAGACAAACAAATCTCCGTTCGGCAGAATTGATGACCAAAAACGGAGACGTAGCAGTTCAACGCACCAAAACAGTATTATCAATGGCGAAGAAAAAAAATCTCGATGCTAAAACCTGTCCGCGAAGAAACACTCCGACGAGCCATCTTTGGCAGCGTCGACTGCTTTGAAATTTTCTAGACGCTCGAGCACTTTCTGTTCCATGTTCCGATAAATTTATTTGGGTTGGAAATGCATGGACGAGATATAATTGCAAGACTTGATGCAGTAAAGCCGTCTTAGAAATTCCATTTAGTAAATAAACACGACTATTTAAACCAGTTGCCGATTGGCTTCATCAATTCTCGCAATGGCTTCCTGCAATGCCTTTAGCAACTTACTTTGACAACTCTCGATTTTCTGATGGATACTTCCTATGATGCCCAACTGCATTTCTTTCCCGTTTATAAAAAAAATCAGACCAACTAGATGTATTCAATGAACTTTCGTAACATCATCTTAATTCAGCAAGACGTATTGATACTCTCAATATGATACAAAACATCCGAGAACGATATTTGATTGTCAATAACTGGTATTGCCTTTTCAATCTTGCTTCATTTAATTAATACCTACACTGAAACTCTAATAAGGAATCTTAATGGACCATTTGTCTTATTCCTTGAAAAAAATATAATGTATCAATTTACTGCTGACCTTATTCTAGCATGGATTACAGTAATTACATTTATTACTTACTCCAAATATAAAATCATGTAATAAATAACATAGGATAATATTTAAACTAAAAAAAATGATTGGTTTTGTATGCCATTGCAACATATAATAGAAAGAAAAGTGCTTCTTGCGAAAATAAAAAGATGGGGTTGACGCGCAAACCTGTCAGTTGTCAAATTTTCTTCTTAAAGGGTAGATTTTACACAGGAATAATTATACTGTGATAATGTTTCCACCCCCAGAACAATACACGATGCGTCATTTAGGCGCCAATCAAGATTATAAACTAAATGTCTTGGGATCCGACCGAACGTCTTGGCCGCGGGAATATTTGATCTTTCCACCGGGTCTGACATCGTATCTCGTAGCTGTAGTCTTTGAATTTGTGTAATAATAAATACCAGAGGTCAACAATCTCATTTTCATCGATTCAGAAAGGTTGTCCATTCTTATTACTCTGAAAATTGACTCGAGGTAGATAAACCCACTGGACAGATTTCATTTTGATGAGTTTCGTCGATGTGAGATAAGATTTGAAGTATAGACGAAGACGGTATGTATGGACTTATGTGGCGCAATAAGCATGTATTAACTGCTAACGCATGACGTTGTTTGACGGCAACTGTGCGCCAATGGGTTAAATGAGTTTTTGATCGACCTGACTGAATTTTTGGGAGGTTTTTCACTATAATATTGTTGATTGAATATACCTAAAGTTTTAAGGTTTTCGCTTAAATAAATTACTGTTTTGGAATAAAATTTGTCAATATTATTTGAAAGTTTAACTAAAAAGCCTACATAGTTTTTAATTTTATACTTTTATATGTACATATATACTTCTCCTGCACATATTAAAAATTAAAAATTCGTTTTCATACATTATTTTATTAATAAAACTAAAGACACACATGCGTATTGTTTATGTTTACGCAAAAAAATGACCAAGTATTGTTTGCAATCGACAGTGTTTATTTATTTATGTACAAGCTTCATACACGCTGCGACGGTCCTGATAGATAAGTGGATTTGTACGGATGATAAGTGATGGACATACAAATATAGCATCTAAGTGCATGATGATTTAAAATTAGCTCACTACTCAAAGGGTTAATAGAAGAAAAATAAAATATCAAAATATCACAGAGTCGCGTGCGATTCGTTAGTTCCGCCGCCTGCCGCAATATGGCCGACTCCTCATTGTGTCATAATACATCGTTGTTCGTTTGCAAACACAAATTAGATGAACCGCGTTATAAAAAAGCTCTGCGTTTCATCGATTAAAACGCGCTTTAAATTAATTAGGCGGAAACAACATGATCTAAGATAAATATTCGCCATTAGATGATGCTGCCAATAAATCCGACCACCATAGGAAGTATGCCATTGACGAAGAAATCTCTTTTTTTTAGTCGAGGGGGTCAAAAAATCTGTTATTCTACGTATCACGCCTCACCGACAGTTACCTCCTTGTAATACTGTTATAAAAAGCAAATCCATCGATACACGATCATCGATTTGCAAGTCATCAAGCACCGTGACGATCATTATCAGTCGTGATTACATGACAAATCGCCGCAGCGCTAATCAAAGCGCAATTAAAGGCGCTCTTCAAATTTGTCCGATCATCTCGTCTGCGGAAATTATTTTGACCTCTTCTTGTGGTGCAATATGGCGTGAGTTGTATCAAAGAGCAATCCGTCTTAAACGTATGTGTATTATTAAATGGCGGTACTTTCGGTTTTACTGGTGATTTATCACGCTTCCAAATGGAAAATATCTGAGAAAATATTAAAGTTATCTGCATCGTTAAGATCATGGCCATGGCGCTAATAATGGAGCTACATAGTTATCATGCTGTCAACAAAGGCACACCATATCGCTAACAAGGTTTAAATCCAATGACGATCCTTAGAAAGGATAGCTGATGTTTATGAAGGAGCTTTTAGTACAGGGTTAACGTGATAATTGCGAGGAAGATTATAATAAACCAGTCACGATTTCCTCATGGTTGATGTTCTTTAAATTAACCCATGAAATCCGCAGAGACTCTAAGCCCTCGACATGGCATTCGTCTCTTTGCACATCTCAATTATTCTGCACAGCGATTCAATTGCGGATTCAAAAGCATTATCCTTAAAAATTAAAGATTTACGATCAATCGTCCAATCTAAGCCTTGATGGGTCGTCAAAGAACTGTTCTTCGAAACGAATGGACAATCCATCGCCGTTATATCTTATAAGGCCGACCCACAGTTCATACGACATAAACATTATTCAATATCGATAGATATCTGATCTTTGGGCTGGAAATATGTATGGATTTTTTGCGGAGATTAATCTCTTGTAGATTGTTAATGGAAGATAATAATGACATCATTAAAAATGATGCAAAAAATATTTCGATCGCTGCTTCATAAAAAAATTGCTCGTGTGCTGGTCGTTCATTTTAGGTTTAATCCTGTCGAGACAAGCGTGATCATATGGTAACGGTAAACATCTTTGTTAAGCCATCTATTGTATTCCAAATGAATATCGAATAATTTATCATATTTAAATAATCTAACACTATTGAACTAAATCAAGAGACTTAATTTTTAGCGGTCGTCTGTCTGAGTTTTGAAAGTTTTGAAAATCCTTACTGAAAATGCGATGCAAATACACTTAAAACTTTTTTGTGCGGTAGATGCGTTCCGTGGATACTTGCATAGAAAAAGTGAAGATGCTTTCCGTGGTTTTTAAAAACCGCATAACTTTGAAACAGCTATATAAAATATACCTAAAATCGCACAAAAAAAGTTTTCGATATGACCCAAAATCGCTATCTTCTTCGGAAGAATCAGTACACCCAGTGTCAATGTCATCATTGTTCTGTGTTTATTTTCTCTTTCCAACAATATAATTCATAATAAATAAAGATGTCACTGTAGTCCCTAATTCAAAAAATAATAATCACAAAATAGCGCCTGCTTAAAATAAAAATATATAATGTAATTTTTTGGCCTCGTTTCTTAAGTTTTAATTTTTTTTTTAATAGTTAAAAAATAATTTTTGACATAAATCTAATAGGAATAATAGAGGGTTATATAGTAAAGATTCGTACCCAGTTTGCTTTAAAAAAAACCGCATAACTTCGAAATCGCACAAAAAGAGGTTCGAGTGTAATTACTATTTTTATAAAGGTTCGATTTCAAATTCAAATTGTGGAAAACTGTTCTTCATATCGATAAATTAAGGAGATTGGTGTTGACCCATGTTACGCCTGATTTCCTAGATCTATAAGTGATGAATCTTAATTAAAAATAAATTCCTGATAGTAATCTTAATATTTCTATAAATATACAAAAATGAATGTGTGTCGGTCGTCGTGCAGTCGGTTTGTTACGTATACATTCCTATACTGTTCATCCGATTTCGATGAAACTTTAGGAAGTGGTTGTGCACATCTTCGCAAATATTATAGGATTAGCACAAGCATTATTCGTGTGTAGAATTTGTTTTACGAGATGTTTAACGGATGCATCATGTTGGCGCATATTGGTCTGTTGAAGTGAAGGGGAGTCACAAGGCGGGGCACAGGGCGGGAAGAAAGAGACAGTCGATCTTCAAGATGAGAAAGAGTGCACACAAACTTTTGAATCCTAACCTCTCAATCCGCGCTGCGCATGCCCCACAGCAATACACCGCGTAACTGTGAATGCAAAACAATGTACTGATTTTTGATGCACATTGTCCTCAGCATTCTACTATTACATTAGGTTATCCCAAAAGAAATCCATTATTTTTTTGTCCGATTTAAATTTTTTTTAATTATTTTATACAAGTCGACATAAAATAAAATCGCCTTCATTAATGACAACTGTTCTCCAGTTCTTCTTCAAGTTTTTTTATTATCTGAGTCTTATAGAAACTATTTTCAGTCGAACTATCGACTGAAAATACGAATGCAAATGATTTTTAACTTTATCTACATTTTTAATTATTTTGTTCCTATTATCCTATCCCCCCCTGGACACAAACTAAGCTCAAACGAGAGCGTGCGAATATAGTGGATTTCTTTCGGGATGACCTAATATTTATAAATATGGTTATCTTAGATATCCCATTCATGATGATAACTTTGAAAGAGGCTATTATCCTCTTTATTTACTTGGTAACGTGACTATATTTGAATATGATTATGACCCAATGTTATTCTTACTCAATCACTGATCAGCAATAACAATATGCATATATTCTTCTTGGCTATAAGAAATAATCTGCAAAGACTTATTATCTTTAATGACTTCATACAGAGGTTTGATTGTAATAATATATAACTATAATAATAAATTTATAAAAATCTCCGGTTTTTCTCATTCCTGCTGTTCGGTTGGATATGATTATATCAGATTTTATATTATTTTGTAAGGATTTTTAATCACAAAACAACAAAAAAGCATACATTTAAATCGTTTTTTCGTTATGTTGTACGCTTATAGTTTGCTCACCTTTGTACATAAAATTCATAAATACACTCGCATTAAATCAAATCAAACTTCATACTCGCAAGCGCAATTTGCTCAAATGTTACCAGTCGGGTAACACCAATCATTTGAAAATTATAGTGTTTTTGGAAGTTCAAAGTGCACACAATTTTTTTGATCGCACACATGAACGAATAATTTTCGCAAAATGAAGACGTCAAATAATTTTCAAATCAGCCATCATTGCGCCACTCAAACAAAGCATCAAATAGTTTTTCTTCGTATAACATCAAAGACGGAAATGTTTAAACGCTCATTGGACGTTGAATAATTCATTTTTGATGTAATTTATGGAATAAAATTTTAAAATGTCCATAATATGTATAAATATGACGTCTTGGAACTACTGGGTAATGAA
Organism: Stenopsyche tienmushanensis; assembly: GCA_008973525.1. Classification (NCBI taxonomy): domain Eukaryota; kingdom Metazoa; phylum Arthropoda; class Insecta; order Trichoptera; family Stenopsychidae; genus Stenopsyche; species Stenopsyche tienmushanensis. The sequence goes on along the minus strand of WACJ01000109.1, from coordinate 156,116 downwards.
ATCAAATAATGGCATTTAATGACCCGTTGCTCTTTCATAAATCTCGAATATAAATTGACGCGTCGAAAACGCATGTTTTCATACATGAAATTTGAAATTTTGCAAGCACCGGTTGGCCTTCGAAAGACAGCCAATGGTCGGAAAATGAGTGCCTTCCTCATTCTTGTCGTTTGATATGATGGATAATTGGAAATCGATTCGAGATTAATATTTATGGACTCGTTTCTCTGACATAATTTTTAACGACGATGAAGCCCCATTCGGTAACCATTGATACAATTTGAAATAATCTCGCATGTGCCAAATTTCGTCGACACGCTAAGCCGTTTATCGCCTTTTTATTCAAATTTTCAAATTAAATCGACAGCTCGTATTAATGCTACCACTTTGTCGCTCTAGTCTTGATTTTAAATGTCATTTGATAGATAAAAACTTTTATTGCAATGCAGAAAATCGAAGATGTCTATCCCATAAGAGCAGAGATGAATTATTCATACATACAAGTCTCGAACAAAATATTACAAATCGCATTTAAACCTTTGATTAGTGAGCATACTCATCAAAGGGTTAAGATGTATTTAACAGAGGGCTTCGATTTTTCCGGTATTTGATTCAACTCTCAGCTCATTTGATTTCGGTTTTCGTTCCGGTTCAGTTCCAAACATTTATATATATGTATATATATATAATTATTGAAGATTCGTAAATTAACATATTATTAGTAGAAATTCCTTTCTAGATTATGTCTGGATTTTAAAAACTATTACATAAACGATACAAATAATTGATTAAATATATAATAACATCATTTATTAAAAGAAAACATTTGGACTTGATGCTTATTGGCAAGAAATTTGAGACTCAGCTTGGAGTACATAACACTAGGAAACAAATCTGAGAGTCCCAATCTAAGTACATACAGAAGGGATAATTTAAATAAAATACATAATAATGACTCAAGGAACGTTTCTACCTTGTTGAATCTAAAAGCGATCGATTTTTTATGAAGCGCCCGTGGCAAGTATCTAGCTTAACGCCCCCTCCCCCAGAAATCCAATATTTTTTTAAGTTAACTAATACTGTAATACTGAAAAATGCCGCAAAGGGCCCTAAAAGAGGACGGAGTGACCATAAGGTGTGTATGCTCAATCGGTCCGCTTTTCGGATCGCTGATACGACGAATGAGCGGCTCACGATCGGATGCCATACCCGAACATAACGATAACGAAGAAAAGAGGGATTAGACAACTTAGTATTTATTATAAAAACGGACAGAGCCAATCAGTATTGGTTCATATAAAGTAGAATGGCTGAGTAAAATAAAAATCATGTGCAACTCTCGATCGGGTTGGTATTCTGCGTTTTGCGCCCCCAGCCCAGTTGCACCCGTGGCAGGCGCCTGCTTTGCCACGCCCTTGTTACGACCCTGGATTTTTCAAAAAATTTTATATATAAAATATATTAAATATAGAATGTTGATATTTAGTATGTTGACTAGGCGATCTTTATTGAACATAAAAATATTTTTTAAACTTTGACAAAGTATGGTGGAGAAAGTGGGGGGAGCCACGTATGTCGGTGTAGCGATGATTTTCTTCACCATGGAAGTCTTAAGTCCTAGACAAGTGATTTATAGTAAAAAAATTTAACACATTTTTACTTTGTATAATATTGTGTATAACTTAGACTAGAATTAAGAAGAAATATTGAAAAATAAAATAATAAAAAGCGATCGAAGATAAGTTTGTGTTTTTATCGACATTTTTTGTGGTTTTTTGTTTGTTAAATTAAAACTTTTAAATATATATGGATAATTGTAGTCTGTATGATGAAGACGTTTATTATACAAGTACTTGCCAAATTTCATAAATATTGATCATCTAGGATATGTGGGAGCACTTCCATGAGCTTGGAAAAAGTAGTTTCAAGAAGGTTCTCCTCGTCGGTCTATAACTTTTCGAATTTCATTTATATCGACTTGAAATTTACTAAACATATTCTTAAACATTAGTTCTTTCCGATAAACGAAAAAAAAAATATTTTTTAAACATTGACAAAATATGGTAGTGGGAGTGGGGGAAACCATGTATGTCAGTGTGTGGGCGACGACATTCTTCACCATGGAAGTTTTAAGTCCCTGACAAGTGATTTGTAGCGTAAAACTTAAACATATTTTTATTTTATAAAATATTGTGTATAGCTTAGACTATAATCAAAAAGTAATATTGCAAAATAAAAAAATAGTGAGCGATCAAAGAAAAGTTCATGTTTTTACCAACATTTTTTGTAGATTTTTATTAATTAAATAAAAACTTTTAAATATTTTTAGATGATTGTAGTCTAAAAGATGAAAACGTTTATTATAAACGTGTCTGTCATAATTTCATAAAGAATGCTCATCTAAGGCGTGTGGGATCACTTCCGTGAGCTTGAAAAATGTAATTTCGAAGAAAACGCGTTTAAAATTGAATCGACGTTTATGTGCAAATACAATGAAAAGTTTTGTAACGTAGACCCCTCGCTGACACAAGGCGGTCCGTTATCTACGTCGCTGCGATTATGTTATCGCGTTCTTCAGACGCGAGATCCGCACCGGAGAGACGCTCAAAACCGCGAGGGATCGCTTCGAAAAGCGACCACAGTACGGAGATGTAATGGGTGGCTCCGAATGTCGTTCTGGCGCTGATCAACGACGGTCAGGATTCTGTAACTCGTTCGGTGACGGGATTCCAGGAACAGGAGCTCCGCAGGGATATATAATGGATACACAATATGTTGGCTCAACGCATGTATTTATTCAAAATACGGAGCGCAACAGTCGTGGATGGCAATGGCGTATACTATGAACAATCAGGCGACGTGTACGAGGAGGCTTCTACAGACCAAGTCCCCGAAGAGATGTTGGTCGGGCAAGGACTAGGAATCAACTAACTAAAAACTTCATGATTTGGCAGAAGAGTGTCTCATTTCTACCTGGCAATTGAAGCCAGCACCCTTCCTTATCTCTAAACCCGATGCCAGCGTTCTTATCTACACGGAGAGGCGTCGCTCCAGCCCTTATAGCGATACTTTTGACCATATGGACTGGCAACGGCGGAATCCCATGGATTTCGCCGCATGCACTCTATATTTAATAATTTACGTATGCCTCCACGCTACAGTTTAATAGTTACAATTAATCTGTTGTGCCAGAAGCATAGAAGATACCTAACAAAGTAGAAACGTCTCTTAAACGAGCAATTTCGGTTCATGCATATTAACTCTAAGGGTTAAGACGTTTTCATTGACGACAAAGTCTACAAATATTTAATAATAAATTATACGATTCAAATCAAAACAAATCTATGCTGTTTGTTCGCCTGGTTGAATATATATCAACGGGATGTGTGAAAATAAATATTGTTTTCCTTATGAATAAATATTTTTATTTCAGCAACCACTTAATGCGCAAATTATAGTGCGACATTCTAAGAACAACTCGCGGAGCAGAACGTAATACATTCCGTAATTTCAATAAGGATAATACATTCATGACAAATATTTTCTCTTCAAATTGGTGTCTTTTTCGCGAAGATTGTTTATTTGAGCACCTCGAGAAAAGCGAAGAAGTTCGCTTTGTTCGTGCACGATGTTTATTCTCAAGCAAAACTGGTTCTTTATAAAAAGCTATTTATTTACCTGCGCACATTTTCGCACATTGTATTTGCTTACACCAAATCGGGACTGAAGGTTAATAGCGGTAAATTTCGCCAGGTCGTTATTTGATGGGAATTTTATTGCAGACACTATATCGAGAAACAAGTTACTTAAATTGTCGGCAGCCATAAAACGGGACTCTCGTATTCTACGAGTCCTGTTTGAAGATTGCATAACCACATTGCATTTTAACAGCATGCTGATAAATCTCCAACATCATAAAAAGCGTTCCCCCTTTTACGATTTTGCCATAAATTATGTGAAATATGTGATGACAGCTCATTTAGAATTTATTTTAAGATTTATCCTTGTTGTGGATAGATTTTTTTAAATTTCTCCCACTTTTTATTTTGGATTGGCGTTAATGATCAATTAACTCTTTTAGTGCTGACGGAAAAAAAACTATACCTAAGCGAAAAACGCCTAGCCAATTTGATGAGGTTTAACACTTAACTGGTATCGCTATTTTTAGCAACAATGCGAGCATCAAGGGTCTTATTTGACCCACACTAAAAAATCTGTTGTTACAAGCATAATTTTGTATTGTTTGCATAAATATGAATGGGGATGAAATAAAATAAGCATTTCGTGCAAAACTATTGTAGTTTAATTTTAGGGTCTTAAAAGTTTTACATAATTTGGTTACTAACCTAGATTTTTTACACGTTTTGATTAGTGTATATTCGAAAAATAAAAAAATGTATTTTTAAAAAAAAAAAACTCAAACAATAATACTTCTCATATCCTTCAAATAACAAAAGAATAAATTTCTCATGAGATCAGCTTATAACTAAAAAATAATAACAAAGATCAAAACATCTTCTTGGGAACTGATAACAGGCCATGGGGGCGGGGAGAAGAACGATGCGCGCGCAACACGGCAGTGGAGCTTCGCTCACGGGAGAGAGTGAGTCGTGCTGAATGAGCTTCATGAATGAGCGCGTGCTTCTTGAGCTGCGCTCTACATCTCCCACTTCTCGTAGCCCTCTCAATAAATGCATAACTATATGACTACGTTTCTTTTGCTCTTACCGGGTGTGTTCTAGACTCCATAATGCACACCCATAGAACCCAAAGAATTATGTGAAGTAGAGACCAACGTAAGTTTCCTCGACCAGTGGCTCATTAAACGTTACTGGAAGAGCCTAGCTAACATGAGTTGCGGTACGGAGCTCACCCTGTGTTGCGTATCCGTAAAGGGGAATGTGGAACAGCCAATTACAGTAGTTGGTGGAGATTGTTTCAAAGGCTCATTACTATCCTCAACAACCTAGGCAAACAAGGGAGAACAGATTTAGGCCGTTCGAACGGCGACACACGTCTCCGTGGCTAAGTACTACGAATGACCGAACCGATACGAGTACCACGAGGAAGGGGTTGAAGCCCCTGCAGCTTGGACTTGTCCATTTTGCAGCCCCCTTCAAACTGAGGTTGGACTAGTGGGGGCAATGAGCTCGTGGACAGTATTTCCCTTGATCTTAGCATAACCCGTCTCCATCCAATTCCTATAATCCTTCAGTCCAACGTACATGCAAACTCGGAATCTGTTATCCTTGTAGGAACCTCGCCTCATCTGGAGGACGCGATGTGGAAAGGTCGGGCACCTGGAAACTCTTGCATGAGTGTCTTCCTGCCGGGATAAAGTTCAGTGGATGATATTCTGTGCGGCTAGTCTGGGGTTACCCGGAACAGACCGTACAGCAGCGCAGGAAATATGGAACATATTAAATCCGTTGATGCCGTCAGCCGCTGTCTGTCACAATATGTTCAAAGGTGCTCTTCCGGGATCCTACATTATCCTCGATGTCTCACCGTGCTCGATAAGAAACAGACCGGCAATCACTCGGGGATCTGGGGACTGTATGGCTGGACTATAGCTCGGTGAAGGTATCGTGTGGGTTCAATCGAACCCTACACCGATGAACGCTACAATGGTGTCAGAAGTGGGATCGTTTTTCAAGGAAATGTATGCTCTAGGAGTCCCTCGATCTTATCCACGCATTCGAAGACATTCGCTCTTTGAGCGATCCCCGCTGCCGAAATCTTCTCCTCAAAGTATCTATCGTCTCCTTAAAAGAGTCTTCGTCGAACTCCCGCTGTTGTATGATAAACCGGAGCGGCCATAGCCTGATATGTCCATTACATTGCAACTATCAGGCTAGCTAAAGGTCGCAGATCTTGATACATTTTAAGTTTCCACCGCCTCGTCAAAATCGCCTGTTCCTTCTTACTTAATTGGGTCAATGTTGGAACGCCATCTTCTACGCCTTATTTTCAATATTGGTTACTTTTTAATACGTCACAAAAGCGCTGAATCTCCTCTCTGAGGTTACCTTGTGACGACGTGCCTTCCTCCATTATTTCTTCATCCTATAATATTTACTAAAATCAAAAAAATATAAATTAATGTCAATGGTATTCCAATACGTGGTTGAACATCATACAAATAATATTAATTGAAAATCATTAGAAAAAAAATGGAAAAATCAATTTTCCTTTTCAACATCCTAATGATATTGCAGTCACATTTCCCTTCATACAGGCCACCAAATCAAAATGAGACATTATTCAGTGGATGATGCTAGTTGAAATCTGTAAAGTGGCCATCGTGTACATGCATATCGGCGTTAGTCCTTTTTGGCAAGTATTGACAATGACGATATATCGGCGTCCGGCACTAAAAGGGTTAAGCATTTATTTCGACTGCGCTCATTTATTCAACGTCTTCCATTCTTCTCGCACAATTTCGAAGAGATTCGTCTTAAAATTTGAAGCGTGTAATTATTTTGAGAGACATTTCAAATTAAAAATAGATCAACTGTTCATAAAGTAAAAGTGAATACTGATTTTAATTCTTTCTTTCTGTATATTCAGCAGAGAAACTTCTCTTCTGCAATCCGTATTAGCCTAATTGCAGTTAACGACGCACAATATGATAGTGGGTTAATTAAATTTAATGAATATACTAAAAAGAAAGAAATCCTTTCACTTTCATCACGCTTTCAACAATACTCGAAGACAAGTAATTATTGCATCAACTTTGATATCAATCACTGTAATTATTCAATTTCGCATTCAACTAGATCACTTTTGCTCTCAATTCTGCAGATACAACATATTATTTCTGCATACATTTTAGTTATTTTACTCAACCTGCTCTAGCATTCCGGCCCAACTCACATGTTGTTGGTTCATTATAAATGGCCGTTCGTGATATATTAATAAAGATAGCACTTCTTCGATAATTGCCTTCTCGTAATGCAAAGGTTGTTGCAAATTCGATGATTGATATCCAAACAAATTGCAATAATAACGAAACCGGTAAGAAAAACGGTGCAAAATAATTTTGCTACCATTAACATCGCACTTAATCATCGCATCGTGTTGAAGCTTAAAAATAAATCTTTAACTACCAATATCATGACTTTTCGTTTTAAGACTAGAATTAGACGATCAATCTAATGCGAATACGAAACAAATTTATTAACACATGTTTTTAATTGATTGATGCTATTATTGGTTCGTATATTTCAATCATATCATATAATATGTAAAATATATAGAGTTACATGGAGTATCATAAAGTCTACACAATGCAGCGTGTAAGCTTTTAGCATTCAGAAACAAGAGTTTAATTTTTGCATAAATTTATAGTGTTGATACAAGCATTACGATGATGTTACGATGCACGCTCTTAGCATTGCATCCAATGAAGCCACTTATACACCATGACATATTTTGAACAACTTATATTTTTTCAACTTATTGTTTATACTTGTGAGAATAACATAGGCATAGTAAAAATATTGTATGGATGCACCATGTTGGCGCATATTGGTCTGGTAAAATGAAGTTTGGGATGCGGGAACGGGGAGAAAATTATGCCGAAGATAATGATGTATGAATGATATAATGAATCGATATTAAGTGTATTGTTTATGTTTGCTCGAAGAAATTAACGAATATTGTGTGCTATTGACAGTGTTTATTTATTTATATACAAACTTCATAAACGCTGCGATGGTCCTGATAGTTAATGGATTTGTACGGATTATACGTAACGGACAAGCAAATATATCATCTAAGATTTTCATGATTTAAAATTAACTCACTACTCGAAAGGTTAAATATTCCACTACAAGATGTGTTCCCTCAATTATGACTCATTCAGTTTCATGTATACAATTGCACAGAATTTATGCAAAATAATCATTTACATTAGCAGACTCTACATATTTGCTTTCATATCAATATGAAGCATGAATTCCATTTTAATTGCGTTCGGCTCAAGTGCAAAAGCTCTAAGAATATTATAAATCAAATCCTTTTCATCCATCATACCATCGAGGCGATCGACCTCAGACCACAAAGAACTTAGACAGCTGATTTCTCAGAGTGTAATGTTCTCCTGACGTACCTCCTGCCCCATCCGTCTGCAGGTAATGATGCTGCGACTCCTCAACCTGTCAAATACGTCGGTGAGTCCTTTCATCAGAGGCCGAACGTAACCTCCGGCCATCCAACGACTATAAGGTTCACTTCGACATAATTATAATGGGAAGAAAAGTAACCATCGAGGTGCAGGCGATTCAGCGCCGTGCTTTTGATTCACCCACATAAAGTATCCATCATCGTGACTGCTTTCTATCCCCTGTGTATCCATTGATTTCGCTCCGGAATTCCAGCATCCCAGCTACAAAGACCGTTCCTTGTTTGAATGCATCCGACACTTTCCAAAGACACATGATGTAATTGATTGAGCGTCCATTAGGTAATTTCGCTCGTCGCAATTAACAAGAAAGCATCTGCTATAACAATCATGCCGCAAAGCACTGTTTATAGCCAAGGAGTTATGGTAATAATGAGGCAATTAAGATAAATCGCAATTGGAGTATATTTAACACCGCTCATCAAAAAGATCCTCTTCTTCGATTAGTGTTCCCATGGTGAACATCCTCACATACCATGACGTAAATACTTTGCAGAGATAATCGAACCGACTTAATTGCAGAATTGTGTTATAAAATTATAATCAAGCATAAAATAGAATGGACTGGACTAATGCATGCAGAATCGACTTATTCAAAGCTCAGGTCTGTTGCTCTTTATGGCTTTATATAAATTGCCGTAAGTTCTATCTAAATAACCATAATATTATTCAACAAAACATTCAGAGTTGAGTAATAAAAAATCCAATTTGAAACCAGTCTATTGAATATGCTGAAGAAAACCTATAGATTAGAAGAGCTTCAGTGTTATTATTGAATGGACATTATAGATAATTTTGCATTTAAATGGACCAGTATGAGTACACATTACATCATGATGATTATTAACGCTTTGGGTGGTAAGCTAATTTAAAATCATCATAAGCTTAGATGCTATATTTGCTTGTCCGCCAATTATTGTAGTACAAATCTACTTATCTGTCAGGAGCGTCGCAGCATGTATGAAGTTTGTATATAAATAAATAAACACCGTCTTCAAGTCAATTCATTATATCATTCACATATCACTATTAGTCGATAAATTGGGATTAACGATCTATACAATATAACGATGTGCGTAAGATGCTCTGTCCGTCTCTGTCACATTCACAATCTCCGACCTGCAAGACACTCTCTCCGTCTCTGTTTCTCTCAAAAATCAACGTGCAAGACACTCTCCATCTCTGTCCGTCTCTGAGCTCAACGTGTAAGAATGCTCTTTCTGAGTCACTGGAATTCGGACACAACAATGTGACTTACCTCTTTAAGGGTTTAAAATCAGATCTTCTCTTCGTCTTTTTTGGCTTATTTTTCTTGATATTGTTGCATTTTAACCCCTCGCTGTCTCCTGGGGTCAGCAATCTTCGTCGCGGCTGCCTCAAGCAGCTCACCACGAGGTGCATCTCGAGTCGCGGGGCAGTCCTAGGGTCGGACGCATCCGTGCGCCTCTCATCTTAGTCTGATAGGGCTCCGCAGTCTCGACATGGACTCGCAGCATACGACGGAAATCCTTATTTTACCTCCATAGAGGGGGTTAAACACGAAAAGTCCGCAAGGCTCTCCAGAGAGAATAGGCAGTCTGTTCGTCCTGCAATTCTCATGATCTACACCCACCACTTGCGGGCAACCCCGGCGGTGCAAAACCAGAACAGCGTTAAAATAGTAGAAATTAATATTATTTTTACAAAATCAAACGCGTATTATTCGCAGTATTTCAACTATTACAAAAAAAAACTATGTATTATTAATGTTATTTAACCCATGTTTGGAAAAAGAGTGAGGTGGTACTCATTCGAAAGAACAAGATTTAAGGTTTTTTATTATGTAGGTTTAGTAACGATCATGCAACAGACGAGAGACGAGCGCACGTTCGCCTTAGAGGCGTATTTTTGTGTTATTAATTATCAAAATATGGCAGTTTCCTGTATTTAATCGCTACTCCAAATTATTAATGGACTCTATTAACAATATTGTTAATATTATTAATTTTATTCGGGAAGACAATTGACTTTAATTAAATTTTTCAAACCTTACTTTAGATCTTTGATTTGGTCCTGGTGCAGTGAGTTAAGTCTTAGACTTTTATTATAAGGCTTTGAGCTCAAATTCAGATTGCGGGGAAAAAATCACAGTACCAAATAAATTGGAAGCTTGGAAATATTAATTCCTGGATTGTTTCGAAGCATATTGAGGTTAATTTCCTGAGTCTGTGAAAGTAAATATTTAGACGATTAACTATATTTCCAATCCTATTGAGACTATTGGGAAGTTCGTATAAAATGTAATGAAGTGAAATTCAAATAAAAATAAGAGCGCTATTATCAGCGGTTTACCAGCTACATTTAAACACACTTGTAACACTTAGTCTGGCGAAACTTATTGTACGCCTCCAAATGCTCACATGCAATATTTCTTTCGGAGTGCTCCATTATAACAAAAATTATTTTCGGCATGCTTCAATTAAAATCTCTTACTGATGGCACTTCGTTATGACGCCAATATTAATGTTTTCGCGCAAAACTGCCTACTTAATTATAGATTTGTCAATGCTGGAACCTCACAGCGTTCACTTTTGTAACACCAAAAACCCATAAGAATGATTGACGTCCATAATCATCATAATCATACAAAATCGCAGTCATTTTGTAACCAAACCCGTCCATGCAATTCGTATGCACAATTGCATAACCAAAAGCTCGATATAAAAACGAAATCAAAAGGTTAATTAACCTTTGCTTTAAGCGTACGCTTCTGATGAAATCCCGGGACTTTCACCTGGAATCGGCTCTTTCTCGTTCGAGTCCGAAGCACATCGGGAAATAATTATGCGAAAAAATCTTTCTAATTATGCACATGGTAAAATCGTAAGCCTAATTGTTATTAAGAGTTGTGCAAGAGGGCGTTTGCATAAAGTGTGATGTATTCGGCGCTTGTTCACTTTCTAAGATTATCATAAAGTATGAGCATTGTTAGGTAAGATGGCTTTATTGTGCGTTGATTCCACGTGCTCTTCACGTCGAAGCCATTGTCCGATGGACATAATATATTTTCATTTCTTAGATTCACAAATTTGCATAAAAGCATCAAAAATATGGGCGAGTCTCTTGTCTGGGTGAGTTTCTAATATTAGCTGCCAAATTGCGTCATTTCAAATTGATTCAAACGATTGCTTGCTTGTGTCCAAATTCGAGATAATTCCCATCAAAATCCATGCATAAATTAAATTTGATATTGTCGAAAGTTCAGTAAGCTGGCTTGTTTGGTATTGGATTTTTTCTGCACATCCGATTATTGAAAATTATGAAAAATCAAAGATCTACCTTTAATATAAGTCAAAGCTAAGAGCATAATAGGTAAAAATGAATGTACACTTTAAAATAATATAAGAAGATAATCCCAAAAGTACCCATCTTAACAGTATATATGTTGGTTGTTGTTTAAAAAAAATACTACGATAGAAAGTGTCTACCTTATAAAGCTTAAGGTTCAAGTTTCAAGAAGCTACGTTGTTTAGTATTTGTTTGGCAGCCATCAATAATGAACATTCTAAGTGAATTTGTAAACATGGAAAACAATTGGTTATCGTCAGGAAGATGTTGGGTAGCAGAGTTCAAATGAGGCCGTACGAGCCAGCAAGACTTAATTTACTACAAGATTTAATCGCCCCAGAAATGGTGAAGAAAATCCACAAAATGGTATTGGATGACCACCTATGTAAATTAGTTTCTAGAGGAACTTCCGTGATCATATTATACGCATTTATCATATCAACGAAAATGTCGCAAAACGCCCCAAAAGAGGACGGAGTGGTCACAAGATTTGTATGCTCAATTGGTCCACTTTTCGGATCGCTAAATGACTCGTGATAGGATGCCATACCTGAACATAACGATAACGAAGAAAAGAGAGATTAGACAACTTAGTGTATATTATAAAAACGGATAGAGTCAATCAGTGCTGATGTGTATGTAAATTAGAATGGTTGAGTAAAATAAACACCATGTGTAACGGGCGCCTGCTTTGTCACGCTCTTGTTACAACCCTGTCTTTAACGGGTTAAGCTTGGTGATGAATGTGTCATACATTTCACAAACTAAACTAAGCTTCCAAAATTTCAAATTAAAAGTCCGCATAACATAAGAACTGATGCAATTGTTGACAAATTTTGTCTTGGTGAAATTTTTAATTTTCATTGAATTTTTGGTCAAGTTCAAGGTCAGTAACAAAATTTTGCATTATGAGCGCGGTAGAGAAATTAGCTAGATTTTTTAACTTGGAATTAAGCTTAAATTAGTGAGTTTAGCGTGAGCCACCTATTTAAATTAGGATCTGAAGGGGCTTCTGTAATCATAGAAGACCCCGGGTGCGCATTTATCCCCGAAAATGCCGCAAAAAGACCTAAAAGAGGACGGAATGGCCACAAAGTCTGTGTGTCCAATCAGTCCGATTTTCGGATCGCTGACATGACGAACGAGCGCCTTGCGATCGGATACCTGAACATGTCTACAGAACGATTGCGAACTCTCATTGCCAAATGAAGTTCTCCGAAGAAGACTGTTTTTTTTTGTCGAAAAGTCAAAAACTGACTCCCAACAATGCATCCAGAGAAGCCACGCGCTCATTTACTACAAGGACAATTTTATGGCGATATTTACATTATTTATTTTAAAAAAATCTGGTATTTTTGGATCTATTTTGGCATTTAAACGCCCAAACAAACTGCCTATGAAATTTTACGCACGACATATTATCAATATTAACATATTTACAACATTATTTTTATGAATCAATTAATTAAAATTAAATCATTATCGTCTCCATAGCTTTACATATTAATTATGTAAAAAACTTCTATTCAAACACGCATTTTTATTGCTTAGAAAGCATGCAATATTCCCACGCTTTTACACAATTCATCAATAATAAATACTTGCAACGATCAATTATGCTAAAAATTATTAATTCATGGATTATTTGCAAAAATTACTGCAATATTCACAATTTGATCAATGTTCTTGACTAGTAAATGTTTATTTTATTATTCCAAGAAAATATGTTATGACTACCAGCATTCGAAGAATTTACATTTTATGCGTATTCACCATAATGTACGAATACCTATGGGTACTTGGGTTGTTTACCAGTAAAGACACGACTATTGCGACTCTGAGGAGTCTGAAGGTCGATATAATAATTTCAAACATAACTTCAGAAGAATTAATTATGTAAATATCATTTAAGCTACGATTTTTCTACGACGCAACACGCGAGAAAGACCACACCTTAAAGACATGATCAAATTTATAATTCTAAAAACATGGTTTGGCCTCGTTTTTGAAGCATTCGAAGAAGAGTTTTTGAAGACACTTCATTCAAAAAATATCTTAAATTGATTTATGCATGATATAAAAAAGCAGTGGGATGAATACAATGCCAATTGGAAACGAAATGTCCCACCACTGCAAGTATGTTTTCAATCAAAATACCCATAATTTTGTATATTTGTAAATTTTACTAGAGGCACATATCTTTTCCTCAGCAAAAATTTAAACTGCTGAAGAATTTCGAAGACGATATCCTCAGAATAAAGAAAGAAAAACAGCGAGGAATCGTTTTTTTCACATTTTTCGAGATGGACATAGCCATGGTTATGTAGGAGGCTCGTTATCAAAATTAGCAAATGACCTCCCTAACTTGATAAAAATAATAAATGTATCCAGACTCTTGATGAAATTTCGCACCACACACATAATGTGATGTCTTTTTTTGCAAAAATTGCGTTTATCCATTTGATCTATGCTAATATCTCAAATATAATTACATATTGAAATCTGTTCCCATTTACCCCGTGACACACACGAACCACTTGATTTTAATCCGGACACTTTTTATGCGGATCTCGCAACACTTATCAATGAAAATATAATTAAATTGTGAAACATGAAATTGGATATAACAAAAAAAGACTCCAACATGTCATATTGATCGACTTAAATTCAGACCACAGTTTCTCAATAAGTTCTAATCACGAATCGCACGCCACATGGGTATGAACTCCAAATTGCATCGATCTAAAAACTGCACTCGCCATATGTTTGGATATGTGACCACAAAAAAGATTGCACCACACGGACAATTACAACCATTATATCGTTTTGTATCCATTTATAATCCATACCGAGCGATACGACTTTTCATTATTTCAAATGCATATTGGACGACTTTTTTGTGGTAAAGTCAATATTTTCAAGTGTTTGGGATGTAGGTCAAATATCAATATGAATTATGGTTAATCTCATATGAAGAAACCGATGATGGCGCCCTGATAACGGCAAATCCAAATTGAATAAATGTAGATCCTATGACATTTTTTTGTTATTTGTTTCAATAAAAAAATGTTTCGTCATTCCATTTTAAAACTTCGTTCAAGCAATCAATCAAAGTTGCATATTAATTTACATTTTCACAGCTTTCTTACTTAATCTTTAGTTCCAAAGTATTCTAATGGCTTCATAATACATCACTGAATAAGTTCGTAGAATATTTTTTTTTGCTTTTAACTTTTTTTTAGTTTGGTTAATTTTTCGCATTTGCTTCAAAAAAATCCTACGAACTTATTGAGTGATATATTATGTCTCTTTAATAATAGAAATTAGCACAATATTAAATCAATTAAACTATCCATGATCACTCAATTGGCAATGATAGGTAAAATACAGTAATCGCTAATCTTTCATATTTCATAAAATAATTATTATTTTTATAAGCCAATGGTAAATCACAGTCAAGAATTTTATTATTATTTATATTTTTTCAGTCATTTTCAGCAATATATTTGCCATTATTCGGTGACACTTGATTTAATAGATGAGCGTGACCATATGGTGACGGTATATTCATTATATATTGGATTATAAAACGAATTAACACATTAGGTGCGGAGAGCATATTTTTATAAATCACGCCGTATTTTGCTTAACGTTGACTAAATTATTATTATGCAATGTTTTTTTTACATTGAATGGTTCATGAGGATGTACTGAAAGTATTTTCACAAAATTGCGTACGCTGAGAAATGTAAAACCTTTTTTAAATCCCGCCCAAAAAAGGTGTCAAGGAAGAAAAAAATATCATCTACATCAACTCAGCGGTTCTTAAGTAGTTATCGGCCTGGTCGCCGATACTGACCCGAACCTCCTGCTGACAGTATACAACACCTGCCTAGGGGAAGGGACCTTTCCAGTACCATGGAAAAGGTAGAAGCTGGCTCTCATCCCTAAAGGTCTCAAGAGGCACCTCCGGGTCCGTCGGCATAAAAGACCGCTGTGCCTGTTGGATGGGTTAGGGAACAAGGAAACCGCACATTGAAACGGAATTCTTCCCACAGCAGTACGGCTTCCGTGTAGGCCGCTCCATAATCAACGCCATCACCCAAGTTGTAGACAAGGTGAAACAGGCGTGGTGTAGCAGCGTAAAATCCAGTAGACACACGATAATGATTGCGCTAGACGTCAAGAATGCCTTCAACTCAGCGAAATGGCACCTGACCCTCAGGGCCTTGAAGTAAATTGACACCCTATCATACCTCACCAGAATAGTAGAAAGCTACTTGTATGGAAGAACTCTTATCTACGCAGACGCCGACGAGGAGAGAAGAAAAAAACAGTGACAGCAGACGTTCCACAGGGCTCGGTGCTCGGACCCGCCCTGTGGAACTTAATATACAACGGACTGCTGAGAACACCGCTAATGGACGGAGCCAAAATGGTCGTCTTCATTGATGATGTTGCCATCTTAGTCACAGCCAAATCCACGAAAATTCTACGAACGATCTGCGAGGACGCGCTAAGAAAGGCCAAGAAGTGACTGACAGGAGCTGGTCTGGAGATCGCTGTCCACAAGACACAGGAAGCTTGCGCCCCCACCTCTGAGGATCGGGGGTTGCGAGATTAAACACTCAAGATATATTCGATATTTAGGGCTGGAGATTGATGAAAAGCTCCAATTCATCACCCACACGGAGAAGGCAGCATCGAAGGCGGTCAGCATCGCGGAGAATCTGGCCAAGTTGATGCCCAACATTGGGGGCCCAAAAACAAACAAGAGGCGACTCTACAACGAGGTACTCGATACTATTGTACGGTGTGCCGATATGGGCCAAGGCACTGCTGCATATTGCACTGAGAGACAGGCAATACAGAAAGGCGAAGACAAGAATAACGCTAAGCAAAGTAACATAGCGACGTGGCAGTCTTAATGGGACAACTCCGCTAAAGGTCGGTGGACGCACGAGCTAATACCGAACCTGAGAGCCTGGGTAGCCAGAAAACAGGATCAACTGTGCTACCACTTGACCCAGGTACTCACCGGACACAGCTGTTTTGGTAGCTACCTACACAAAATAGGTAAAGAGACCGGCCCGGAATACCACCTCTGCTGAGCGGAGTACGATGATGCTGCACACACGACATTTGTCTGCTCAGCATGCAGCACCGAAAGGAACATCCTATGGGAGGAGCTGGGAATCAGCTCGCTCTCCCCTAGCAATATGGTACCTTCAATGTTAACAGATGCTAGGGCATGGAATGCGTGGTGCAAGTACAAGACGTGCGCTAAACAAATGGAGAGCCCGCGAAGGACACATCGCTACCACTCTAGTGCAATACTTAATTAGTAGTTGGGTGGCAGCCGAAGAGGAGAAGGATTTAGTGGGTAAAGAAGATTTTGAAGATTCCCCCTTTCGCAAACAAAAATAACTCATGTAATTCGTAACCCCCTCCTTGAGCAAAATTTTCTTCGCGGACCCCCTCTTAAGCATTTGTAAGTATTAGACATAACTTAAAATCAATTTAAGAATTTTTAAAATGTGTCGATATAAATACTGGTGGCGGAATACTTGGTGAATACAGTCTTAAAAATATATTTAAATATGTTGACTATTATAAAAATAACGACATTGTATGTAAATTACGTTTTTTAGAAGCGACGCTGAGAAATTCCCCGCACCATTGGACAGACGGGCATAAAATGCCCCGTACGTAATGTGTTAATATAAGGTGCTTGTTTCTGGATATTTTTAAGAATGTTTCGGATCTAAATCCAAATTGCAAATTGCGCTAGTTTTCTTATTAGCAGAAAACTATTCATTTTTTAAATATCTCATTTTATATAATCCTTGTATCGATGCAATATTTTTTTCTTATTAGAATAAGTTATTACTTTTCAGTAGAATGCATCGGAACATTAATTTTATTTTCAAAGCAATAAAGCATACGATATTAAACAATGTTGTTAATATTACCATAGCCATAAAAAATGATCATAAATAGTTTTTTTCGTGACGATTACGGGCACAGAGATGTATAAAAAAAATGACGCAACCCAATCATTGTGCAAAAATTTACCGTATTACGTACTAGGAAACAAAAAAATAGATATCGGAAGCTAAAATTGTATGTTTCTAACACTATCAACAAACAATGAAACATTTCCTCCTAAACTTCCTTATATTGATAATTTCATTTTCACCAAATCAACTTTTATGCAATGGATTCAAACAATCGAACGAAAGTCGCATTCTATTGTATTGCGATTGCGTATGAAAAATTTCAGATTTTCCAATGTCTATGCCCATTGTTGCAAATTTATTATTTTTATTTGTTTCAAAATCAAATATCTAAATTATCTAATTAATGCTGTTTTAAAGAATTTTCCTGTGTTAATAATGCGAAAAATTCGACATAAACACAAGATGGACTAATCATCAAGTAGGTTCTTATTTATTAAGCATAAATATGTATACTACTAATATGGGTCATCATCTCATGCTGATGAATTATTCCAACCTTCAATATGTTTTATGAAAAAAATGTGTTAACTCACTAAACAAGAACCTAAAAAAAACCACACAATCGACATTGTATGGAAATGTGCACATGATGATAGAATTATGACTACTGGTGGGCAGAATATGCACAAAACAACTATGTCAATGAACCTAAATGATTTATTAGCGTCATTGACTTCTGAAAAATCCATCAAGCTTAACACATTTCTCGACGCAAAAGCTTCAATAGGATATGCCACTTAAGCCGTTTGATTATATATCAATGAAAACCATTTGTTGTAAGCTTTGAGAGCGAAGTGTTTCGACCGCTAAGAAACAAGGCCAACATAAAACCAAACTAAAACTGACGAAACATGAGCTTTGTTGGTCATTTTTTATATAAATATTAGTACATAAGAGTAATTAAACATTTTTGAATATATTAATCCATTGAGTGGTGAGCTAATTTAAAATCATCATAAACATAGATGCTATATTCGTATATCCACCACTTATCTGTCAGGACTATCGCAGCGTGTATGAAGTTCAGGGCCGTAACAAGGGCGTGGCAAAGCAGGCGCCCGCCACGGGCGCAACTGGGCTTGGGGCGCAAAACCCAGAATACCAACGCGGTTGAGAAATGCAAATGATTTTTATTTTACTCAATCATTCTACTTTACATGAACCAAGACTGATCGACTAAGTTGTCTAATTCCTCTTTTCTTCGTTATCGTTATGTTCAGGTATGATATCCGATCGCGAGGTGCTCATTCGTCATATCAGTGGTCCGAAAAGCGGACCGATTGAGCATACAAACCTTATGGCCATTTAAGATCCATTCATTATATCATGAATTATTGATAATTTTGACTCAAAACTATTAAGTACGTTAAAAAGTATCTAAGAATAGTTAGCATTTTCAACTCATGAATTGATATATTTTATCGAATTTTAGTTTCAATTAAATAAGCCTCAAAGCCATTTTAAAGAATTTCATTGAGATATATGATGTTTTAATCCGCCTGGCAATGATCGTTACATTTGATCGATTGAAACTGATAAAATTTCAACGTCGATCTAATTAAATTCCGTACAATAGATTCATAGTTTTTAGACAAATTTGATGATTTATTGCGGAATTTATATCGCAATATATCAAAATTATTTCAGCATAAGCATCTGGTGCAAAAAACTCGTTTTTGATGACATAATAAAAATGGGCAAGAAATTCATTGATTTTCTATTTTATAAGACCCGTTATTGTCAGCAATAAATTTGTCAGATTGCAAATGGCATTGATTTTTAGCATTCATATAAATAATTTTCTATGCTGAGATATTAAAAGTTCATTATGATCAAAATTACATCTACGAGCATAGTCCCATAAGTAAAAAAAGAAAACATTGTATTTCTCAATATATTCTCCATCGATATATTTTATGTCGTGATAGTGAAAATGAATACTTATATACTATAATACTTTTATATAATTCGTAATTATATTACGGAGGAATACAAAAATTCTGAATCCCGTATCTATTATATTTCATATCGATATTCCCATTATTAGAGTCGAGGTGTAGTAAATACATCACCGGTAGGGAACGGTTAATATAACGATTTGAAAAACATATATGCACTCTATATATGTATACATGGATTAGACCGCTACTACCTCTAGGCGTCGCCTAAGCTCATCAATTAGTAGTTACGCCACTGTTTCCAAGCGTCCAGATTTCGGCGGGAATGTCTCGATTTAGTAGCTTTCATCATGCTGGTGAAATGTATGATTTCTGTTAAATAAAAATTTCAATCCCGAATTTTTCGGGATTACGTTTACTAATCCCGGGATTCATGAGATTCATTGGATTCCTAACCGATTAGATTCCCCAACTGAGACATAACTGATAAATAAAACGGCATTTCCCATCGACATAATTTTGGAGCTAAACATAAATATCATAAATAAAGAGGCACTCAAGCATAAGATGCAATTAAAAAAGAAGTTGTCCAAAATTAGAAATGTCAATTCAGTAATATTCTCATCGATAATTTTAACATACAAGTTTTCCTGTTACTTTCTAGCATATTTTTAGATTTTTATTTGGTGAATTTAAATACCCAAGTATGTACACTTATGTCGAGAGCCTCTCTTAATATGCGACATCATCGCACGATTAAATTCGTTCTGCGTTTATTGATCAATAAATTTGTTTTTAACGCGTTTAGCTTACATCCAATCTATTACAGAAACAATACGACCATATCTCAAAGCAATAAAACGGCCGCACTTTGACGGAATGTCAGGACGACGAGGTTGTACATTAGCTACGATTTTATACACAGAAATAATAAATTCCGCATGGTCAACGTATATTATTATGCATGTGCCCACACCCCGGTCGTGTTTCGCATAATCTCGACTTGTTTATTGATATTTTGTCCTCGGATGTCCTTTTAATAATCCACCACGAAGGCCATCATAATTGCAGGTGGCATCCTTTCTTCAGAAAGAGTTTCTATTCAATTATAAGGCTCTGAGCAGTAGTCTGAGAATTATGAGACAACTGAGCACACTAGTGGATGATCTTGTTGTATCTTAATGTGATTTGAAGCACCTGAAATAACATTTTTGTGTCAACGCTGTCAGTACATTATCTGCGATTAATTGCTCAGTTTTATACGATATCTTATTCTGCATGAAATCAAATAGAAACGTATTTTGAATCATGTGTCTGGCGTTTTTTTTTTTGTGCGGTAGATGCGTTCCGAGGAAAATCGCACAAAAAAGCTATGACTTGCATAGAACAAGTGAAGATGCGTTCTATGGATTTTAAAAACCGCATAACTTTTAAATAGGTATATAAAAAATATCCAAAATCGCATAAAAAAAGTTAATAAAAAAACTGGAAAATAATAAGGCAATTAAAAAATAACATTTAAAGGATCTCGTTGGTAAAATTTAAGGATGTTTCATCGACATTGACTGTTTCAAAAAATTCTGTCAAGCCATTTTTTGGTATTATTTTGTCACAGATTTAATTTTTTTGTAAATAATTAAAAAATAAATTTTGACAAATCTGGTAGAAATAATAGACGGTTATATAGAAAAGATTCGTACCCACTTTGAAGTAAGTTAATTAATCAAAACTTGAGATATGAGGTCAACCGTGTTGAAACAAGTAGTTTCGAAAAAAACGCATAACTTCGAAAACGCAAAAAAAAGTCGCCCAAAAGTGGTTTGAGTGTATATCATAACTTTTTCATAAGCCAACATATTTAACCCCTTAAAGAGGTAAGACATAGAATTGTGCTCGAATTCCAGTGATTCAGAAAGAGCATTCTTACACGTTGATTTCGGAGACAGACAGAGACGGAGAGAGTATCCTGCGTACATCAATTGTGCGCACGGTACTTATAGGGTTTATCATGACCAAATATAATATATCAATCAAAGATAATATATCAATAATTTTATATATGGTAATATATGCATTTTTTTGACTAAATTCTATCATGGGGTGTATTATAAACCCTTAAAATTTTTAAAATACATAAATAAATAGCGAAACGAGAATTACTCATCGAATATTGACGATGAAAATTAAGCGTTCAAGAAATTCAAACAATTGACGATAACGTTGAAGTAGAATAAATTTGCTTATGTATCAAAAATGTGGTTCATCGAAAACGTCCAAAACTGTTATAAACCAGCTATAAATATCAAGATTGATGAACGGCTATTCCTAGGCAAACCTAAATATAAGTTCGCTCAATACATATATTTGATATGAAAAGTAAAAACGTATTAGATGGTCTTCCATCATCATTGAGAAATATGAAGGAAAACATGTGTACATACGTCAGTTTCATTTGATGAGTTCAACGTTTATAATCTCATTCGGCCATTTATTGGCTGATGTACCAATAATATTTTTTTATTGGCGTCAGAACCATTTTAAAAAATCCTTCTTTGATTGCATCCCTCTAGTTTGTATCGGACAATCGTTTGGGGTTAAAGTCTGAGAACTCCATTGAAATGTAATTAGAGTTGGATAACGCTATATTTTATCTTTGACATTTCAATATTTTGATTACCTCTCTTTTTCTTTTTCGATGAGGTGAATTGCCGTAGCCGCACCCTAGTGGCCTCCCAGTGTAATTTCTGCAGCCGAAAAACGCGGCAAATGCCACAGCGACGAAAGAATATGTTTCGTTCCAGTTTAAAGCACTAATTTATACTATTCAACAGCATGTTTACAGAACATTACTCAATTTGAAAGCGACAAAATCCTCAGATATCAATTTGGTCGATTTGGCTTAAACACGAATTAAATTGTCCATGACAGATTGATCGCCTACGAACGTGACGGCCGATTAATTTCAAACATTTAAACAACAATACATTCGACATTCTTACAGCATTTAATCGAATACAAAGTGCAACTTTTCAAAGCTCTTTTAACACATTTATTTTTGTGAAAGTCCACCGAAAAAAAATCCTATTGAGAATATCGGAATCCATTGAATACCTCTGGACAACAATAGGACATTTAAACCTTGGAACGATAATTGATCGGTGTTATGGAGTCACAACATACATTAGCGTTTTGTCATGGCGACGGTACCATTAAGCGCGCTTAAGAATGTTTGTTTTTTACTCTGACGCAAATAGTCATAGAAGATATATGATCGAGCCCTTGGATAACAAGGAAAAATCTGAATATGCATATGTTATTTTGAATATCGGACCGAGAACAATACAGATTGTTTAGATGATGCAACTCTGTCCCGTTTGTAATTCAATATGCTTCCAAGAACAATATCGAATCAATAATTTGAGACGTCATTGCAGAATTGCATTATAATGATTAATGTTCTTAGAAAATGTCATTAATGACATATTGATGCCGTTCGTAATACGAAAAACAGTTGAGTTGATATGTTTCTTAGATAAAAGTCTCTATTAATATTTTCTAGATTAGGATAGCCACTAGATGTCTGGCGCCAATGGACATGGCTGCTAGGCATGAAAATTGATATTTATAGTATAAATATATATATATATAGTACATATTAAGAAGTTTACTAATTGTTTATTATCAAATGATGGAAGCTCAGAGCGGAAAGTTATAAAAAAATCAGGAAATACAGAAGGTGAAGAATATATTTTTATGTGGTTCATACAAAGATGGTAAACTGGACAGCCAATATCTGGTCCATTATTGTGTGACAAAGCAAATATTTTTCAATACAAAACTAAATGAAGATTCCACCTTCAAAGCAAGTTCGAGCTGGCTTGAAAAACTCAAAAGATGACATGGTATAAGGGGCCTTGAAATTCATGAGGAAAAGCTTTCTGCTGACATACCTTCAGCAAACACATTCATTGACACATTGAATCTATTTGTGGAGAAGGAAGGATTCGAAGAAGATTTTGTATACACTGCTGATGAGACCGGTTTAAATTGGAAAAAAATTCTGCCACTGCTTATCATTGGAAAATCAAAGAACCCCAGATGGTTTAAGAATATCAAAATTCTTCCGGTTGCATATGATCATCAGAAAAAAGCCTGGATGAATGGTGATGAAAACCAGTTCATATCAGAAGTGAAAAAATATCAAAACTCCATAGAAAAAAGAGGGAAAACATTATTATTACTAGACAATGCACCGTCTCACCCATCTATAGAATGTTTATACCAAATCGATGATACATTTACGGTAAAATTTCTTCCATCAAATGTCACGTCTGTGATACAACCGATGGATCAGGGTGTAATAGAAACATTCAAACGTTTATATTAAAATTACCCCTTCCTGTGAATCGATATTGAAGAGGCCCATAGTTCTGTAGTGGACTGTCAGTGGCTGCACTATGATGATGATGATGATATTAAAATCAGATTTTTCGACGATTATTGCTGACAGATGAAAATAATGAAGACACAGTTATCAGCTTCCACAAGAAAATAAAATTAAAAGATGGTTGCTACATCGCAGCAGATAATTGGAATTCTTTAGATGTTTCAACTTTGAAAAAATCATGGAACGAAATTTTGAAAAGACCTTCAGTAAGTTCCAGTAACGCGGTAGAACCTGATATAGGAGACAATACGGAAGTAATAGCATAAGTTTCTATATGATGTAGAAGATGTAACTGAGTGGTTAAATTGCGATGCAAAAGATCCTGGAATCCAAATTTTGAATAATGAGGAAATAATTAAAGAAATATCTGCCTCAGAAAAACAAGATCAAAAAGACGAAGAAGAAATTTGCGAGGGGGGGGAAGATATTGATCCTACACATTTTGAAGTTTTTCAGTGTTTAGATGTCACCATGAAATGGCTTGAGAACCAAAAAGAGTGTAATTCAGGAACACTTATATATTCTTATATATTCAGCTTCTAAAAAAAAAGTTAGCCTAACACCAAAATCGATCATTAATTATTTTAATAAAAAATATTTTACTATATGTGTATGTATATGTAAATCCAGACAAATACAAATTATTCGTACTTTCCCTATCCGGACTACTTTCATCCCCAATTAATTCGGATAATCGAGGTTCTACTGTATAATATTGCTGGAAAAAGCTGTGGCCAGAAGTAGTTTCTGGAGAAAATGTTTTACCATCAATAGAAGATGAATACCAAAGGACAATAAACTTTTATCGTGATTAGGGGTCCCAAAGGTCGTAAAATCGAATATTCGAATGTGTTTGCCGAGATCGAGATCTGTTGTGGGTTTCCATCATCAGAGAACTCTGAAATATTTCTGGGTTTAGCTTTCAAAAATTCTCTAATTCGTCGGAATAGAATCGGAAACATTACAGAAAAAAAATGAAAAACACAATTGCTATTATATTTGAAATCAGCTCACCAGTTGTTTGTAAAGATGATTCCTAATTCAATTCCTAATTCAATTTTGCTAAAATAATTTGTTATATAATACAATAACAAGCTGACATATTTCGCCCGATTGTTAATATCATCATCACAATAAAGAATCAGCCGACTTCGCCGATATCACTGGGCTTCAATTAGTGTATTTTTAATCACCTGCGTGTGTTTCCAAATGCACATATTTGCATAATGGCACCGATGCACAAATATCTGTGTGCAATTATTTGTTATATCAACACATACTTTTTCACAATGATGCATACCTCAATCGATAGTCACATTTTAAACAATGGCAAAAATCGTACAAGCACGCACGAATGTGTTGTTGCTTAATGGACACGTGAAAATTTTGCACATAAAATCTAAGACGAAATGTGAAAAATTTGTATGGACTAATTAGTGATAAATAGATGAATTCAAATGTGATTGGGTAAAATCGCAATGTCTCAAAATTAAAGAGAAGGCATACGTAACATAGTATCAGGTATTTAGTATTTAGTATAAGTAGGTGATATGTATCGTGTTGCTTGGATTTTTAAATGTCGGAAGAAGACCTCGATTATTAAAAATAGCTATGAGAAAATCTAGATGAACAGATTTAGTTGAAATGGGAATAAAGTACGAGATATATGCTGTTAAGTGGATGCTGAAACAAGCTTAATTTTTAGGATTTACAGAT
This sequence comes from Stenopsyche tienmushanensis, assembly GCA_008973525.1. Taxonomy (NCBI): domain Eukaryota; kingdom Metazoa; phylum Arthropoda; class Insecta; order Trichoptera; family Stenopsychidae; genus Stenopsyche; species Stenopsyche tienmushanensis. The sequence continues at coordinate 130,523 of WACJ01000109.1, read as the reverse complement.
TCTTAAAGGATCTTTTTATATATTTAATTGTTTCACATATGAAAAATAGTTTCCGGAAAGATAACATAATTGTTTCTTATCAAAATAATTGTATGCATCTTTTCTTCTTAATATTATAAAACATACGAACTATAGTAATTTTACTTGGGATATAGTTTAGAGTAGGTAAGAGCAACTTTTCCTACAACAGAATACTTTGTAAATCTTGAAATTTTCACAGAACACTTTATTTATTTTGTAGAATAGGTAGAGCCGTAATTATGGTATGATGTGCCCGTGACAAGAATCTAAACTCCCCCCCCCCCCCCCAGGTTCGAGATAATCTCATTTAAGCCATTGACGCACAGCTACCGTCAAATACCGTCATGTGTCAGCAGATAATACCTACTTATTGCACCAGATAAGTCTATGCATATCGTCTTCGCCGACACTTCAAATCTTATGTCACATCGACGTTGCCGGTTGAGTGGTGACGCATAGGAAGCGGAAGTCGAGAGGAGTCGTAAGATAGCCTTGACTGCAGGATGACGTCCTTCCTGCAGCCAGATATCTCTCTCTCTCTCGTGTATAATAAAGAGGTTATCAAAGCAGTCTTTTTGTTCAACATCCGTCTACCTCATCCTAAATCGGAGACTTATATCATCATAAACTCGTACATCGATTGCAAAATTTGTAAAGGCACCACTACACTTCCATAGCGCTTCATTTTCAATGCCCTTCAATTCAATTTCTAATACAATATTTGAACGAGTACAAAGTAGAGAGTCATCATATTGATCATCAATAGATGACGACAAAATAAACATTAAAATTATAATGGAATTTTTCCGTATCCGTTTGAAAACCATTAGGCAAAGAGTCTTCTTAGATATTTGGTGATCTTCTTAGAATCATAATACATAATTAGTATCAAGCTATATAAATCAATTATATACTTAAAACTCAGCCTGATACCGAAAATATTTTTATTTGAAACGCTATTATGGAGCCCAACATTATCAACAGTGTTAAGGTTCCTTTATTGATATACACGCTTCATTCACGCTGCGCGGTTCTGAGAGAAATTGGATTTGTATGGACGATTATTAATAGACATGCGAATATAGCATCTATGTTTAAATCAATTTAAAATAAACTCACTTATCAAAGGGCTAAACATTTTAAAGTTGATGTTAGCAACATTTTTATATTCTAGTTGGATTTTTTTTGAATCTTTTTGAAAACATTTTTAAAAGCATTTATTCAAATAGCCAGAGAAGCTCATTCTTCATTAAATCTTTACTCAGCGATAATCATCATAATAAATACATCACGAAATCATGTGATGCGATTGAGATTTTTCAAGTTCGCCATTTCGCCCACGCCTTCAAGAACGACTAATTTCGGATTCGTTCGGCGACACATTTGAGCATTTTTTACGATTTCCGTGTTCTCAAAAAATACGAAAACTATTTCTAACTCTCAAAGCTTGCCAAAGTGGAACGAGAAATCATGCAATGGCTATATCTGGCTGTCAAGACACTTTCACATCACATTAATCATAAGCGTTTCGATTATTTTTATTTGGAATACGCATTCACATTCTCCATTTTCATGACTTTCATACGTTGAATAAAATATCAGACTTTCAGTGGCCAAACGCTGGAAAATCATTCCGCCTCTTGGGGACAGTCGTTTTGTCCGACACGTGCAGCATAATAATTATTTTTTAATTAACATAATTAGCAGTTTGCATCTACATTATGATTTAATTAACATGATGACATTTAATTTAATATAGAATTGATTCAAATAAAATTCGTAATTTTATGATATAATGATGTGATGTTATTGAGAAATCAATAACTCCGATTCATTATTAAGATCCAACAAATTATTTGAATACATTAAGCATTGATTGCGAACATTAAATTCAGTTAGTTTATTACTGTAATTACCAGCATCATGGGTTTTAAGGCATGCCCTTTCATTATGATTGTATTATTTGTCTAAGTGCCGAACTTAATTAATTTTTCAATAAAAAAAGCCTATAAATTAATTAATATTCATCATAAAGATTGATTGGAAGACATTGGTTTTTGGGTTTTATTTGTGAACGATCACCCAGCAGGTCACTTGGGTGAAGGGCGCACTCGTGGCTGGTTTTTTGGAACTCATCAAGTCCATATTCTCCTTGCAAGGAATATGAAGCTAATATGAAGACTTAAATGAACTAAAGACTTAAATGAAGTTGATTTAAAAAAACGCCCCTACACTCGCAATATTATAATATCTCCCACATTGTACACCTTACTCTGATGAATTCGAGATTAGGGAAGCTTTCTGTTTTTTCCATCTTTTCAGTTAGATCAGCGGCTCTTAAATTTATGTAGTCTGCAGACCCCCTGTAGAGCAAAATATCAATATAATAAAATATAGCAAAACATTCGCGGACCCCCTCTTGAACAATTTTTTTTTGGCGGACTCCTTCCTTGCCCTTATTACAAACAAACAAACATTTCTTGGTCAAATATTGGTCAAAATAGATCTTCTAATAATGTTTTCTGTAACTAATTTCACGAAAATATCTTGTTCAAGTTAAGATAATTGTTACCCTACAAATGATTTAGAACAGCGAATCTTAAACTGGGGGTCTCAGACCTTTGGAAGTCCGTGAAGCCATATCCAGGGATCTGCGAAAATATAAAAAGCATTTATCTATACGCGAACAAGATATATTCCTGGAACTATTTGCAGAAAACACAATAAGAAGATCTATTTTGACCAAGATATGTTTGTTTGAAAAATTAAGTCTCAAGAATGATGTAAAATATTGGGATGGGGTCCGTTAAAAAAAAATTTTAAGAGAGGGTCCGCGGACTACATAAGCATAAAAACCACTAATATAGAAGATCTTAACGGATTGGATTTGAACTGAAATTGGATTGGATTTGAATTCGATAGAATATGAAATAGATTTAAATAAAATTATCATTGAATTTGGATTGGATTTGGATGAAATTTAAATTGAATTTGGAATAAATTTGGATGGATTTAGGATTGAACTTCGATTGAGTTGGATTAAATTTGCATTGGAATTGGATTGGGTTAGGATTGGATTTGGATTGAATTCGAATTGAATTTAGATTGAATTTGGAATGATTTAGGAATGGATTTGGATGGATTTAGGATTGGATTTCGAATGAATTGGATTTGAATTGGAATTAGGCTAAATTCGGAATGGATTTGGATGGAGTTAAGAATGGATTTGGATAAAATTAGGACTGGATTTGGATAGGATTAAATTGGATGGAATTAGGTTATTATTATCTATTATGCTATACTAATGTTAATTAATTTTTATTTTAACCTCATAAATACTGTGCGCACAGATCTGTGTGTTCCAACAATTCAACACAGAAAAACATGTTTTAAATCGAACATATTTATTAAATATATATTTATTACTTGGATCTGTTTTTATGCGATAAATACGTTCCACGGCGAGTCGCATAAAAAAAGACTTGAATAACAAAGAAAACTGATGGATAGATTCCGTAATTTTTAAAAACCGCATAACTTCAAATCATTGTGATAGAATGTACCAAAAATCGCATAAAAAAAGTTTTTAAAAAAATTCATATAAATAAAAACACTACATATTTATCTTAGAATTGCTTTATTAAAATCTATTTTACAGTCTAGTCAGCAAACATGCATGCATTATCCTTCTATGTTGAAATCAACTTTTTTAAAATGTAATCGCTGATTAACCCCTTAAAAAGGCAAGACACAGAGTTGAATCTGAGTTCCAATGATTCAAAAAGAGAATTCTTACACAGAGACGAAGAATATGTTTATGTTACAAAGAAATTACCGAATTTTGTGTGCTTTTATAGTGTTTATTTATTTAAATACAAGTTTCATACACGCTGCGACGGTTCTGAGTCAGAACCGTCAGAACTTCTGACAGGTTAGTGGATTTGTACAGATGATAAGTGGCGGACATACAAATATAGGATCTAAGTTTATCATGATTTTAAATTAGCTCACTAATCAAAGAGTTAAACTTTGCACAAAATTTAACCATTCATTTTTTACGCAGATCGTGATATGGAGACATTTTTACGCAGATCATGACTTTTTTTTTATGCGTATTCGCATAAAAAAGCTTTGTTCTCTGTAGAAAAATGAGGGATTGATTCCCTCATTTTTTTGAAAATGTTGTAAAACCACGCAAATCGAGGATTAACTTCAAATTTAAAATTGCTCTTTCGTTTCGTATTAATAAATAATTGAAATAAATACAAATAAACATCCCTCGGTTGATTTTATTAGCGGCAATGATGCACTAATAGCAGATTAAAGTACGGACATAAACAGCAGTTCTCCATTGTTGAGCCTACTCTTCCCATGGAGATGATTGATGATGATAAAAGCACTAACGATACGGAAAGGAAGTAAATGCACTTCAAAAAGAAATGGCAAGCAATTAATGTATTCAAGATCGTGAGAATCAAATTTACTTTTTGTGACCAAGATCTCTGCCATTGTTTCCATCGCCATATATGCGCTCCAATACTGTAATTCCGGATTTGATCATCATCAGGCTGAGCAGTCAATTAAACGCATACCTTGGCGAATTTGCTAATTGCTTCGCGGCGAATTTGTGCCGTGGGTGTGAAGCTGGAGATGCCCAAGAAGCAAACATTTAGAAAGCGGAAGTTCTCTCGTTTAGCTCGTAACGAGCCTAAAGAATAAAATTTCATCGTTTAATTGCAGCATTAACTATGTGCCATCACGGGCTCGTAATTCCAGACTTTCCATCATAATTCTTATAACCTATGATGATCCCTACCATTGTCAAATGCATTCATAGCAACATTTGTTCCTTTCACATTTTTGGTTTATTTTGGTGGAATTAGACAATGACGAATCGCTTACTATTGGCAATCTATTTTAGATCAAGGACCTTCGAAATACAATAACACATTTCCCATGTCAAAACTGCAACCATTACAATAGTTTTTAAGATTTATATTTTCTTGAAACGATATAAAAGAATTCGATTTTTACTCGAGGCAAATATATTAGAATTAACATCCATTATGTTTACCATTCATTATGGTGATTGTATACATTTCTCTACATTAATTACCAAAAGCATTATTCAATGGTCTAAATATATTTGACACTGAATTATTTCAAATAAATACTTCCAACTATTCATTTATCTATCAGGTATTGGCCAAATATGGTACTCGATCCAAGCAAAAAACAAAATTGATGAATGGTCAAATGGTGATTTTTTAACATGCAAAATAATTATGAAATATATACACCGTACTTAATTTACTTTTATGGAAATGATCGTATTAAAAACTTTCACACACAAAATAAAATGTATACAAACGCAACGCAAAATGTTCAACGTCTATATATCGCTGCGCCGCACTTTTGGTGAAAATGTCTCCCAAAGATAAAACGCTGGTTTGCACTTAAACGGTTGATTACGATCATCATCATCATCATAGTGCAACCACAAACAGTCCACTGCAGGACTAGGGCCTCTTCAGCGGGTCACCTGGATGAACATGTCGAAGGGCATTTTGATTGAGTAGTTTTCCTTAGGAGATGGTGAAAAATAACTCTGGATGATTTTGTTGATTTTACTAAAAAGGGCTTTCTGGAGTACAAAGAGTGTGCAGCGTGGGCGATTTACCATCCCCATAAAAAAGCATTGTTAGTCTGAGTAGATTTAATACGCCAGATTAATAGCGACATCTTCCGTCTTTCTTTAGGTGCAATATGCTATTTTAACAGCGCCATCTTCCGCCAACAAGACATTGCACCTTCAATTACCAATGGATCGTTTCCTGTGCGCCCTCCGTTGCCGGTTGAGTGGTGATGCGTAAGAGGCGGGAGTCGGAAGAGTGGTTGTTTGACCTTGGTTGCGGAAGGACGTCCTTCTCACAGCCAAATCCCTCTCTCTCGTGCTGAATAAAAAGTTACCTAGAGAAGAGTCTTTTTGTCCGACGCCCGTCTACCTTCATCCATCTGTCCGGCGTATTCGAAAAAAGAACGGACCCGTGCGTTAGCGCGACCATCCCAATGTTTAAATATAAATAGTATAATTAGGCCCGCAAGTTAAAAAAGTTTACCAATCTCTGATCCATACACTGGAAGCTCATCCATTATATTCCACAAATACTGATGAAGCTAACGGTAGTTAAAATAATATTTAAAGTCCCATGAAGACCATTATTCGAATAACTTGCTTCTGTTGCTCCAGAACTCATTTGGTCCGTTCATTGACTCTTCAGCAACATTTTTTACGTCCATTAGTTGTCAAATATCCTAATTACATGGTCTGGCAAATTTAACACGGCGAATCGTTTCGCAACATATGCAGATCCTCCTTTGAATTCAACTACCGCTCGTTGTTTGAGTTTATTAATATGAGATATTAAAACATGATTCCATTCACTTGAATATTATACTTTTAAATATTAATAGGATTTATGCTAAAAAATTGATTGCATTTGAGCTGAAATAAATCGATTTTTTATCGCCAAAATGCATACCAAAATGCTTTTATTATTTTTTAAGCTCTGTCAAACGCTTAAATATATGATATTCAGATTTTAAAAAATTAACAAATCAAGATAAAAATACAATTTCATAACTAAAACGATCGAAATCGCCTTTGCGGTCTAATGTCATTACGTACGTGACGCAAATTTTAGAACGCATTTATATTTTATATATTTAAAAAAAATCAATTTAGATCATATTTATAATAATATCAAATCTTTCAAATATCTATCGAATAATCTTTTAATTATGAACACGTATTTTGCGTCGGTATATCGACGATGAGTCTTAAAAAAAGAGAGTGATATCAGCGATATCAGCACTAAAAGACTTTCGGCAACAAGTGCTGTTGTGCCAAATCAAACATGAGAGACAGAATTCAAAACGTCGATGGCTATCTCCAATGTATAAATATGAAATTTAGAGAGCATTTTCTTCGCAATTGGAAGATTGTCATCGATGAGTCAATCTTTGGTTATATTGTATATATATAATAGTTGCTGTCACAAAATTGCCAACTTATCTCAACTAAAATGGCAACCGCCAAGATACCAACGAAGTGATACTATGCCTATTAAAATATGGCATTGAGGTAAAAATCATATTATATTTGTTTACTGTGATTTTTATGATTTTTTTATCTTAATTTTTTTTTGAACCCCTTAAAGAGGTAAGACACAAGAGTTGTGTCCGAATTCCAGTGACTCATAAAGAGCATCCTTACACGTTGAGCTCGGAGACAGACAGAGAGGGAGAGTGTCTTGCACGTTGAGTTTGGAGATAAACAGAGACGGAGAAAGTATCTTGCGTACATTGTACAATTTTATAGATCGTATCTTCAGGGTGAGATTCCCCAGAGCCATGGCTGCCGCGACTTCAATAGGGGTTGAATTTCAAAAACCAGATCTTTAAAACTGCGTTTATATTCCACTTCGGATCAGCTGCGGCAACGAGGCGTAGACGGCTCTTCTGAGAGACTTCATAATGAACCACAACTTGAACTTAATTACAACTGAACAACTCGAATTCCCTGCTCGAATTGACTAAGCTAGCTCTCCGCTCTTCTTTTATACTCATATCCGACCTCTTCACAATCTTTTGGGTGCTTCTCAAAACTTTACATCTGGAACAATTTCCATTTGCTATAAGGAATGTCGTTTCCGCCATTGCATCCACTGCAGCATGTTTCGATTCTTCAAGAATCGTCATCCGCTCGGAGGCACGTATACGCGTGGCCGTAGTTAGCTGAGTTTAGTCAATTTTTATGCAAATTTATTTTTCTTCACATTAAAATCGGAAAATTAAAAGATTTTCTCGGTAGCCCCAATCTTTCCACGTTATATAATATTAGCGTATTTTGATGCACACCAATATAAAGTGGTTTTTAATGACAGTGTCTCCGTGAGAATGCTTATAAAATATAGTTTTTTGATAGAAGTTGGATACTGATTGCATGTATTAATTCACAGATTCAATAATTAAGAACGACACACAAGAATTGTTCTATTTATTCTATGTTTCGATCAAAAATACCGTCTATATTATTTAATCAATTAACAGCTTGCTAGTAATTTTACTATAATTCCAATAAGAATTTGCGAAATACCTGTCTTCAATGGCGTTAATTATCACCTTGATCATAATGGATTTTCCAAGAATATACACTGAGGAATTTCTTTGTACAAATTCCTCCGCAGTATTAAATTCGCAATCAATATGGGTTTCTAGATATCGGTCACTAAAGTATGATGGTTACTGTACAAGCATCGATTCTTAGATTTAAAATCGATTCGTCTCGAGGAATCAAAACGCTCTTAGCACTCAATAAAGAAAAGCTTTCGAGGCACAAAAAATGGAAGATGTTGAGGAAGCAGCTTCTTTGGAACATCTCAACTCGCATGCTATGCCGACAGCATTTTACGAGAGGTGAAGACACGAGAGGAGCCCCTGGCCTGAGGCGCCTCACCAGCTCCGAAGTAGCACGACATTCCAAATACCCTTCTCTGTCTGCGACGACAGCCTCCTCCAAGAACGACCTTTCCATTGCCAAACGACTCCAAAGAATTGAGTCATTGTGGATGAATGACTCCATATGCACTCGGGTGGGCGGACTGACGAGCCTTCATGACGTCGGACTTGTTTAGTGCATCCGAAAACGTTGACCATTTTGACTTGTCGAGCTGGTCGAAATGGCACGTCGTCTTCAATTTGCATTGTTCAACCACGAATAAACATCGGGGTTTACACATCCTTAAAGTCAATTAATCAACAATTTTATTTCATTGTTGTTCAAAGACGAAGTGGGTCACGAGGCATAAACACACGCTTTAATGACTTACCCAAGTCAAAGGTGATTTACTCATCAAATTAAAAAATGGCTATTATTTTCAATAAATCTTGTATCGCATTACACTAAACAAAGCTGAGATGGGATTTCCTCGTCAAGATTCGAGTGGATAAGAAAAGTTGACCCGTGAATTCAACAACAAAGTCACGACATTTTGCTGAACAGAAACTGCGTATTTCTAGCCTCAGATCCGATTCCAAATAAGATTTGATTAAATGTATGCATTTCTAATAAAAACAGTATCATTCTGACGGCGAAAGTGTGTCAAATTTTAATGGTCCATGAACGATTGAATAAATACATTTGTTCGACTATATACAGTTTGATAATTCAAATTATACCAATACCTCGCTATGCGGACCCTCTTTTAACTAAATTGGAGCAACAATCTACAAATTCACTTTATGGAAATAAATCGAATCGATGTATTGGACTAATGAGTTTTAGATAGAAAAGTCGAGCAACAAACGGTGAATAGCGCGTGTAATACATACGTTCAAGGATCACAGTGAAAGATGATCATCAGCTTATGGTCCATTTGAAGATGGACGGATTTAAATCGGGGCTTTGAACCGGAATTGAAACGAATCGGTAAAACTGTTATTTTTGCCGGAACTGAACCGATATAAACGTCTGGAACTGAACGTAATGACTGTCCCTAAAAAGAGTTTCGAACCAGAACGAAACCATTTTTTTATATAAATGTTAGGAACGTAACCGAATCCGAAATGAAAAAAATAAAGGTTCAAAGCCCTGTTATAAAAGCCCGGCTTAGCCACAATGAAGGATATTTTGAATATTTGTGGGATAACCAAGCAATCATAAACTTTGAGTTTTTCAAACCAAATAAAACAACCACAGCAGAAGTGTATATACGACCCATTTACTAGCGCTGCTGAGTGACCTGTTCCGGGTTTCCCCAGACTAGCCACACAAAGAGCGCTTCACGCAAAGTGTCTAGGTACCCGCTCCTTTTGCTTCGCGCCCTCCAGACGAGGCAAGGCTTCCATAAGAAAGCCAGCCGCAGACGACGTGCACCCGGAGGTGCGTTTGAGGAGGAAGGATAGAGATTATGCTAAGTTTAAAGGAACTACTAACGCGGGTTCATTGCCACCACCTTCCAAGGGGGGTGCAGCAGATGAAGGACTGCAGAAGCTACCCCTTCCCTATGGTTCTCGTATCGATTCGGTAATTTGTAGTATCTGGTACCTAGACGCCGTTCGAGCAGCCTAAATCCGTTCTCCCATATGTGCATTAGGCTGTTGAGGATAATGGTGATGCCATTGACACAGACTCCACCAACTTCTGTAATCAGCAGTTCCACACACCCTCTCACAGGGGACCTCCGTCGACGCGCGAGAGAGGTCGGAATAGCTAACTGGCAGGAGAGGTGAGGAAAGTCTACTTCTGGCCGCCACATCTTCCTGTTCTTTCAAAATATTAGGTACGGTATGCGGTGTCACTGGGCTGTTCCGGATTACTGAACGTCCCAGTTCTCCCAGTCACGGGACACACAGAGATCCGTTCATGGTCGCAGACCATGTTTTGTGGACATGTCCGGGCATGGCATCCGATCGCGAGGCGCTATTTCGTCGTATCAGTGATCCAGAATTTGGACCGGTTGGACACGGAAAACTTGTGGCCATACCCTCTAATTTTCAGGGCGCGTTAAAGGCTTTCTGCCAAAATTTTGGGGTCTTCTCGATAGGGTCCTAGAAGACACCCCCCCCCCCCCATAAACAGCTCGGGTCATTAGAGTGTCCCATGATACCCCTTTACGGGTAGAGTTGGGTGAGCTGCTTACCCAACTCATGTTAGCTGGGCTACCCCAGCAGCGTTTGATGAGCAAACCGAAGAGGCTGCTTTCACATACCTCTACTCCACATCACCCCAGGGGTTCAACCATTATTCATAGAAATAATACTATTGCATTGCATAACATATCAATCCTATCAATTTATTTTGTCTGATTATTCTTCATCACAATCAAAAATCCTACATTTTGTTAACTTCATTTCTTATTATTTTCCTCAAAATGAAATCGCATTTATGTCCGCAATGTCGTCTTTTATTGTACTCTTTAGAACACTGCAATATTATCTTCGCATGTTAAGCGCGGAAGGCTTTAAAAAACATATTTCTGTCAACTTTTCATTAAATACGGGATATACAACAATCTATTTTTTGACCAAAAATTTGCTTTTCAAATCAAAAACAAACTCATTTATTTACATCTCACTTTGAATAGATCTTATACCTTAGAGCGATCTATTGTAATATGAATTGAAGGTGACTGTAACGCATCTTGTATTAACATATAAGATGCAAAACAGATGTTTCTCATTAAATGTCGTTAAATATGCATATTTCGCGTCATAAGAATATGCTTGCAGAATAATTATTTCTTTCAGCCTCCTCAGATATTCCACTATTGAGTTTATCTTTCATGTCTATATGACCTTTTTGTATTTTTGTAGAACAAAAGCCAATACTTTAATCATAGTCTATCGAATAGCCTACTTATCGTGAACTTCACATATCAATCCACTTACATTGTTTTTATTTTTAAGAGTATTTTCGATAATTTGCAGTGCAAAAACCTCGGACGAAATGCAATTGAGAAAGACTAGTCTAAGATAACAAAATTTATAAATTATATAGTAAAATCGCAAGATTGTCCTGATTGTACAGCATGAAGAGGCAATTGTGCAATTGTTAATATACTAAACACTACTCGGTTGCTGCAGAATTTTCTTGTTCCTTAATTGCAACACAAAAACTGCTTTTAAATGCATAAATGACTTCAGCGCTTTATATAATCATCCACTTTCTTATGGTGTATATATTTTATAATGTATTAGACATGTGCTCATGGAAGATCCTGTTTGGATTTGCTTAACAATGGCAAAATTTAACTAATTTTATCAGGGCTTCGGATCGTTATGTTTTTCATTTCGGTTTTGGTTACGTTCCTTACAGTTTTTCAGTATATCAGTTTTCGGTTTCATTTCGGTTCGAAGTCTTGCATGTGTATTACGTTTGTGCACAGTACTTCTTGATTTATCATCATCATCATCATAGCGCAGCCACTAACAGTCCACTACAGAACTATGGGCCTCTTCAATATCCATTCATAGGAAAGGGGTTACATCCATTTCGTCTGTATCATACATTCACCTCCTCATTCGCTCGATATTGAAGGTAGCATTACCACCGAGTTTTATTTTGAACGCTCACCCAACGGGTATCCTGAGTGAACGTATTGACGAACACTTTCGCGAACGTCTCGATAAGGAGTTTGGGGGGTTTGTAAAGACTGAGTAGTTTTCATAGGGAGATGGTGGAAAACTACTCTAGACGACCTTTTTGACTCTACTGGAAAGGGCTTTCTGGAGTACAAGGAGTCCAGTCCCCCCTTTCCTCGCTAGGGCGTTGCCGGGGTAGGGTGAAGACATACGAGACGCTTAAGTGCATCTCGGATTCGCTCCTACACCAACTGAGGGTGTCTCCCCGTCACCGTACAACTTACCCGAGCGAATTCGAAACTGAGTGGTTTCGCCATTTTTTCAGGTTGCCCCTCTCAGTTCGGCGATTACAAAACGATATAGAAGTCAACGGAAGACAATGTTGTTTTTCGTTGCAAAGTAAAGATCATCAAATGCATCTCCTCGAGGCCGTCTTCTTGGTGTTCTTCTTGTTCCTGCTCCGTTCCTAGAGCCTCTCGGATCCGAACCGGTGAGGTTCCTCGAGTTCCATACTGTTAAGTAGGGAAGACCATGCAAGAGACAACGAGCGACATGCAAGTTAAGATTCGTATAAAAAGCAATGAATAGTATATAAACTGGATATCAGCTTGCTGTTAGAAGAGTATTTAAGTATCTACTCTGTAAAAAGGTACTAGTCAAGTGGCCAATAGTTAAAATACATAAAATCGTATAAGTATAATAGTTAGGAGTAGTCAAATGTGGTTAGGCCGCAAAAGTATTAGTCAAATTGTATTAGCAAGGGGTAGTTATGTCGCATCACAGTATTCGAACTTTGACGTTTAGTGTCTACCGGGCACAATCAAATAATATTTAATCGGTCAGACTGGGAGTAACTGGAAACAAATATATAGACATAGCTGAAACGAATAGGTTAAAGTCAGGTATCAAGTAATATCAAATAGTCAGGTCCATATCAAATAGTTTTATAGTCAAGATTGTATTATGGGAGCAGTCGAAAAAGCATTTTGCTCCCAGTGTTCCCGTGTTTATGTGATAGTAGGAGGCGGATGTGTGCGAGTATTTGTTAATTCACTTACCTTGGAAGCTTGGATTATTATGATCTTACTTGCGTTATTATCCTTGTTGTAGTTCCTCTCAAGTGACGCGGTGAAGATGTTCCATTTTTTGTGCAGATGTCGTAAAAACAATGTTTTTCGGCGTCACTCGCGAATTTTATATACAAGTGTAGTCGGCGTTTCGTCAGAGCGTACGAATGAACTTGCGCGGGGGAGAGTGCAGGGGGGGGGGTCCCCGGCGTTGAGGGTGCCGACAAGTCACAGAAAGAACTCAACGTATCACAGAAACGAATTATTTTCGCAAAGCGTATCGAGCGCCGAGTCGTTTTACCTCCGACTATCGGGAGAAGACTGAATGTTAAACTTTGACAATTATTGAAAGGTTTTTAAGTCCTTAATTTTATTACAGTTAAGCGTCGATTGGGAACGGCCCACTGGAGGTAGAGAAAAGAACGGCACAAAAAATGCATTTCTTTGAATTTCGATGTTTGCCATAAGCCGCATGTTTAGGCGATAACGAAGGATGAGATGTAATAAAATTTAGCATTATATTATAATGTTTCGCGTGTAATTTTCGTTAGGACAAGATGAAACGGTCTTACTGATGAAGGGGGCCCTGTCGGAGGGCGCAGCCCCGGCGGTGAGGTGCCGACAAGTCACAGAAAGAACTCAACGTATCACAGAAACGAATTATTTTCGCAAAGCGTATCGAGCGCCGAGTCGTTTTACCTCCGACTATCGGGAGAAGACTGAATGTTAAACTTTGACAATTATTGAAAGGTTTTTAAGTCCTTAATTTTATTACAGTTAAGCGTCGATTGGGAACGGCCCACTGGAGGTAGAGAAAAGAACGGCACAAAAAATGCATTTCTTTGAATTTCGATGTTTGCCATAAGCCGCATGTTTAGGCGATAACGAAGGATGAGATGTAATAAAATTTAGCATTATATTATAATGTTTCGCGTGTAATTTTCGTTAGGACAAGATGAAACGGTCTTACTGATGAAGGGGGCCCTGTCGGAGGGCGCAGCCCCGGCGGTGAGGTGCCGACAAGTCACAGAAAGAACTCAACGTATCACAGAAACGAATTATTTTCGCAAAGCGTATCGAGCGCCGAGTCGTTTTACCTCCGACTATCGGGAGAAGACTGAATGTTAAACTTTGACAATTATTGAAAGGTTTTATGAAGAAATTATGAAAGGTGAAAGGTCATCTTGATTTATAATACAATACATATGAAGAATGTTGAATCCGTTATATACTTCACCTTATCTTTTTGCATTATTCCACAAAATCCTTATTTTTCCCCGTCTTTGTCGAAGTGCCATCTGTAGTTACAAAAGCTTATTTTGACAGGGATAGATTGTATTTTTTCAAAACTTTACGAAGACACAAAAGTATATTTTGTCTTGTAATAGTACCACACAACAGTACATAGTTCCTTAAAAATATTGAAAACACAAATAAAGAGAACTAGTTGAGCTACGTCAACTATTATATATTCATACTTTTATCACAGATAATAGAAAACCCTAGGAAAATAGTGCTATTTTGGTTGAAATCTAGTAAGGTTTCATCATAATTAAGTCATACTACATAAGATTTTTTTAAATTTTTTAATATAGTGGAAAAATAAATGATCATTTATAAGTGTTCTTAAGGTAACGTATTAACAACTTATATTTGGTTTGGCGTTTATATAAACGTAAACTATTTATTATGAGGTATTAAAAATAATTTATTCCAAATTTTTAAAATTGATATTACTTTCTGGTCAGCTTCGGGAAGTTTGAACTAATCCGATATTATCTTAACAAGCAGGTAGTCTGGCAACCCAAACCCAATGGCATTCAGTCGCCAGACTGTCATAATGATAGTCCAGAAACACGCCAGAACACAATTATTAAATTATTCACATGTATTAGATCAGTGGTTCCTAACCTGGGGGGAATTACCCCCCGAGGGGTAAAACGGCTTTTTTGCGGGGGTAATGGCAATATTAATTTTCAGTATATAGATATAATAATAAAATGACAGATGAGCGTCATATGACTTGCATTCTCTTCCAAGAAGTCTTTCACTGTGCTCTAATGCCTTTCTAGTAATCCTTCTCGCAAGGAGAGGGATGAAGAGACGAAAAACGGAGACGATACAGTTTCAATTTACTTGAGTACTAATTTGCACTTTCGCATTCATAACAATATTGTGAAGTGAAATGACTTCTGCTTCTAGAAAAAAGTGCTTGTATAAAGAAGCTTTTCTGCAATGATGTTTCACGAATATTGTTGACAGGAATATGGAAAAGCCTCAGTGTGTTATATCTAATAAAGTTCTTGGTACAGAGAACATGAAACCGAGCAAACTTAAAGAACATTTCGAGAATGTTCACAAGGAGTTGGTAGGTAAAGAATTCGATTTTTGATTTCTAAAAAAAAGAGTGTTCGCAATTGGACTAAACCTAAAATTAAAAAAAAACTTGGAAATGCAAAACAATTTCAACTTTCACATTGACCATCATTAAATTAACGAAGGAAGTATGTTAAAATTGTAATTTCCTATAGTTTTGTGCAATTTCATGATAAATAAAGGCTATTTGTATGTATTATATATGTTGTTTTCTTCAACAAAATTTTAAAGGGGGGTAAAATCAGTTTCTCTGATAGGTTATAGGGGTAATGAGACTAAAAAGGTTAGGAAACACTGTATTAGATGATCTTCAATTTATGCTGCCAAGCTCTCAGTCTATTAGGTACTCTTATGTTTTGTTGGCTTGGCCTCAAAAATTCATTCATCGTATTTATTGATAGCTGATGTTTTTGCTGCATTGATTGCTGGTGTACACTTAGGTCTTTTTTTATGCGATAGATACGTTCCACGGGAGTCGTATAAAAGAAAAATCGCATAAAAAAATACTTGAACTATATACAAAACTGAAGAAAAGGTTCCATTACTTTTAAAAACCGCATATCTTCAAATCAATGTGATAGAATGTACCAAAAATCGCATAAAAAAGGTTTATAAAAAATTGACATAAGCAAAAACACAATACATATTTATCTTAGAATTGTATTATTAAAGTCTATTCTACTCAATAATCGTATAAATACAATTCTTAAGCTTTTGAGAAAAGTTGCAAGAATTAAAAACAATTCCGTTCGCCCATCGCCCTATACACACTCACATTATAACGGTTGTAACTTGCATTAGTGTTAATTTTAATAATTTTTATGCGCATTTGCAGAAAAAAGCATTGTTCTCTATAGAAAAATGAGGAATAGGCTCCATTATTTTTAAAAACCGCATAACTTCAAATTCGCATAAAAAAGATCCGCATAAAAACAGACCCAAATGTATATGGACGGTCGACGCGATTATGATGCATATGTGGCATCATGCGCCCGCCAATGGTCAAACCCGTGATGATGCAACTTATGGATCACCAGCCACGAAAGTGTTAAGCAAACTCTATTTTGCGCAAGACTTGTATCGAACCGATAAAACCGATATATTCGAATCGATTCAATTCTGTTAAACTGTTTTATCGGTTTTCGGTTCAGTACCCATTCGAAGCCCTGATCTTTTAATCGCTTAAGAATCTTTAATGGGTGTACCACTTTGGTGTGATAATTTGATGACCCGAATTAAAAAGATCAACGCGATCCAAAGTGATCCTTAAATTTATTTTTGGCAAAAGCAGTAAAAAATTTAAGAGCTGTTCCACTTTTGGCATTTTATATGCGACGTCGTAAAGAATCGTTATCATTATTTGCATATTTACCGGGCGCGATTTTATTGCGAAAATTAAGGCTTCCACGTCCGCCATATTAGAAATATCAACCTTATGAAATGGAATGAAGAAAGTATAAAGAATCACAATAATACGATGCATATTACAATGTCCCATTCCACTTCTGATCCGGGTTAAATCGATTTATTCAACTTGTACGGATTCTGTAATCTGCCCTCGTGTAGAAACCGGTACTATCAACGCATTATGTAATAAGATTGCATTTTGCTTTCACAGCGACACGAAATAGTCTCAGACTAGAACAAAAATTATCATATTTGGGCTAAAAAAAATATTCAAATTAGTTCGAGTATTTCATCGACCGTTTCGATTGTATCTCGATTTGATATATTGGTTTTAAAAGCACCGTTTTCGCCCACGCTTTTCAAAACATCATCATCAAACCCTCATCGAATATGGTCGCAACAAATTGAATCATAATTGAAACTAAACTGTTTTTTCTTTGTACCTCGGCCAATTACGGCATCGTAGGTAGTCGCATAAACTGTAACAAAGACCCGGTATAACCCAAAAAACTTTGGCACCGATTGCGAATATGGATGAAGTTCAATGCAACGACCGAGAATCGAATGCTGATTCACCCATCCACCTACAATACAATAGATTATTAATTTCACATGATCTAAAACCAGCACTTCGCACGCCATATTTCTTCGACAGCAAATTGTACGTCTTCGAACATTATATTGCAAAACCTTCACATCGAGATGCGTCTGCCGATTGAGAAATTAGTGGCGTTCAAATGTTAAATGGGCGATTTATAATATGATGTAAGATTATTATAACACATTCTATACAAGTTCATTCATACTATAAGAATGTGTGGCCATTTCATACTGATAGGTCTTGAGGTCGCATATAGGCAATCAGGCTTATTTCAATCATGACACAATGAAATTTGAAGAAATCTGCTCAAAAAACACAGGAATTAGTATAATTCGACGATTTATTTTCGATGAAATTTAGGAAATAAATCATATTATCGCACACTGACGAAAAAATCACAATATTACGAACTCTCAGATCGAAACTATTATTAAATATCGACGATGTATTAATAGCGTCGTAAATATTTTTTTGCATTAATATGCATTCTTGTGCATTATTCAAACTGCAAGGACACCCTTTGATTTGCGTAGGAGGATCGTTTTGCACAATGCTACGTACGTTAAAGCATACGTGCATTGGATTAAATACATACATAAAAATAACTCTTGTACGCTTGCATAATATCAAATATTTTACTTAGTGTACACATTGAAAATCATTATGAAATTAATTTATACTATAAATTTAGGATGATTAAGTCTGCAGTCTAATCGTGAGGTCATGGACATGCACGCCAAAGAGCATTAGGTAGGTGCCCTCGGACTAGCCACATGGGACTATCCTACCTCTCTTTGCTCTCCGAGAAACACTACGTACGGATATTACAAGCGCCCATCCCTATAACTCCGTGCGTCGAAGGAAGAAGGAAGAGGTTGTGCTACAAACAAAGGAGCTACTACGCGAGGCCACGAGTCCAACTTCAATTTGAAGGAGGCTGCAGCAGATGACGAACTGCAAGGATTCCTTTTTCCCCATGATACCCGTATTGGTTGGGTCTTTTGTAGTATCTAGCCATGGAGTCAAGTAGCCGTAGACGTTCTCATCTGTATGCACTAGTCTGTTGAGCAGTCCTCCTGCTCCTTCTATATTCGGCAATTCCACATTTCTCTTTATAGGTACACAGCACAGGGTAGGCTGCGCACCCAGCTCACGTTAACTAGGCTACCCTAGCAACGTTTGATGAGCAACCCAACGAGAGTGCTTTCACCCATCTCTACTCTACATCATTGCCTGTATGGAGTGTGTATTGCTTGTATGGAGTCCCGATATGGGAAGAGTCGCTGAGATTTGAGACAAACCGAAAAAAACTAACAAGGGTCCAACGGCAAGGGGCGCTACAAGTTACCATGGCATACACAACTGTATCTGAGGATGCATTGCTCGTGATCGCCGGGAATCCCTCGGTAGACCCCGTTGGAAATCCTCCTGTAAAAAGAAGAGGGCGTTGGACTTTGATGGTCCCAAAAATCACACAGCACATGAGCTGAAACTGGGATGAGATTAAACCAACAAAAGAAGATGGGCCTATCGACTTATAGCGAATGTAAGTCTATAATCTCCCTTCCGTCTTACACAAATTCTGAAAGAACATGGCTGCTTTGGAGTCTGGATAGGCAAAAAGGCAACCACATCGAGCTACCATTGTCAGACGGAAGTTGACTACGTGACACACACCATTAATGATTGCGGAGTCTGCTCAGAGGGACACCCTGACACCAACACTCAGGGCAATTTATAAAGGAATTAATGACTGCCAATGAACCCGCGGTAGTATTCCTTTGAATTTAGCTTTGACCTTTGTCTTACCCTCGAGTACAATAGTCTGAAGCTGGTTTTCTTGCAGAAACCTCACCTCCTCTGGAGAGCGGAGAAAAAGGGGTGGGCGCCTGGATGCTCTACGCGTAGCATTTCTTGCGGGGCTAAAAGATCAGTGGAAGACCCTCTCTGTGTGGCTAGTCCTGGGTATCCCCGGAACAGACCATCAGGCGCAGAAATTGGGTTCGAACATTAATGATCCCCTGATCCAGTTAGTCACTTGCTAACACATGTATTATCACATGCTAGCACATCCTTATGATCACTTGCTGCTTCAAACTTTTAATACATTTTCTTTTCAACCAAACACAGTCACTCTGTGTCGAACAAATTCTAGATCGTAAATATCTTCCCATTGAAGACAATTTTTAGCTGTATGCCAACCAAATATAAATCAATTACACTATAATGCTTCAATTCCGACATGATTATTGGTATTTAACTTTATAAATTTTAACAGAATATTTCATATAACTTGTTAAAAATATGATAAATTGTCGTTCTACGAAAAATGATTACGATTTTATCAGCAGTTTGACAGAGTTGGTGACCCCATATTTCATTCATGATGTTTGAAACGAACTATTATGGCTCTCAGAGATTACATGTATTACCAACAATACTTCAGCCTGCAACATTGTTGCGTACTTCCATTTAATCCTATTTAATATGTCATATTATATTTGATATGCTACTCGGTTCATTCTCGTTCCTTGCCCACATTTTCGAGATAAATCCATTGATAGCAATACAGAACTGTACCACATCATCCCACTCGTTTGGCGACATACACGATATTGTACTATGGTATTTATAGCTTCATCAAATCCTTATTGGAGGAAACAATTTGCACATATTGATATGCAAATATGTGCTTGGAAGTAAGCATATGAATAATGACTGTGGAATCTTAAAACTTCCGATGAAATAACCTCAGGTAGTAAATATTCACGTATGTATACAAATACAATGCTGTTTGCGTATGAATTCTTTCGCACATTGGTAATTTGATAAATCTGATTCAATGACTTCTCAAATGGTCTAAATAAATGGTGATTACAAGATGAACAATCTGAAAGATGACAAAAGTCCAGGGCAATTGATAATATTATATGAGCAAAAACACTTGAAAAAAGCTAATAATTGATACATAGATTATAATTAGAAAAAAGCGTATTTAGCTGGTTCTGAAGTCAAGAAAAAGATACTTGATAAATGCAACTAAATCAGGAAGAATTTCAAATTGCAATAAAGTATTGTTTTCAGTATGAGTAAATTTTTTGGTTAAAAACTTTTATGCTTTGCCATCAATAAACTAATTTTCACTAAGAAATGATACATTTACAATAGCAAATGCATTCATATTATACGATTTGAAACACTAACTGTGAATTATTCCATTTTTTTGGTTATTTTCTTTAGACAGACTTTAACAACTCGAGAAGTGATGAATACGTATACGAAAGTCGACTGATGACAAGAAATTAAAACAAGGGGGGAAAATAGAACCATTTCTTGTGCAGATAAACATTATCTTCTAACGTATAAAAAATAGTTTCTGTTTGTTCGTATGTAATACGCTGCCATATCGTTCATCAGATTACGATAAAACTTTGTCGACTTATTGTTTACATTTGTGCAAATAATATAGGGATAATAAAAATATTGTTTGCGTACGCAGTTTGTTATGCAAGACTTGTATGCAAGAAGTTGTATTGCAACGCATGCCGGGTAATCACTAGTTTTAAATAAATACGTTTGAATCAAAATAATATTTTACGTAGTTCATGGATTTATTTACAGAAAATATTACAAGAAGATAGATCTATTTGGAACAATATTTGACCAAGAAATGTTTGTTTGTTTGAAAAATTGAGCAACATAAAATGTTGGGATGGAGTAAAGGTTTGAGATTTTTTTTTGCAGAAGGGGGAAATCTTCAGAAGACACAATTATTCTGGTGATAGTGTATGATTTTTATCCACGAAAACCCCCCTCATCTTCAGCTACCACCTGACTACTAGTTAAATATTGCACTAGAGTGGTAGCCATATACACCTCATGGGCTCATCGGTTACAGTGGCCCTTTGCATCTTTCGCACTCAACCTCCCCATTTTTCTGCGTAGCCTGGCTCCTGGGCTTGGGTCAGGTGGTAACACAGCTGGCCGTGTTTTCTTCTGTTCCACTCCGGACGGGTGTTAAGCTCTACGATGTCCACTCATAAAACCCCAGGGGGGAGCCAACCCTAGGGTAACGTGGGCCAGTGGGTAACGGTTGAACCTTTGGGATAATGATGTGGAGTAGAGGTGCGCGAAAGTAGCCTCGTCGGTTTGCTCATCAAACGCAATTGGAGTAGCCCAGCTAATATGAGTTGGGTGCGCAGGTCCCCCTTTGCTGCGTACCTATAAAGGGGAATGTGGAACAGCCGATTACAGTAGTTGGTGGAGACTGTGTCAAAGGCTCAACACTGTCCTCAGCAGCCTGGGCGTACAGGGAAGAACGATTTTAGGCCGTTCAAACGGCGACTTACCTTTGTGGTAAGAAGGGGTAGCCCCTGCAATCCGTCATCTGTTGTAGTATTCCAGTATTCCTTTGAATTAAGCTTTTGTTCTTCCTCCTCCATTGCACATTCGAGTGCACGTAGTTTGAAGCTGATCTTCCTGCGAAAACCTCGCCTCCTCTGAAGGACGTGGAGCAAAAGGGATGGGCGCTTGGACGCTCTACGCGTAGCGTTTCTTGTGGGACCAAAAGATCAGTGGAAGACACTCTCTGTGTGGCTAGTCCAGGGTAACCCGGAACTGACTATGCAGCAGCGCATGAAATGGGATCGAACATTAATGATCCCCCAATCCAGTTAGTCGCTGTCTGTTGTCTATTATCTTTCAGGTCTGTGATCAGCCGGTATGCCCACAGATATTTTGTGGAGCTGTTCCGTCGGGACTGCCACACCTTCATGGCGCTTTCTCTGATAGCCTTCTTTATTGTTCTTTTTTTTTACAGCTTGTCTCTCTTGGGTGAGCAGGTCATTTGGCTGTATGCAGCAGCCACTCTGCTCGCACTTCTACGCTGTACCCTGACCATTTTGAGCCTGGCCCTTTGTGTTTGTAGTGCGTTAGCTCATATTGGGGCACCGTATAGTAGCGCTGAATGTACTACTTCGTTGTACAATTTTCTTCGTAGAGTTTTCGGCCCTCCAATGTTAGGCATCAGCCTAACCGATCATCTTTTCTGTGTGCCCCGTGAACCAGAGTTTGTGATCAATAAGTTCGTAGGATTTTTTTTACACTTTAATCTTTTTTCTTCTTCATTTGGGGTCATTTTTATGCAATCACGCCAAATAAAAATCCTACGAACTTATTGAGCGATGTTTTAGCAACTAACCACGAATTAACATTTTGCCAGATATTTATTGATTTTAAGATCGTGAAAAAATGAATGTTCATATCTTCATTTAAAATATGTAAGCGTTAAGAGCCTTTAAATATGTCGATATCCTGTTTTCAATATGTTGGAACGATGTTCGTCTAATCTTATATCGCATTTTATTCAAATCAGGCAGCATTGAGGCGATTGCAGAGTTTCTTGGAAATGCTACGATGGCCGAAGAATTCCTCGACTCCTTATTTTGATCGGCTTAAGTATCATGGACAGCGTTCTTTATAGTTATTATGACATAGTCTCCACGCAGAATGCTATTGCCATGAACAAAAAACGTGTTATCTCCGGGCTAATGTTTTAATTTGGACCGCCTTTCGTCATTAATAAAAACGCAATGGCATAAATGAAGTTCTTCGTTATGTTAACAACCTACTTTCTCGGTCGTTGATGTCACTTTCTTGCTCATTGATTTGCAAATATCAATGTCACAGCATTGACCTCCGATGATGGCGCTTTACGGATGCAGGAGTATATAACAAACGTCCCAAAATCCGGTCAACATTCGGTGACTTTAAAATCGTCGTTTTGACGATCCCAGTGCTTGAATGTGCTGTCCTCAATTTTTAATTGGGCACGATTTAATCCGAAGCAATAAAATTGGAGGCTCCCCAAATTAGCTGACTGAAAATATACTGAACACAATTTAAATGGCGACTCTTTGTCTATGAATTGTGCGTTATGCAAGATTGTTTTAACAACAAAATTATAATATATAGTATTGTTGTTTTAAACATAAATGATAAGAAAACATAAGATAAAACCGTTAAAACACAACAAAATATCTAGGAGCATTAAACTCTAATCAAAATAACATATTATCACATTCAAATAAATTTATATCTGACGTTAATTTATTTCCAAATATTTCCATTGGATACACAAACAAATAAAGTAGTTACACTCTTAACTCCAATAGATGCGTTCTGCGGAAAATCGCACAAAAAAGCTATGCACAGAGTTTTAATTTTTTTTTTTAAATAGTTCAAAATTAAAATTTGACGTAAATTTGATAGAAAAAATAGAGAGTTATATAGAAAAGGTTCGTACCCAATTTAAAGTAAATCAGTCTGTTGAAACATGAGATATGATGTCAACCGCGTTGAAAAAAGTAGTTTTGAGAAAAACGCGTTAAAAGATTTCATTCTTGGTAAGACCGGCTTAGTTGGCGTGTCACTAAAATAGCTATAACTCCGTAAGTAATCGGAATTTTGTAAATTTCTTTGGTGGGTATATTTTTAAACGTCTTAACTTGGGAAAAAATGCAAAAAAAACAAAGTTGTTTTTTTTTCAAAACATGATTTAAACAGTTCAAAATTGTAATTTTTTCCAAATTTCAATTAGTGTTGTAGAATATCTTGATACGTGGTCTTTATGGAATTTTAAAAAAATGCTTTAAAAAGCCGCATAACTTTGAAATCGCACAAAAATAGATTTAAGTGTGTATATACATTTTTATATAATATAATAATACACATTTTAATGCAATTAAATGTCGTTTTTGATATAAAAATTCGCTTATAATTTCGGCAACCCACTTTACCCGAGGTCACATTTCACAATAATCTAAAAACGATATTTCAACAACCTCATTAAATTTGCCATCGATTTATTTTTAATATCAGGCGTGCTCTAGTTTCGCCATTTTGATAATCATAATATTTAACAATTTTAAGTAATTCGGATATTATTAGGCAAACTGTCTATGTTTTTGGCAAAAAACTCAGACAACAAAGCGCTTGAAAATAATTTATGATAGTCGTATTAAAGTGCAAACAATTTTGACATATGTATATAAGAAAATTTACTCAGTTTCATATAACATCCTTTGACGTTATATTGTGATACAAATAATAAATCGTATTTACGACGCTTTGGTAATTTTGGCAAGTGTGACAACGACGATATATCGACGTTCGGCGCTAAGAGAGTTAAGCGCGTTTGTCTCGCAGGCGTTAGTAAATTTCAATTATATTTGCTCATGGCGCTGAAGTTAACGCAATGATGTTTTAGTTGCGGCTAATTTTTTGATAAGCACTGGTCCAGATCTTATTGAGATTATTCGAGCATATGAAGAATGAGACTAATGGAATCTTATAGTAATCGCGTGTGTGAAAAAAATTTCGCTACAGTGGTTCCTATTTATCAAAAATCTAATCTATTTCTAGGGCACTCTCGCGCAATTACCCAGTGAAATCAGTATAGTTTTTTTTATTTTTTATTTTAGCACATTTAACCTCGCTCGTAATAACACCAGTCAACGGCCATTATAATACGGCAAGAAAATGATACCCCGTCTCTGATTGGCATTTATAACCGAATTACCAAAATGGTCTTATAATCTGCGCTTATAATTGTAGTACTCGAATCAAGTTTCGGTGGTTTTGTTTTTAGTCACTTTTGGATGCACATCACAAAAAAAATATTCACCTCATCGCCGGATTGTAATTTCAAAATTAAATGTTTTTTATAAGTACAAACGACAGGTGCTCCTGTGGGTCCCGCGTGTTTGTCAGCCATTTTGTTCAGTCACAGTAAATTCTTCTGATGGAGAGGTTGTCGCGCGCTCCCGTCATCCCCCGTCTATGCCAGATCTTTGCGGTCATCTGTATTTTTATTTTGCAGAACAATACCGTCGCGATACTCGTGGAAGTTTATGGTAGTGAAGTGACTATCAATAATTTTTGACGAATTTGTGCAAAAATTGAAGAACAAATACGTGTGACGCTTGTCAACCTTTACGAAGAGTTTCCTGTCATTTCTCGAAGACTCCTTGGCGATATTGTATCGGAAAAACTTAGTTACAAGAAGTTCTGTGTTCCATGGGTGCCCAGAATGCTCAGAAGGGAGAAGAATTTCCGAGCTCTCTTGTGACGGGGGAAGAAATGTGGGTGTGTCACTACACCTTAGAATTCAAAAAACAATCTAAAAAGAGCTGACGGAGGAGGTCTATGACACTGACATACAAAAGCTGGTCCTACATAATTGTTGTAACCTTACTTTCTGGACGTCCCTCGTATATTCCTTTAGTATATAAACGTTGCATTTACCTATGGAATCAGTTTTAAGGGCTGATATAATTATTTCCAAATCAGAAAGTGGCGCGATTGTGAAATAACACTTGTGACAGTTGTTTTTTACATAGAACTATAATATAAAATAATTTATTTCTTCAACTCTAGATACTTTCTTTCCAATGATTCATTCATTTTTCATGATTTGACACACTATTGTATAAATTCGTACCTGCAGAAAAAGACCTGCTCTAAAAGATCCTTTTCAATTCCCCTCCAAACGCCAAATACCACCTGTTGACAATAGCAACAAGGGATGCAACCACAAGGAGCTGCTAAAATATTTAAACTTTACTATAATTTCGGTAATAATGCGAACTGAATTTTCTGAATATCTATAATACACTATCATGCTTATACAAATATAAACAAATACATCATTATATGTACTTAGACAACAGAAAAATGAATATTTGGACTCTAGTCATTACTATTGGTAACATCTTCCCATACTGGACTACTATTGGCAATTGGATAAGATAAATTTAATAAAAAATCTTTCTCATCTTTCAAAATTAAAATGAGAATGCTATACTGGTTGATGGGCCGAAAATCGAAACTGTCCCTAGAAAATCTGAATGGGTGTTAGATTCCACGATGCCCACTCATAAAACCCCAGGGGGGGAGTTAAACCTACGCCCGTGGGCAATGGTTGAACTACTGGGGTATTGATGTCTACGCTGCTGGGGTAGCCCAGCTAACATGAGTTGGGTGCGCAGGTCACCCATAAAGGGGTGTGTGGAACAGCCGACTACAGAAGTTGGTGGAGACTGTGTCAAAGGCTCACCACTATCCTCAGCAGCCTAGTCAAACAGGGGAGAACGGTCTTAGGCTATTCGAACGGCGACTCGTCTCCGTGGCTAGATACTAAGAATGGCCGAACCGATACGAGTACCACGGGGAAGGAGCAGTTCCTGCAGTCCGTCATCTGCATGCAGCCCCATTCAAACTGAGATTGGAATCGTGGTGGCAGTGAACCCACGGAAGTAAATCCCTTGAATTTAGCATAACCTTAGTCCTTCCTCCTCCATTGCACCTTGCATTGTCTGAAGCTGTTGCTTGCGGGTGTCTGGCGCTTGCGGGGTGATCGTGTTTATTGTTCGCGTGCAAATTTAATTTGCCGCCATGTTGTTATTTCGCGTTACATTCACATCATTTGGAGGCCTCTGCCTCGTGATCGTCGCCGTATCACAAATGGTAAATAAATTTGAGTATTAAAAGTTCATAATGTTTTAAATGTTTTCCTCTTTTTTTGAGGATTTCTTCTTTTTAGTGTGATTAAATGAGCGATCGAATTTCCGTCGCGTATGCAGCGAGTCCGTCTCGGGGCTGCGGAGCCCCATCGTTATTGAGACGCCGTCCCTTGGAGATAAGTCAAACGCAAAAATATGATTAACAATATGCATTTTTATATTTTTTAAATAAATAATTAATTATTCAAATTTTTGCCAAATTTTTGCTCAGTGTCAAATCAGATTATTTTTTCTCTTATGCAACGCGTTTTTTTTTAACTTGACATCTTGACAGTATCTTGAATGATGGCATTCGGTGTATCGATGAAAAATAACATGTTTTATATTTAACGTTGTATTTTAGTTTGACGTTTAAATTGGTTATAAACGGACAGATTAAGACCAAAATGAAATTGAAATTTGCCGACTCGCCATTGGTTGATTTGAATTAATTAGAAGCGCCTTATACGATGCGTATTATTGAATGAAGTAAATATTGTAAGTAGAGAAATACACAATCGCAACCCTGCGCCAGAGCAAGTCGTCTGCATCTGGTGTAGAAAACGAAGCGCCGCGAGCATTCGTCGTCGGCAGTCGGACTCGGGCCGTCATCGCGCTACGTCGCGTATTCTGCCGTCGAATATATCCCGATGTAAATAGTATATATGTGAACGCATGCAGACGATCGATGTGACATTTTATAACATCATAGAGGATTCTATAAATGTTATTGAATAGGATTCAATTCGTTCGCATCTGTCATTATCTCAACTTTCGTTGGGATTCGGAATAACAACAGAGCGCATTCGATGCGTCGAAGGACGCCGATTGTGACGTTTGGATTGATGTTGCCACTGTGCAAAAATCGAGCATTCGAAGAGTAATTAAGTGCAAGTCAGTGAGGCCAAGGATTCGTTCGCCCTGTCGATATATTCGCAGCGCGAGTCGTCCGACATCCGCGAGTCGCGCGAGGAAGCGTCCGACATCCGCGTTTCGTCGGAGCGAACCGAACAAACCGGTAACGACAAGTGACGTCCCATCCTCGAGTTTTGAATCTCGTGCCGCATTGGAAATCTTCGAATTTGAATAAAATAGTGTTCTCGTTGTCGCCGATCCGGCGAGTGTATTTTGAATAGGAATGGGATCATTAGTGGATTACCTGCGGCAGGTGCCCGTGTGAAGGAATCCGAACAGGCTATTATCGCGCGCCACGGAGCTCGCGCAGATCTTCGTCGCCACCCGTCGAAAAAATCCGACACCATTCCGATCGCAAAGGTAAATAATATTCATTCAGTCGTATAAGTTCTTATCGTGCGAACCGTTTAATAATTTCTATTTGCTTTCGTTCTGCCGATATAATTTTATCGCGGATAAATAAACAATCGTCGTTATGAATGGAATTCGATACTATTTAATTAGCGCAATTTTGTCCTATGGCAACACGCGCTCATTCAAATTTGACGTTTGGGACTTGACGGACGCTCTGTCAAAGCTCATAAATTTTAAATTTATTTGATGTAGGCTCGAAGCGCTGAAACCCGTTAGCCTCTCTTTTGATCGTGTAAATCAGGAGTAATCAACAATTTATTCCACCTTACACTATCCACTTTTTCCAGCCAGGGCCGTAACAAGGGGGTGGCAAAGCAGGCAGTCGAGAGTTGTAAATGGTTTTAATTTTACTTGACCATTCTACTTTATATTAATCAACATTGATTGACTCTGTCTATATTAATGTCAATATTTTCTAAAGAAGATATTGACATTAATTGAAGATCTTGGGGCGCAAAATGCAGAATACTGAGCCTTTGAAAAAATACTTTTGATCGATATGACTGAAATTTTGGAAAGTTTCTCACTATAATATTAGTTGGTTATACATAAAATTTTAAAGGTTTTCGCGTAAATAAATAACTTTTTTCTCAAGAAAATGGTCAAAAATATGAAATTTTATACTAGTGTAAATCCTTCCAAACATAGTTTTCGTTATAGTTTAGCCACTATAGCGATACTATAGATCTATAAATCGGTTGAACTATAGATCTGTTTATAGGAAATAATTTAAATTTTGATATAAATTCAAAAGCAAGACAAATGTCATTGATGCTCAACTAAACAGAAAAATGCAAACGACGTTAGATGACTTCTTCACAAATGACACAATAAATGTTTTATGAATTAAAATAAATATTAGCAAATTAATAAGTCTATAGTTAATCTAATAAAAATCTAATTAATAATAGCAAACGCAAAACGCACAACCACGTCAATTATACAATTTCTAACTGTCGTTCAACGTCTATATATCGCCACAGCGCACTTTTGGTAGAAATATCGCCTAAAGATATAACGCTATGCACTCAAACGGCTAAATCAGATGAACAATATTCTTTTTATGACGTAATTTTATATTCGTAAAATTTATGTGCAAAAGTGCACTGAAATAAATAAGTTTGAAAGTAGTTATGATAGTGATTATATGCGTTAACTAGGCGTTGAATTGAAGAGATTGATTTGAAGAGACTATTTGTTGTAACCAATAAAAACATCAAAAATACTAAAATTCTGTTTCTG
Source organism: Stenopsyche tienmushanensis (assembly GCA_008973525.1). NCBI lineage: Eukaryota > Metazoa > Arthropoda > Insecta > Trichoptera > Stenopsychidae > Stenopsyche > Stenopsyche tienmushanensis. Next base: position 100,776 of record WACJ01000109.1, on the reverse strand, counting down.
ATCCATCAAATCCGCCCTCATATTAGATTCTGATGAAGAAATTTGAGTTCCTGTAGATGCAATTCGAACCTTCAAGGTTTGTACCAGTAGTGTGGAATCAGATTTACGATCAAATCAAAGGGTTAAAGCTTAAACGCTTATTAGTGGGCGGTAGGGACCAGCTTGACTACCACTGGTATAAATGCAAACCGTGTGTTCATTTTAATTTGTCGCGTTTGTCACACTTATTCCGTCATTTTCGCAATAAAAGCACAAACTGGGTAAATTGTCGGGATCATAACAATATTTGAAATGGCTTTTTCTCACGTACGTCTACGTGATAATACAACAACGCAAATGCAACCTTATTTACTTTAATGTGGAATCATCGAGCGATCGATTCAAATCCACGCTCCACTTGTCTACTTTATTGCATTCGACTGTGTTATTATTTGAATTTAATCAATCGTCGATTTCAGATAAATTAATTACGTAGAAAACTGGGAAATTCTCAGAAGAACGTCCGTGGAAATGATCTGTAGCCAGATGATTTGTTGATGCTGGAAAGACTTGTCGATTGAATTGATCAAATAATCAGGTCTTCAACTCAACAATTTCTCAAGATTAACATCAGACTTGTCATGAATATTAATGATTAATATCCTTTCTTGTGCTATTATAACACACCCACATTTTAATCACCCAAATGTTGACCGTGCAAATAAATAGTTAGATACTAAAAAAAAACTTGTATCAACATTACCAGAAGATCATTTTTATACTCGAATAAGCGTATAAGTTTACATTATCGTTAAGCAGTTGATTTCTTATCTTGTCGTGTTTAAATTTGCAAATTTATATTAAAAAAGCTACACTGTTTAAATGTACAGGCGTCATTAGAAATTAGAAAATATTAGGATCAGTGAGCAAATAAAATGTCATTTGAAATGGCAAAACCAACCAAATAAAATACATCGATTCGTACTTCCAGCTTTACATTATAAAATGAAAGCATTTTATCAAAATAATTGCCAAAAAAGTAAAGATTTCTATCAAATGAGTGTAGAAGTCATCAAGAGACTGAGACTTTGAAGGACAGGAAAATACCGGGCCATCCAAAAATCTACGCTATATTTGTATATCTACCACTTATCCGTACAAATCCACTTATCTGTCAGGGCCGTCGCAGCGTGTATGAAGCTTGTACAAAAATGAATAAACACTGTCGATAGCACACAATATTCGGTCATTTTTTGCGTAAATATAAATAATACACTTGAACTCGATTTATTGTATCATTCATGAAATAATCATGAAAACAGACCATTTAGCAAATATCTTTCGCAGTTTACCGATTAGTTAAGGGGAATTAAACGTTTCGCACACAAGTGCGTGCAGAAGTTCTCAACGTATTAACAGCGCGCCTAATTCGATAATTGAACTTGTGTTGCATTATGTGCACAGCTGAATACATTCATTCGATAATTTTTAAAGGTTTGCAAATACTGATTTAAAAAGTAATCGCCATAAAAGCTCATAAATAAAAATTATTCATCTGCACCATCAAAGGACCCATCTTCGAGACGAATAATCGAAGAATGATGCAATTACGGAGAAGAACTCAAAATAGAAACTAATGATGACGGGCTGAATATGAATACAGATATTAATTTTTCACCTTGTTCGATGATTGCTCAATGGTCCGGTGGTTCAACCTTAGATGGATCATTGTTAAAAAGCGTAATTTTAACGTTCATTACATTGAGTGCTATGTAGAGCCTATAGCAATTGACAAGCCAACAATGGGACTCCAATTTCTAATTGTGCATCCATGACCTCCAACAGCCATGTCGCTGTGGATGTACTCTTCTTGTACAAATTAAAAGACTGGCTCATCTCTATTTCCTCATGGCTGCTTAGGAAGCGCAAGAAACCTGATCGAGGACAAGGTGGCATTCTGCTTCATTCACCACTTGCCAGACGCACAACCTGGCTGCTGCAGTTGTTTATTTACATACTATCGTCGTTTTTTACAGCATGGCAAACTTTGGAGTCCTCTCGTTTTCTTTCCTAACGAGGACGCGTCTAAATTCGGATTTTGAAAGCGATAGTTCGATGCGATGTCCCAAAGTTGTGCAAGCGGCAGTAGCTGATCACGACAGCTCTAGTTTTTGTGTTCCGTCCAGAGGAACAAACCCATGGTTGTTAGCATTCGATTGAAATGTTACAGAGAATGGATTCTATCGGAATGGCGGAGAACGGTACAATAAAATGTGAGGCCGTTGCAAGGCTTCCGATCGGTAGTTGTGTGAAATTTGAGTATTGTTAATGGAAACTGTTACGCTTTGGGTAAACCTTCGGAAGAAGGCATCTAACGGATCCGACTGTGGTACTTCGAAAAGCATCAATCTTCTTTTTTATAACGAAGCCACTCTTAACAAAGCGTCTAGACTCTATTCAAATTCACAGATGGATCTTCAATCGAATGGATTTGGGCAGATACAATAGGAGTGCATGGAACGAATCATTGGCTTTGAATCATTAGTAACAAAAATGTGTTAAAGGTGGATGCGAAACGGTCCATTAATAAACTACCTATTGGCTATATGTTTAATTATAGACATCAAGACGATATATTAACACATTACGTGCGGGAATTACGAGGGGGCCTTTGGTTAACGTCAGTTAAAATATTTTTTTACTGACCTTTATGTGAGATATCAACATGTATTTATAAGTTTTAAACCATCTCGAAAGTAGTGTGGAATCAAATTTAAGATCTAATACATCTCCTCAAATCACCAATATTAGTCCACAATGGGAAGATGCTACCAATGAGGATGATTATAGTCCAAATATACATTTTTTCTATTAGCTAAAAATGAGTAGGACTTTTAGACGATCTTGGAGAGTCGTATCGGCCATCTCAATATTTACACCTTCAAGTTCAAAATACACTTAGGTCTTTTTTTATGCGATAGATACATTCCACGGAAATTCGCATATATTCGCATAAAAAAAGACTTGAACTACATAGAAAACTGATTAATAGGTTCCATTATTTTTAAAAACCGCATAACTTCAAATCAATGTGATAGAATGTACCAAAAACCGCATTAAAAAAGTTTATAAAAAAATAATATGAATAAAAACACAATACATATTTATCTTAGAATTGCTTAACTTAAGTCTGTTTTACTCGATAATTATACAAATGCAATTATTAAGCTTTGAAAAGAGTTGCCAGATTTAAAAACAATTCCGTTCGCCCATCGCCCTATACACACTCACATTATAACGGTTGTAACTTGCACAAGCGTTAATTTTAGATTTTTTTAATGCGAATTCGCATAAAAAAAGCTTTGTCCTCTATAGAAAAATGATGGATATGTTACATTATTTTTGTAAACCGCATAACTTCAAATTCGCATAAAAACAGACCCAAGCGTATCTTCATATCCAATTTAAGTTCGTTGAGGTAGCTACAGGACATTTCGATCTCCTCTATAGTGTCTGATTATGTCAAACACAAGTGTTTGACATAATTTAAGCCTTATCGATATTTATACTGGTGGGAGAATATTGGTTCAATACTATCTTGATTTTTTTTAAAAAATGTTGTTTTTTTAATTAATGACATTTTATGTAAATATATGCTTTTTACGCACAGCGTTGAAAGATTACCAGCATCAGGAGTCAAACGCGCGCGAAGTGTCCCCGCACGTAATGTGTTAAAATTCATTTAGATTGGGAAACCAAAAAAAAAATACTATTAAAAAAATACTGAAAGCTTTTGACCACAATTTTTGCTTGTTGCGGTAATGTACGTTTTTGCTGTCTTTTCAATTAAATTGCTGAAGTATTGTAAAGCATGAATATTCTTTGGAATCAAAACTTTTCAAAAAACTAGCACAAGAATCCGACTAGTTTTGTTAGCCATCCACGAATTGAATTTGATTTGCCTGCCCAATGTTATGGCAATGGAATATAATGATTAATCGAAAGGTATCCTAATATTTCCATTGGCGATTTCATATGGTACAAAGTAATAGATTGGACCCAATGAAAGTCTCGGTTTGGACAAAAGGTAATTTTAGTGTGTCGAATCGATTAACTCATGATTTCGACAGTGGCGTCAACCAAAGCAAACAATATAGATCCAAATCTAAATCATGTGAATTTCTCCCAGTCGAAATTCGTCATCGGATTGGCAACCCAAAACTCTCGCCGTCAAATCCGGCAATATCTCATTCCAAGTCATGAGCGTTCGCATTATCCGGATTTCACATCTGGTCTATCGTGATGAAATTGATCAGATGGTCTTCGACTGCCTTTGAATGCTTTATTTGATACCCAACTTGTTTATTTAATTGTCTGACCTTTTTAGCCTCCAATGCCGTCCCAAGGTGATGATGCACCTGTAGATGCCTACTGCTGGATCCACATCTGTATGACACCCGATACCTAGGAAATTAATACGCTATCAGCTTCTAAACAACCCAAATACATACTATCGAGGCCGTCATTTTAACTAATGCTCCCATTCGCGAAGGTCGTCGAGCTCGATCATTAATACTGCTACCTGCATACTGCCATCGCTACCCGAGGCCTCATCGTCCAAATTTACAACCAATTCAGGTTTCAGCGCCAAGATACGCCCAAATCTCGACGAATTGCGAAATGATCTCGACATTTTCTTTATTCAATCCGCCTTTTCTGTCTTACACAACTTTTTACATATGCAAATATCCAACGCCTAACCGTGGCTTGGATCAATTGGAACGCAACCTCAGTCAAAATGTTCTGCAAAAGAATGGCGACTGTCTGTGAAAGAACCTTCGTTTGTGTACACACTAACTGTACAAGCTCGCCATTTGTAAATTTCAAATTTTATACAGCACAAATATTGCTCGAGTATAATTTTATTCAGAAGTGGGCACGCACGCCGAGTGCTATACTCGGAAAGAAATTGCATGCAATGCTTAAAAATTTACATTCCTTGGCGGAACCTGTTATTAAGGAATTCCGATCCGTATAATATGTGGCCGTGGAAATTTTCACCGTTTGCGGCTCTGTATAGCTGCCCTTATATATGCGATTAGCATTTCACTGCTCCACTAAAGAAGCATGACTGCCACTTAAAATTTCCGTGGCATGTCTTCGGGAAGTGACTGCTGACCGCATAACCATCGAGGATCCCAAACAAATGCAGCATCAATACTTAATCTTAAAGTTTGATGCTGGAATCTGAAAAATGGGACGGTTGATAAATTATTGCTCATACTGCTTTATAAGAGAAGACTGATCACCGATTCCATATGTCCTGAGTAGGGAATCCAATCTCGAGCCAAAATTTCGATCCCGGGATTTTGGGATTGCATTAGACCATCCCGGGATCGTCATTTAGTCTGGATCTGATTTTGGAAGGCGGGCAACCTGCTGCTGAAAATGCACGCTCAGCCTCCACACTCGTTGGATGTATCGTCATCAGATATTTAAATGCTAGTTCGAGTTGATGACCGCGTGAGCCCCCATTTTCGTATAACACCATCAATATGACTGATAAAATTCCTATCTGCTGAGACACGGACTTCGCAAAATTCCCGATTTCCCGACAAATTATTTATTTCCGTAGCTGCAGATGAATACTTATATACTATAATACTTTGATGTAATTCGTAATTATATTACGGGGGAATACAAAAATTCTGAACCCCGTATCTATTATATTTCATATCGATATATCCATTATTAGAGTCGAGGTGTAGTAAATACATCACCGGTAGGGAAAAATTAATATAACAATTTTAAAATCATATATGTATTGAATATATGTATACATAGATTAGACAGTTACTGCCTCTAGGCATCAACTAAGCTCGCCAATTAGTAGTTACGCCACTGTTTCCAAGCGTCCAGATTTTGGCGAGAATGTCTCGATTTAGTAGCCTTCAACATGCTGGTGAGGTGTACGATTTCCGAATAAATGGGTTAACTGTGACTCGATCCCAAATCTATAGGGTCTTCTCAATGGCAGCGACCATGTCCATGACCTCCCAATTAGACAAAAAACCCCAAAGAAGTCCAAAAAATGTTCTGAAATAAAACATTTGGATTGTTTAGCGTATGAATTACGCCGCTGATTATCGTTTTACAATACACAGTAAAAATCGAGATTTTCCTCCATCATAAAACAGCTTGTTTCGCCATTATAAAATATACAACCCGCATTTGATTTGATTAGAGCCTACATGTTTACCTACTAAACCAGTTAAATACGATGAGAAAGTCGAACCAGACAAAAGGATCGCGAGATTGATATCATAATCAATGAAAATCACATGATTTAACACGACTTCCTGGTACGTCAATCACGCACCATTCGTACCGGTGCGGTTCCCATCGAAAACTGGTACATTATGGCACTGTAATGACTCCATCGGTCCGAGATATAATAAAATCGATTGAATGGCATAATTGACTCCAAACCGAAAAGTTAATTAAGCGTCTGAAGAACCAGAAACGTTTGGCATGCTGGTTGTAAAGAAAATGGACGAAAGTGGAACGCGTACGTATGCCGGAAGAATGATGAGGAGGAACGACTGTAATGTCAATGGGCTTCGTTGCTTTCCTCGTCCGCTTAATTGCCTCCATGTATGTAATTAACAAATACACGACTTTATTTCAGAAGAGGGACTTGTGTGGGACTCTCCATCTTCTGCTTTGGAGAGAGTGAACAATGACATATTGAGCGCATTGAATTAATCATAAGCAATATATCAAATGTTATTTGCATAAAAGGAAATTAGAGCAATGAAGCAGATCATGTTTAAAAAAAAACGCTCGACAATCACTCGTAATCATAACAAATCATCGCCCCACATCAAGATCTAATTCAGAATACATCGCAACATATCAATAAAAGCCTAAATGTGTCTTTGGGAACACTCAGAAAATAAAATTTGCCCAAATTCGTATAAAAAGCACCTTATTGCAATGCAGACTCCAAATCAAATAATCATGTATTGATGCCTGATGAACATCTAAATGTCTATTTTTAAAAGATTTTCTTACATTAGTCATTGAAGCAATAAGATATTCGATTTAATTAATGAAAGGGCTGATTTTTCTTCGTGAATCATTCTTGTTTGCCTTCGCATAATGAGTTCGACTCGCCTTTTCTCTGTAATGTGTTGTCACTTTGTAGTAATTACATCATGTTTTATTAGCTGTATTGTTGTTTGACATGGAACTTTTGCAATAATTTATATGCTTATTGTAAATATGTTGATCCACCTTCGTGAGTCATCACACTTGCTAAAACGATCGGCTCTTAACAGCCAATTCAAATATTGCCTTATGAAAATTCATACCGAAAAATTAACATGTCTTTGTCATTCGCTTTTGAGCGTATCTGCCTTAATTGCCACCAAACAGAAGATGTGTCATATCAAGGCGAAAACCAAACAATAAGACGAAAATTAAAACCAAATGATTGCTATTTGACACACTCACTTCAGTGACACATTGGATAAGTGAGTCTCAGGCATCAAAAGCATCTATGTACCTGCTTCTTCGGAATTAAATACTTAATACCACATGTCCATCTGCTGTTTAAAACAATTAAACACAGACTTGCCCTGCCCATCTGAATGCCAAATATTCTCAATGCTTGACATATTTTAAGCCGAAATATGGCATCATAATTTATAGTCTAAAAAAATGTGTTTTTCATGGACTCACAATGAGTCACAATGTCATGAATACCCGTATAACACTGGAAAGATCGATAAGATAGTTTGTTCGATCGATAGAATAACTATTTATTCTATTTAATTAATAAAGCAATAAGAAATTAAGCCTAAGAAAGTCACTAAATTCAGCTCACAAGTCATGGAAGCAAAATGCATACATATAAAGTTATTGATACGAAATTACAAATAAAAATCCCCAATTGAAAAAGAAAACAGTTTAAATTGAGAAAAAAATCCTACGAACTTATTGAGCAATGCATAAAGTTGATATTATGCATTTTTTTCTAATTGTTAACAGAAATTCCTTGTTAAAATATGAAGCTGTGTTTGTGTAATATATAGTAAAATAGGCAGCATATTACTGGTCTAGCGGTTGCGTTATGCTACGTATAGATAAACACAATAGGCGCAACGCGATGCGTAGCGCGTCTATAATGTACACAACAGAGACGGAGATACTACAAACTATTCTCCCTCTCTTTTCGACCAACTGCTAAATAAAATATACTAAAAATAATAATAAATATACCAAATGAAGATGCGCCAAGACAGTCAAATTAATCAAAATTTAAATGAATGCTATCATCAACAGTTATCGAATATCATTTGTCGAGATCGCTGATAAATATGTCTTTTGAGGTGTTGAGAAATTCCGCGCGGTATTTTTTGCCGCACTACCTGAACATTTGGTCGATATGTTTGGGTACGGAACCGGAAGCGGATACGCATCTCAAATCAACGAGCTTTTCATACTGTATCAAACCGGCAAAAAAGCGATGAGTGATGAGATCCGGATGAGCTTCACGATCTCCATCTCGCCCGACAAATGATCGAAGCGATCCCAAACAACAACAAAAAAATATGACCAATTCGCCTCGCCTAAAAATCGATGATCCAACGACGTTCGATTTTTACGAAGATCCGCCATCTTGGATCTCCAAATTATATCCATGTTATAAATTTGTCATTTTTTAAATCTGTTGTTCAGCAGTGTTGTGTCGTTGCGCGAATAACGCTATTTCATGTGACACTTATCTTTGGCATTCTTTCACACAACATTTTTGTAATAAGTCGGATAATTGCGGCCATTTTGTGACGCATGCGCGTATGCAACGGTCGTAATGGCGGAACAATGACGCAATTAAGATATCTTTCGTTCCCGTCGATCCAAAGAAATGCAATATTTGCTTTAGAATCGGAAAATAAGTGGCTCAAACTTGTGCAATGGTTCAGAATTAACGGTTCCTTTGTATTGGGTTGTATTTGCTCAGTTATCAAACTTCGTATATTCATGGATGGGGTCACCTAATCGATCGTTACCAACTTTGTTGTGTTGCAGTCGCTGACTTATTTTTTGAAATATTAATATTCCCTAAATATTTATCCAGACGCCCACCCTTTTTGCAACCAGCTTCAGACCACGTGCACCTGAAGGTGCGTAGGAGAAGGAAGGACAAAGGTTATTCTAAATTCAAAGAAATACTATCGTGGGACAACCTAAAACCATTCTCCCCTATATGCCAAAGCTGTTGAGGATAGTGGTGAAGCCTTTGACACAGTCTCCACCAACAACTGTAATCGGCTGATCCACACATCCTTTTATGGGTACGCAACACAGGGTGACCTGCTTACCCAACTCACGTTAGCTGGGTTACCCAGTTGCTCCCAGTTCCACATCATTACCCCAGGGTTTCAACCGTTGCCCACGGGCATAGGATTGGCTCCCCCCCCCCCCCCTGCAGGGTTTAATGGGTCTAACACTCGCCCGACTGATGACGCTGATGAGCTTTTGGATGGCAGAGAGAATAAATTCCACCTGCTCTCCCGCTTCTCCCGGTAGGAATTTCTCACCTATCAGTAAAAAGCAACAGATTGGATCACGTGACTCACCCTCAAATTTGCGTTTTCACTCCACGTTTATGATCATATATCGACCAGTAAAAACATTTTATTTCAGAGAATCTTTATCTTATCAACTCAATTAATAATTTTAATACAAATACTACTTATAAATAAATTCCGTATTTGCGTCATCACTAAAATCATTTTTGATTCTTCCACAAGCAAAATAATATTCGATTGGCAATGTTTATCAAATTATCGGCATTACGGTCTAAACAAAAAAATGGTGTCAAAAGAGGTGTTAATCGCGCCAATAATTGCGTGCATCGATGCCGACAGTGAATTAAATGCAATCCCGCTGCAATTTCGTCGACTTATTCGCCGCCTAATTTATTGGCTGCTTTTTCCACGTTTCATTTTAGAAAATTGACGTCGAGTAAAAAATTGATTTCTATCGTGATTCATAATTTATACGAGGAACGCCGCGTTCTGCTCATTCCTCGAGTCGTCCGGCCACCGGCAGATGAACAAGAAACGGATGCTGAGCAAAAAGAAAGCTCATTACTGGCAATTTCTAGCGTGTAATCAGATTATATGACAGGTATTGCACGCTTTTGTATCTTGTTATAGAACAAGTGAAATTCGATCTGAATAATTCGCGACATGCAGCACCAGAGTCGCATGACCCATATCTCGATGAACTCTCGCTGTGGAGTCGTCGTTCGCGGGAGAAAAAATCAGCAGCGCGACCAAATTTATAATTCAATGAACACTACCGTTATATCAGTGCTCGGGCATAGATGACGTCCATTCGCTATGCACTTCTGATATGGGGAATTATATCAGGTTCCATGGTAGCGTGCCAAATGGCGCTTGCAATTGCATAAAGGTCTTTGAAAAATCATTATCTATGAAACGTCGTTGGATCGTTCACTAAAACGCGCTTCAATCACATTTTCCGGTATTTCAATGAGGCAATCTAGCTGTTGTATCTTAATGAAGTCATTGGTTTATAAACATCAACGGATGCTAAGCTAATCAATGACTTAAAGAGGAAAAACGTGTGAAGAATTAATTGCAATTTCTTTTCTTTTTTAATAGTTTTTTTCCTTTTAGTCAATTCTTCAAAGAGGTGTTATGCTATGTTAATAATATAGGAACAAGAGCTGCTGGGTCATAAAGCCTCCAAGGTATGCCTACCTCATCCGTATGCTCCAAAATGGATGACCACACACGGGTCTGTTTATTATCGGATCGCGAAAACTCAAAAAATGATTTTGAAGTTTTTAGCCAAGATTTTTATTTCTTTGTAGAGAGATTTCAGTTGCGAGACTACATGTGATCCTGGCGGGAATAACATGGGAACGCGGGTCATAAGCGCTGAAAAATATCAATATTGAAGGTGGATGCGGTACAAAAAATTGGTTTTAAGACAAATCTGTACAGCAATGTTTTATTTTCGATCCGAGTTTGAGTTGCTTTCCCTTTTCTATAAATGCATTTTCCATATTAAGCATCTGTCCAAGTGCATACCAAGTTATTTGACTGGTCATGCTGGAGTAATTGAGAGCCTATTGCAGGGTCGTCGTGTTAGCAGAACCGTGTCTTTGACGAAGATGGCATTTGTATGTAGTTTCTATTGTCGGAAGGTCGGCTATGTATAAAAGGTGCAGGACTGGACCGAATTTGATAAACCAGAAGACACCGGATATTATGTCATGCAATGTAATATCTTCGTCTTAGTATTTTACACAAAAATTGGCTATTTCTATGATAGAATTCATATTTGTACCTACAAAATAGATATCCAATGATAGATGTTGCCTGATTTTAATAAATACGATCGGATTGCCCACACTTTGTCAAATATCTATGTAACATCAATAAAATAAACGAACTGTTGGTAAAAATGATGATTGTAAATTGTATATGATCGTCTATAAAAGGCGTATTTATTTCAAGTATCTATGCGAAATCGACCTGAAGTTTCTAAAGATCTAAAGTTTCGCGTTGTAGCCAGCGGACCGTAAAGTGTTAACATATATACAATTTAATAAATTGATGAATAATATGGAATAGAAATATCAACAATTGATTTTCTATTTATTTCCAAATCGAAATTACACCTCAATTGATCTTTTAGCGAATATATTAGGTTGGTGCGTAAGTTCCTGCCATTTAAACGGTACTTATTTAGAAATGACGTAAATGCTTGTCTTTTTGCTTTAAAGGGGTTTTTTTTCATTGCTTTTAACCTTTCCTTTACTATGATGTATTTACTACACAGTGTTGTCTCGATATACCTATTGAACTTGACAATTTGTTTTATAACAATTCCATAAGCTGGGAATGATTTCAAAGATCTATATTTGAGTTTCATATATAGCAATATAAAATAACAAACAATTAACTTCACACTTTTGTGGTCGGTGATGCATCTGTTGCATCATCACGGGTTCGATCTTTGGCGGCAACATGATGCCACATATGCATCATGAGCGCGCCGACCGTTCGTGATGTTGTTCAGCCATTTTTGCCTATTAATGTGTTACGAAAATAAAAGAACAAGATTACCGTGCAAGCTTGCCAGTTTAATTAGTAGATTTTGCAAAGGTGCTAGTTTGCAAAAGTGGTGACACTCGGCTAATAACGCTACTCCATAATAGTCAAGGGGGAATAACAAAATTGGTCAACGATAAGAATGATGCGAGTATCTTAATTATCAAAACAAACGCCTACTCTAAAGACAACACGAACAATCGAGTTTTGACTTCTAGACACTCATTCTATTCTTAAACCTTGTTCGTAATGTCAGAAAAAAGTGCTTTTTGATAATTTACATAACAATACAATAAATAAACGTTTTTCTAACATAAGTTTTTGCTAATTTGATGCGGCCATGATAGTGTTAAAATTGCAAGTTTTACAATTTTCATCTTACTACCCTGACTTAGCACCTAGTGATTGTCATCTTTACGATCCTTATGGAATTATCTCAATGGTAAAAAATGTTTTTACCTGGAAGTAGTGCAAACAACCGTTGGAAAAAAACGACTTTACTTTCGCACCAGCTCAGTGGTAAGATTCATGCAATCTTTCGTTGAAAATTATCAATTAGATTCGTTCGCATGAAATTGTGGTACTAATATACCCCTCGCCATATAAGGAAGGTTATTAAGTAACAAATGTTCAAATCATACTGCATCAATGCATTCGCTTCAAGCAGTAAGATCATTTGAATCAAACACGGCGATGACTCTGTATAATGAAAGGATAACTCGCAATTTAGCTGTTGGTCATTACAAGACTTTTACGACTTGGATCTTTTGTCGATGCTGTGCCGACAGTGTAATGTATGTCAAACAGGCTCGATCGATTATTGATTGCACCATCTTCATGGACCATAAACGACATAAATATTGTTTTCAGCCGTTATTTAAGGCATAGATCTCGACAGAGACCGCTGCGGCGTATGTAAGTTTAATTGCAACACGGCAAATGCAATCTTTACGATTCTCGATCTGATGATGCTCAATTCTTGCGGACAAGCCAAGCATTTCGTATTACGAAAATTTTCATATCCGTCAATAATTTCAGGCATCATAAACTTCAGGCGTTCTTACAGCGACCTGACGTTTTTCTGCGACAGCATTTTGTAATGCGTATTGGTCAACGACCGTTGTTGAAATACTTATGCCTGTTCGTGTTTTTGTAACAAGTGTATCAGCGGTTTAGCGTTTCGCAAGAAGCAGTCAGCTCGGCAATGTTACCTGCTTATCCTGCATTAGTTTTGATAATTCAAATGATTTTATACAAGCGCCACGCAATGCGTGCATGTTGAAATGAGTAACCTTCTTGGCGGATTTGGTCCAACAAGAAGGCAGGTAGAGGACCACTCCACTGAAGGACGTCCTTTCGTTACTAACCACAATCTGATTTATTTTCTTATTATTCTCAAATGATCTTCTTCAGAATCTACACACTTGCTATTATCCTTCGTAGCATCGTTACCTTTGAGCGACCAAGCGTGGTGCTAGAAAAAATCACCCCTCTTCTAGTCTTGGCTATGTTATTATTTCAAGAGGAGCGGTTTCTTTGTGGGAGCTTAATTTTAATTTGACTTCCTTTTGTTCACCTAATGATTCTTCCTCCTCATACCACAAGCTTTTATAGAAATTCTAAATAAATCTTCAAGCGGATCTGATTCCCAGGCTTAAATATAACTCTGTCCAACTTTGTCCCACCATACACTTTTCAGTTCACATCTCCCCCAAGATTCCAATAATAAACAGTCCGAAATTAGACTTAAAATCCATGTGCACTCTTAAATGTTTCCAATTTCATTTTATTCTTAATAGAATTCAAATTTAACCCTATTAGTGAATAAAATCATTGAAAAAAGGTAAGTATGACCAATCATCATAAAAAATGGAAATTTTTAAAAACCGTATTTGCAAATAAGAAGAATAATCGTTTGGTCATAGTTTGATACTCATAAATATATCATTATATACATTTAAACTTTTTTTTTGTGCGGTAGATGCGTTCTGCGGAAATTCGCACAAAAATAAATCACACAAAAATTCTATGACTTATAAAGAAAAAGTGAAGATGGATGGATGGATTTTAAAAACCGCATAACTTTGAAACTGCCCTATAAAATATATCCAAAATCGCATAAAAAAAGTTAATAAAAAACAAGGAAACAATAAGGCAATTAAAAAATAACATTTTTGGTAACATTCAAAGGACGTCTTGCATCATTGGTAGATTCGTTCATGATGTCAACCTTGTTGAAAAAAGTAGTTTCGAGAAAAACGCATTAAAATATTTCATTATGTTAGGACCGGCCAAGTTTCCACGTCACTAAAATAGCTATAACTCCGTAAGTAGTTGAAATTTTGGAAATTCCTTTGAATAATATATTTTTAAAAGTCGAAACTTTGGAAAAATGCATAAAAACGAAATCGCACAAAAAAAGTCGCACAAAAAGAGGTTTAAGTGTACATTCAATTATATCATTGAAATATCATTATTACTCGGTAAATTTGGGTTAACGATCTATACAATCGTAGGATGTACGCAAGATACTCTCTCTGCTTCTGTCTGTCTTCGAGCTCAACGTGTAAGAAAGCTCTTTCTGAATCACTGGAATTCAGACACAACTCTATGTCTTAACTCTTTAAGGGGTTAAACATTTGAACTTTACCGAATCAAAACTATACTAGCGGGAGGTCTTGGACATGTGCGGTAAAGCGCCAATCGTTAGCTCATGTCATAATTTCGTTCGTTCTTAGGCCTTTAAAGCGTTCAACGCCCTCGTCCGGTCCAAATACGACTATATCGAACGAAAACCCATTGTTTATGTATCCCTAAATCTCGGGAGATTATTTCGTAACATATTATTAAATTGTTTACCAATTTAATCATGCTATCATGTCGGACGGGCTCTGTTTTTCTCATCAATTTCCCCAATTAACTTCCTGTTTGTTCTGCATTATCTCGAAACCAATTCATCACACGCGATGGCATTATCTACAATTCACTCTATTTCTGGCAAACACTCGATATATTATAAATCAATTTACAAAAAAATCTATTTGTTCATTAATTTATGAATCAATGGTGCATATTTGTAAACACATCTGCAGACACTTGATCGATCGATCTTCTCTCCGAATTGTGATCCTATTGTGCGCTTTGAAAGAACTATAATGGTTGCTTTTTAGCAAGCGAAATTGATGCTCTTGAAAACATAAAACAAATCATATTGAAATATAGTCCAATGCATTGGGATAAATCCATACTTGTTCTTAATCCATACAAAATGTAAATAAACAATTATTTGAACGTTGCAATACTTTAATCAAGTTATTGCATTACAACTTTAGCCACGTTTATCGAAGCTCTAGCCACCTTGTATTGAAAGTAGACGATGTTAATTTAACAATAATTAACATAAACTACTTGTAGATTAAAAATCAGCTTTGTAGATTTTAATCGCATCTGGATCTGAACCCTAACTATCATAATAAGAGTCCGGGATCTAATCCACTATACTGACACTTGATTTATCATCAATCTCTTTTTAAACACTTTTATCGAGCTGATATTTATGTGCATATGAGCACGTTGGTATAATTATCATAATTATCCTAGTCTGCAAGTCTTCTAAATGCACAGACCACTACTATTACATAAAATGTTGCTAATTGACATAATTGCAAAGAACGACAGCCTGTGCAACAATGTTTCATGACTCGACAGGATAACATCCCAAACTTGGACGCAATAAATCTCCATTGATTATGGTCAAGTATGCTAGCCAACTAACCCTTTGGACGGCCGCGACATTTTTTAAGGCTACATTAAGGACATATCTCAAATACTTAAATACGCATTAACTTTCATTTTATCTCCTGCCAAGTCCATAGGAGCAATCGCAAGATTTATGAGACCAGCTTTAAAATTATAATGACCGGCGGTCAATTAGCACTACACGCTTCAGAAACACATAACTACCATATATCTTCGACTTAACTCCCTTTCACTTGTGCTTTATTTGGTTCCACAATCGACATTATATATTTACTCATAACTCACACGTGATTTATCATAATTTATTTCGTATTGTACCATAAATACGGTCCAAAAACGAACCAAGAACAATGGAACTATTTACGTGTTGAGTGCATTTTTTCCGAGGAACAATTATTTAATTTTATGAAGTTCGTTTGTAAAGTTATTGTTTGGTTTCGCAAACTTTTACTCTTTAAAACAGATTGTATCAAATCGCTAATTGTACGTACTTTCTACTGGTGCGTCTTCGCAGATTAACACACTTCCACGGCATTCAAAATGTGGCATCATACGGACGCGTGAATTTTTTATGTGATCGCTAATCACTTTTAATGAGCATTTTTAATCATACTTTGATGATGGAAGACGAAAAAATTGTCAGTCTTGCATAATTGAATTTTAATCTGTAATTAACTCAAGCATGGATGGAATGAATGATAAAGATTTAGTACGTTTTTTATGCAGTTACTGTAGGCAGGTCATGTGGCAAGGCGAAGTGACGAAACATAGCTATCATGGAATCAATAGACAACATTCATTAGTTGACTTTTTTTTATGTCTAATCCGATTTAAAAAACCTTTTGAGTAGTGAGCTAATTTAAAATCATTATAAACGTAGATGCTATATTTGTATGTCCACCACTTATCAACCATACAAATCCACTTATCTGTTAGGACCATCGCAGCATGTATGAAGCTTGTACATAAATAAATAAACACTGGCGATAGCACACAATATTCGGACATTTCTTTGCGTAAACATAAACAATACACTTGAAATCGATTCATTTGGGCTATCATTATTAGTCGTTAAATTTGGGTTAAAAATCAATATTATCATACGACGTACGCAAGTTACTCTCTCCGTCTCTGTTTCTCATCAAACAACGTGCAAAATACTCTCCGTCTCTGTCTCTCTTCGAGCTTAATGCATAATAATGCTGGACACAACACTGTGTCTTACCTCTTTAAGGAGTTAACCCTCATTACTCCTAAGTATCATAAACCTAAATTGTGCATATTTCAGTTACAAGTTGAATGTGCCTTACATGATCAAATAATCATACAGCTCTTCACAGGGCAGTAACAAGGGCGTGGCAAAGCAGGCGACCACCACAAGCGCAACTGGGCTTGAGGCGCAAAAAAAAATTCTACTTTACATGAATCAACACTGATTAATTCTGTCCGTTTTTATAATATATACTAAGTTATCTAATCCCTCTTTTCTTCGTTATCGTTATGTTCAGGTATGGCATCCGATCGCGAGGTGCTCATTCGTCATAGCAGCGGTCCGAAAAGCAGACCGATTGAACATACAAACTTTATGGCCACTCAATTCTCTTGTGGGGCGTTTTGCGGCATTTTCTATTGATCTGTTCGATCACGGAAGCAACGTAGAATCTCGACACTATCATAGTATTTTTTTACAACGGTAACCGCCATCTATACGTTAGGTTGTGTGCTTTTGCGACTATCTTTGTATATTATTTTAAAACATACATTATAATAGTATTTAATATATTGCATTTATAATCAACAATGCTTATGAATCTGCATTTAAAATACAACAGTTTAAATAATATTTAATATTAAAGTATATTTATAAATTACAATTATTCATACAATCGCGTATACGACGATATATCGGCGCTGGCATTTTTTTGCAAGTGTTGACAACGCCGATAAATCGGCATCTGGCATTAAAATAGTTAAATACACTTGATGCTTTTGAAAATAGTAATTTTTTCGCTTTTATCAGTGTTTTATGCGAGATATTTTATACGTTCTAATTTTTAAATCTACTTAAAGTAACTTCAAAATATAGCACCGAACGCTCCTACGTTTGTTGGCTATTGACATTGTCAATTTCAAATCGTTCTTAAATATTTATATTGGAGTATAGATAAAAGAAACCACTTGTTCCAATATTGGAACACTGATTGAAAATGAGTTACTCTAACGTTTATTTCATTGTCATCTAGTTTTCTTGGTATTTTTCTTTTAAGCCATGACTAAAACACATTCCTTATGTGTAGATAAATCCAAAGTGCCTGGATTATAACTGAGCGTTAAAGCCTTAATGTCAGGGTTATGGCAAAAAATAATTAGAACCCATATCACAATTGATTCTTCGATTTTGACGCCATAATAAATATATCAAATTCTGTAGTTTCCATGGTTAATTGTTGTCCATGTATTGATAAAAAGGAAAGTGTTCTCGCAGTGATGTAAAGCTGCAGCAGCATGCTCCATAAGAAAAATCCTTGAAACTGAAATGTCATCTAGCTCCAAGTACCAAAAATAGAACCAGGCGACAAACGTATTTACAGCAGATTCTATGTACCAAATGCGTCAATTCCAGATATCTAGCATTCGAATATTATTCGTCACGATCTGTTTATTTCGGCGAATCATTAGAACAACAACGTATGTCGGCAATTATGTCGTAAATTAACGTAAACAACGCATTGTTCAAGGTAAAAACTTAAACCGAGGGCTAACCTCGATGATGCGACCTGAAATTCAGTCTGTATGACGTAAAATCCCACCTCTGGTGCTGATAAGCCGAAGATAACAGGATGACGCTCGGAAAATAATCGTAATTCACTCCCATAATGGTATATTAGTAGTAATACAGTTACAAAATAGATAATTGGCTTCGAGTGCTTCGATTGTGCACCGTGTCGTATCAGTGCCTCGTTTTTTTCGTTCTTGATTTTGTTGTAATTTTCCTTATGTTTTACTTGTGAAGTTGTGAAATTCTGCCCGAAAATGTCAATCGGATCAATATCCAGCACAGAGATATTCGATGAAACCTTCTTCGACGACGATGAGCCGTTCAACGATGATTTTGATCAGGTCGGTTCTATGGATAGAGGTTAAGTTTAGTGATATAGTGTTGCTTATTTATTGAACTTTTCCATCATTAATGAATTGCGCGGTTCAATATTTAAGAAGACGCTGTTTATTAAATTCACTGCTTGAATGCCACGTAGATCTTTACTCTTTAGGGAAAAATAGAGACGAAATGGCCTGCGTGCATCATCTATTATCGAATTGAAAAAGGAGACCCAAAAAAACAAAGAGAAAACTCCCAACTGCGAGACTCTTTGACGGTGAACCTCTGCTTCAATGTATGGTCAAGGATGACAAAAAAAAGCACTTTCGCTAATAATTATGCCTCATGCTATACCATTTTTTATGCAATATATTATACTGTGCAATAAAGAATTGTGATAAATATTAATCATTTTATGATATAAAAATATTAATTTGTGATGATGTCCCACTACAAAAACTATAGGCAGAAAAGCTGTTCAACTCGCATCCAGGCTATAATTAATGGGCAGCAGCCCTGGGCGTCCAAATTTTTAATCTATAATTATTAACGGGATATCCAGAATCCTTATCGACCCAAAGATTCTTAGGTCTCATGGGCGTATTCGGCGATCACAAAACTCATTCGTCCAAGAACTACTTATTCGACTGCAAACCGGTCATTATAAGAACAATTTGCTTCTTGCAATGCTCTTATGATATCCCCATTGAAAACAATAAATTTCGTAACGTTCGTCTGATAATAAAAAATAAAAAAAATAATGGCAAACACTCGATTTTTTCATACGTACCTGTCGTGAAGAATGTGTTAAATCGTAATATTCTCGTTTTCGTCTCATAAAAATTACAGGTTTTGGGTCGATGCGTTTATTGTGGTATGTAAAAAAAATCATACCTGCTTTTATATCTGAGGATCATTCCGTGCCGGCGGTCCAAGAACCTGAGGATGCACCTTGCTGCAAGTGCTGCATGCTACATTTATCAGATTATCATTGATGATAAAGCCTTAAAATCAAACTCATTTTCTGCCTTGTTCCAACATTATGAAACCAAGCTGTCGCATTGTTTTTAACAAAACACTGTAATGGTTAGTAATTTGAGTTTATCTAATCTTCAAGCACAATTCTTATGTACATCTCAACCTTGTCCTATTATTAAATTGTCCTCAAACAAACCAAACACAATGTCTTTCAAATTATTCACACTTTATTGTTATGATTGCACTTTATGACAATACCTGTACACATTTGTTGGCAATAATTGTTATATGGCGGTATAAAAATATACGATTGAAAGATACGAAGTTTTAACATTATTTTGAGCTTGAATGCATTGAATGTATGATATCTTGTTTTCAAGCAGGGGTTCATAATGTGTTGACGATCTCATATTTAAGACTATTTTTGCCGGAAGAAAATCCAAACTTTAATATATCAGAAATGTCATCACATAAAGTTGCCAACATATATAAAAATTTGATTATTACTATGAAAATATACACCTTAGGCAATTCAGGTATCAAATTTCTTCGCCATTGCAAATAATATATCATAAATAACAGTTCTTTATACAACTTCAAAGTAAGGTTTTTTCTGATCAGAATACAAGTTTCAGCTGTTTTCCCTCCAATTATTTAGATACATTTATGATCATTTGGTAATAACCTTTTTATTGTGCTTCATTTTGCTAAATATGCAGTTATAAGAATGGAGCACATCTACTTTACATGCATCAACACTGATTGACTCTGTCCGTTTTTATAATATACACTAAGTTGGCTAATCCCTCTTTTCTTCGTTATCGCTATGTTCAGGTATAGCATTCAATCGCGAGCCGTTCATTCAGCGGTTCGAAAAACGGACCGATTGAGCATATAAACCTTATGGCCACTCTGTCCTCTTTCAGGGCGTCTTGCGACATTCTATATGATCTGTACGATCGCGGAAGAGACGTAGCGTCTAGACACTTTCTGGCTGTGGCTGCCATCTATACGTTAATTCGGGTACTTTTGGAACTATCTTTGTGTATTATTTTAAAACATACATTATAATAGTATTTATTGTATTGCATTTATAATAGTATTGGTTAACATTAAAAAATAAATTGGATTTCCGGAGGAGGGGGGGGGGGCGTACAAATCCGCTTATCTGTCAAGACCGTCGCAGCGTGTATGAAGCTTGTACATAAATAAATAAACACTGTCGATAACACACAATATTAGCACACCCCTTAAATAGGTAAGATACACTCCGTCTCTATCTGTCTACGGGCTTAAAGTCTAAGAATCGTCTTTCTGAATCATTGGAATCCGACACAACTCTGTATCTTACCTATTTAAGGGGTCAAAATTTAAGCAATTTTCCTTGAAAGACATCCAAATATTTTCATTTATATTAACTACTCTCTTGCATTAAATTTTTACTGCACTAGCATTTAACTGCTGCAATAAGATTTCTAGTTCTACTGAATCGTAAATGTATTCCTATCCAAGAAGATAGTTTTCAGGAAGACCTCATTTGCTTACAAATTGTAATTGTCTCTTGTATTGCAGCAAGCTTTGATTATTGCATTTCGCAGCACAAAAATCTTGATTGGTAAATACCACCCAAACATAATGCAATCAACTTTGACAAGTACAATTATACGTTGATGATAACATTTAGTCTGGTGTCTTTTTTTTTTGCATTTAAATACTCTCATGGATCTATTTTATCGTGCCTCTTAAACACACTTAAATCATTGTCCGAATTTGAGAGATTATTGCTAACAATGGCTATGATATTACATAATTTCTGTATCATCAAACCGCGCTAAAGATATCGCCACCCACCTGCAAATCGTATTTTCAATCCTGGCGTTTTAAATAATTCCATATTTTTTAGATTGTATCTTCTTAGAATGTATGACCTAATGTCAAACGATTGAGGATTTATTAATAAAGGTTCGTATGGATCCTTGTTTGATCAGCTGCGCAGCTGGGTCTTGCTGGCATTCATGGACTTATCGACGCTCTTGTCTAATATTCCGTTCAGATTGGATTCTTCTAAGGACGCGAGTTTCAAGTGTGTACAGATAATGGTGGACGTATTTAACCCTAGCCCTCTGTCAGCACGCAGAGCGCGTTAGGGCATGAGCCAGTGGGAGAAACCTGTTCTAGTTTTTCGATTCAGGCGGGTCTAGTTTTTATTATACACAAGGAAAAAACAAGTACTGGAGATAATGGCGACCGACGCTGCCCACTCAGCTGCCTCGGTCCAAGTGGGTAAATACGTCAGATTTTGATCTCAATCCACGAGACCACCTACCCGAGGGTCGTCCAATTTCGGACCGAAAACTCATCGCATCGGCGACTTCCTCCTCGTCGTGCTTTGTAATCGGGTCTTTGATTTCGGCACATTGCGAAAAAAAAAGAAGATAAACACCATCGTCGTCTATTGTGCCGGGGAATTGTGTCTTTATTAAAAAATATATTAGTATCTGCAACGTACGCTCGTTTATGTATGTATGTGCGTGACTGTGCGGCACGTTTTTCCTTTAGTGGTCAAATGAGATCATTCGCTTTCAAATCCACTTTTTGACACGTGCTGCACCGGCTGGATGGCGAATTGAATATCGATGACGTTCATTGTGACCAAGAAATGAGATGCATCATTCGAGGACGCAATTTAGCGGTTGAGAACAGCATTCCCGGACGAGATATCACGGCTATCGACTTTTTCCTTATTTCTTTTGATTTAAAGAGATTATAAATGCTATTCAATTTCGAAATTACAGACAAATTTTGATGTATTTCAATTTGGATTCAACTTTTTTTTTTTCAAAAATGTTTGAGAACCAATGAAATTTGTCTTTGTTGCTAATCTTCAGAATGTCCATAATACGCATACAAAGTTGCAACATTGTATTTCTAATAGTTTTGAAGATTCTATAAAAAACACATTATTATAATTCTATTTGAATTGCTTCAATTCATATTTGTTTGTCATTTAATGTTTTTCTATTTTTTATCTCATGTGCATCAAAGATAAGAACAGAATTAACTTTACTTGTGTATAAATACATATATAGTAAATCTAAATTGTCTTTTATCATTTTTTATACGATGATTGATTAAATATTGATGTTCAATCGATCTGATACTGATGATTTACTATACTTGTAGGTATCATCGTCTTATATATTGAAGTAGAATGGATGAAATATAAACATTTGTTTTATGCACACGTTTGTACACGTTCCTAACATTTGAGGATCTACTGATTTTTTACCAATAAAAATTTGGACTATAATAATAATTTTGGTAACATCTTCCCATAGTGGACTACTATTTTGACAACGGGATGCGATGTATTTGATAGAAAATCTAATTCATCACTACTATTTTGGAAGTCCGGAAACATTTCCATAGTATATTTTGCTGTTTTTTATTGGTTGCTTGCAATACATTTTTGGCATTAATCACTTAACTCAACCATTTGAGTACAAAGCAGTGTTATTTGCGAGAAATTTCCGCCAAAAGTGCGGTGTAGCGATATATAGACGTAGAACTGCAGTTAGAAATTTTAAATGATTTTATGTCCGCATAGATTTTACGAGTTTTTAATACGATTATTCATGATTCAAAGAAGTTCATTTGAAACTTTTCTCTTAAAGCAAAAGCCTATAAAGTCACTTCTTTAATGCTTCCATTCATATGATAATACTGACGAGAGCACTTTATAAAACTTGATCTGGTTTAAAGATGAAGATGTTTGTTAATGAGACCTGCTTTTAGCTCTATAAATGGGCTTATAGCAATTTCGATATAAGCTTTGATTTCCTCACCGAGACCCAGATAAAAGTAGAAAAGTGTACACGTCCCTCCCTGACTCCTCTTTCAGTTGGTACATCATCGCTGCTTATTATTTCTGATTGATTCCAGTATTCATCGTCGAATATCCATGCTATCTAGCTCAATCATGCATAATCTGTTTATAAATTAAATGCATCTTATGTGATTAAAAAGATCTTTTCTAAATCCGAATTGATCCCAGCTGATATCTTCTCCACAGCGTCTTTTTAATTCTACTTTGTATAATTCCTCATAGAACAATATACCCGCTCAGGGACTGATATTAAATGTATTTCATAAAAATATTAATGATGTCACTTTCCAAGTATTGCAAATTATTTGATTACAATTATGTTGACAAATGAGATCAGCGATAAATTCATTCACTTGTCATAAAATGCATTAAGCTGAAATCGTAAAATCGCTAACGTCCAATAATCTACACGATCTGTTATCTTCATCTCATTGTTTCCTCAAACGGATCCGCTATTATGGCGAATGATCTTCTGAAGTTCTTCGCGTTTTCTGACGATCCAGAGAACTAGCCTTGAAACGATTTGGTGCCGGTCGATTCAAGGTGTCTTAGTTCGCATTTTAATGATGTAAGACTACTATTGATAATAATTTATAAAAAAAACTGGTTCTGCTCGAAACTTGAATGAAACCGTTCGCCATGTGTGTGTACGGCTTTTTAACTGCTTTTCATCTGACTTGTTATGGATGCGTCAAACTGCACGACTTCTGGTCGAGTTTATAAATTTGTTTTGGTCCATAGATCAGACGTCGTGATTCATCGAGACCTGAGAGGCTTTTGGAATTTTATTATTTTCAATCTTGATGGGATATCACAAGGTCAACCAACCCTTAAATGCATCTCCACTGAGCTAAAAATGCATTGATATTCGGAATGGTAACTAGTTCTTATATGCTTTCATAACCATTCATTAAAACACATGAGAACTCTTCAACATAAGCCTATTTACTTCTTCTTCTTAACCCTCTTTGTGCCGAACAATGTACTTTGTACTGTCACCATTTGCGAAAAGTGCCAACGACGATATATTGCTACGCATGCAATGGCGCTCTAATATTCAAATTGCGCATTTACTTCGAAAATATCTCAATTTGACATTAATTTATGAGCGTAGACCAAAATAAGGATTTGGGTGACTTGAATGAATGGATATATGGCTGCAATATGAAATACATAAAATAATAATAGAGTGTTGACGTTATACTAACCACAATAAAATGATAAAATACATTTGGCGTTAATTTGTTCTCTATAAGTAGAGTTTTTTTTTCCATTAGGACTAAATTATTATCTAGTATGATATGGTTAAGTTGGGATAGATTAATGTTCGATTGGGATAAAACTGAACCGAAACGATCAATTGAAAATATTAACACATTCCCATCGGATTGCGCATATGTGCGTCCTTCGGATATTAACGGTAGACGCGGGAGATGCACCTGTGCGTCTTAAGCCATTGTACACTACTTAAATACATAGATTTAAACATTATACATTTTGATCTGTTTTTATGCGATAGACACGTTCCACGTGGAGTCGCATATAAAAAAAACGCATAAAAAAAGACTCGAACTACATAGAAAACTGAGGGATGGGTTCCGTCATTTTTAAAAAGTGCATAACTTCAAATCAGTGTGATATTACAACGTGATATGGATACATGAAATTCTTAAGCTCTCGTTAGAATTTGAAAGCTCATTCAAAATTTGAGTCATGTACAATAAATATATTTTCTAATTGATTGCAAAGTTGACTAGCTTTGAATTGAATATCGTCTTCTGTTTCTTCGCTGCCATATAACATTAAACCAATAACATCATCGTCATTCAGGGGAGTCTCCTCAAGCAATTCATCGACATCATTTTGAAAAAAAGTATCGAAGTTTTCTCCATCAAGTTGATTTGTCGGAGTAATGATTTCAGCTGACAATCAGATTTCAGTTATCTGAGATACACATGAAACATTTTCTAGCTTATCCAGTATATGTTCTTAATATAATACATTTTAAAAGTGGAAATGATGTCCTGATCTAGTGGCTGAATTAAATATGTCATGTTGGGCGGAAGAAACACTATTTTCACATTTGGATGTTCTACATATGGATACTTGAACGCATAAAAAAGGCTTCGTTCTCTATAGAAAAATGAGGGATGTGTTCCATTATTTTTGAAAATCGCATAAAAAGATCAAGCCGCGCCAAGCGAATGATAATATTATGCATAGCCCGTCGGGAATGTGTTAATACTTCCTATCTCCCAAATTTTCGACTTAATCTTGATCGTACAATGTAATCTTACAGCATGATAATATTAGACCGCATACCATAGGAGGAAAAAATGATTTAGCATATCATAATGTTTCATTCTTCATGCATCCGAATTCCAGTGAATAGACAAACAAAGATGGAGAGTGTCTTGCACGTTGATTTTGGAGAGTAACAGAGACGGAGATAGTGTCTTGTGTATATCGTACGATTTTATATATGGTTAACCCAAATTTATCGATTAATAATGCTATGTGAATGATATAATGAATCGATTTCATGTGTATTGTTTATGTTTACGCAAATAAATGATCGAATATTGTGTGCTATCGACAGTGTTTATTTATTTATGTACAAGCTTCATACGCGCTGCGACGGTCCTGACAGATAAGTGGATTTTTACAACGATAAGTGTCGGACAGGCAAATATAGCATCTAAGTTTATGATGATTTAAAATTACAAGACCGTATGATATTGATTACAGCAATCAACCAAACCTCTTGATTTGACTTCATGTTACAAAGGCAATAATAATTCATGACAATTCAGAAGAATTATAAACAGATATTCATTTTATCTTCATATCTTCTTTATTTTAGGCTGTCTTTCAATCGTCGTTCAATACAAGTGTAGTGCGTGAATGACTTGAGATGTTCATACCCAGTACGTAGTCATCATCAATCATCTTTTGCCAGGCGTCTTGCAGCATCTATCTTGTCACATGCTCCCACTTTTAAAATTGTCAAAATCCAGCCCAATATTGACTGACGCAATTCATAATTGATCGCAACCAAATGATTTAACCATTCATCTTTTTCCATCAGTTCTACACAATTGTGTCAACGTTCTTCGTTAGGCGTACAAGGATTCCTTCACGCGTATCGCAGGAATTCAGCTGTTATTTTTAACTACCTTGTAAAGCTGTGTTTTATTGTTCACATTTACGACGACGCATTTCTTTGCATTACATCTGTAATGCTGTTCAACAGCACACACTGGTCACGACAAAACAGATGTAACTAATGGTCCTTTCATTGCTTTTAACACGAAATCGTCCATTGCTGGAATTTGAATTCGGGAGATAGTTTAATGGACCCTCGAAGCTGTGATTGATTTTCGTAGCGTGGAAGATAATCGATCGAGGCGGAGAATTATTTGTATCGAAACGTTTCAGGTCATTGCATGTGGATGCATTCTTTTGCATCGTGCACTTTTTGTGATCTTTAGCGACCACAATATTTCAAAGAAGCTAAATTTTATGCTCCACAATAATAGATGATGGATCATCTATAACCGCCAATTTTCTTTGCACTGATTCTCGAACACATTGCCGTATTTTTTCTTGGAGCATTTGTCAGTCACGTAGCATTGATTTCACACACATTATCCATATTCAGTTATTCTGCATTGGTGCTTTGTGCTAATGTAAACCGGTTTCAAATTTTAATTATTTTTTCTTGAGACAACTCCAATAAATGGCCATTATGGTTGTATGAATTGACCGTTTTCTTCTACTTTCAAGGTTTCGTCGATTCTCTCGGTTTGCAATGATTTCAGGCTAATCGATCAATTATGTCACAATGAACAATGGAAATTCTGCTTTTAGCGAATATGTTAAACTTCCTGCGCGTATTAGAAAGTGGTATATCTGTTTTAGACTCAAACATGGGAAATTCTCTCACCTTTAAATGCGCCAGGGTCAAAATAATAGCTTTCCATATAATATATCTTCCATTTAGATTGAACAACACTTTCTTCCTTTAATTGCATTGTCTGGTTAGGGCTATCGATCGCTAGAAGGTCAGTTTATATGTGAAATTTATTTAAATTACGACCTAACAACAATCAAAATACTTTCTTTACCACGTAACGTGCTTCATATTATACAATGCGTGAAGGTCTTAATGCTTTACAATCATTTATTTACATTTTGCAGTACATGAATCATCTAAAAATATAATATAACGAATTGAAATGAATACCAAAAAAAATGCGTGAGAATCTCGTGTGGTGGTTCATTTAATGCTTTGATTTGTCAATGGAAATTATTAACTTAAAGATTAAACTGTGTTTGTGTAATATATAATAAAACAGGTACGCTACTTGTCTAGTGATTGCTTTATGCTGCATATAGACACACAGTAAAGACGGCGCGGCGCATGTGCGTAGCGTCTCTATAATTCATGCGACAGGAGCCGTAACAGAGATAGGAAACGTCGCAGACTGATAATTTGAACATGAGAAAGCTGTGCGCAGAATGGGTGCCGCGGTTGCTCACTATGGAATGGAACATTTTTTTTCCTGTGGGAGGGGAATCTTGCATAAGACACCCTGGGTTTGATCCTAGGGTAGTTTCAGATTCTTACTGACTAAACCCCTCCCTTGCCCTACATTGCCTCTCTAAGCGCGAGGGAGAAACTAGCTACACTTTGTAACTTAAAACTAGCTAAAACACCGGCATAAATTAACAATATAAACAGATAAATATATGTACATATATATGGGTTTGTCTAAAATCGTTCGTGGCATATTTTGGCGCGAGCCATTTATGTAAATTATGGCCACAAGGCCTATGTGTCCAACCGGTCCAATTTTCGGACCGCTGACATGATGAACGAGCGCCTTTCGATCGGACGTCATGACCGAACATCTCTACAAAACGATTACAAACTCTCATTACAAAACGAAGTTGTCCGAATAAGACGGATCTGGTGGGTTTTTAAATTTAACAATCGGTCGAAAATATTGCTGTCTTTATTTTATTGCGGGCTTATGCCGGCTGAGGCGACCCAATGTTTAGGCGAAAACGAAGAAAAGAGGGATTAGACAACTTAGTATATATATCATAAAAACAAGTCAATCAGTGCTGATTCGTGTGAAGTAGAAAAAAAACACGTGTAACTCTCAACCGTGTTGGCATTCTATGTTTTACGCCCGTGACGGACGCCTGCTTTGCCACCCCCTTGTTATGGTCCTGCATGCGATGGATATATTGTATATACTTCAAAAATATTTTTGAAGAACTTCTTTGTCCTTGTTTTCTCATAGTCACTCGCTGTCCCAAATTATTGATAAATCATGTATAGCTTCCCGGTTTCATTGCGACATGATATTTTATAGTAATCCAATAAATTCTTCAAGAATGGACGCTCTCTGGGTTTATAACGGTTCGCCTTTATCCGATATCGGAATTAATCACACTTCGAGAAATACGAATTGTTCGAGAAGTAAGAAGCACTCCTGGACCAATTACGGACGTCTCGTTGTAATCAGCCACATTACCGTATTTGGCTCGGTGATTGATCACGTTGGCCCGCAATCGCCACATAAAAAATGGACCCTGAAAACGAATGGACAGTCGATTTCCATAACATTTTCCATTTAAAGGCGCCATTAATTTACGATCGAGTGTGTTTTTATATGAATTTTATCTGGCCGCTGTGGGGATCGTCGAGAATCTAGAATTGACTGCTCGAGAGTCGGCTTCCGCCATAAAAACTGGTATCTTTCTTCGATTGGGACACATTCGGAGCAGACGAGAAGAAATTGACCGTCTGTTGTGGATCGTTTTTGCTGTACGACAAAATGATATTGTTTTAGCGACTTTTAGTTAGACTTTGGTCCACGATATAAACGGCGATTGTATCTTTATTGGACGTGTGTCGCTTTGTATCAGATGTAACTATATTTTCTCAAATAAATATGACACAATTACGAGTCAATCAATGCGTTTTTGTTCAAGAAAGATCGATGAAGACCTTGCTTTTGACTAACCGAGGAGATTCTAATTCTTCAAGGTTCTGTTGACTATGACATATTTGACATCGACAAAGATAAATGTCAATAAATAAGGAGTTACAGTTACATTATTCAAAGTCGATTACCCATCTCTGTAGTAACATTCAACAAAATTGATTGATGCAGTTCACTTCTTTTGCGTTTGCGAAATCTATCCAAGCTAGAAAATTTTAACCTTTTCAACACCAGTCCTTTGATCCATAAAAAAAGTTACTCAGTACCGCCATGATGTCATGTCCGATTATATAGCCGCTCTGCTTCATCATTTCTTTCTCAGTGCTCGAAATTACATCTCTAAATGTCAATGATCAACCAGATTGCAAAACGAAAGTCGAAGGTGCTCTTTTGTTTTTAGCTTCCCACAACTTCTCTCTCTTGAATAGAATTCGATAAGTCTTCTCATACAAAGCATCAAGATTGACAATAGTAAACTCCTCATATTCTCTTCGTTGGCCTTCCTTATGTACACTACCAGCATATCTACTAATTTATGGATCGACATAAATTGGTATGTAAACACAAACGTGTACTTTCTACGTTTATGTAAATACAGTATGTTCAGAAAGTCTTTCCATTTGTGGTGATTTACTTTCTCTCGATGAAATTGCATAATTACTGCATAATATTTATTCAATTAAAAAAAAGTTTGAGGGTCATAGATTTAATATAATTTTCATGCTACGTGTTTTCTGCAAGTATTACATTAATTGCTCGCACTTCATAAATATACTTATTGCAAACTGATATGGCCAATTATGTATATTATTAGATAATATTTTTTAATATATAAACATCCTTTAATAATCATAATACCAACATATTTATAATTTAAAGCCCCACGCTGATTCGTCAAGACTATGCTATCCTCATCGCGGCTGCCTCATGCAGTACAATCAGAAGTGAATCCCGATGAGGAAAACCACTCCGTGATGGGATCATATATGATTATTTATTTGATGATTAAGAGGACATTGAGGCACCAAATTGCAATAGTATGAGGCTCTGCTATTGAATAAGCTTTGGCTGACGACGGCTTTAACGAAACCAAAACAACATTTTAATAATCAACCGAATATGTTGTCCAACATGTTTACATAATTTGCTCCCAAATATTATTAACGTGTTTTTATTAACACATTTTCCATCTATTCGTCTAGTTGTTGATCCTTAAATTCCGTATTTCATCCGATTTTCGTTATTCAAACTCGATTTTGCTACCTCTTGATAATACTTGTGTACTTAAGTTTTTCAACGAGTTTTTATCACCGTATCAGTACGGGATATATTTAGAACGACCTTGTTTTGCATATTGTTTAAAAATAATCTCAAACAATGCGTACATTTGTAAGCTTTTATGATGTTCCGTGACATTTTTAAGAAGCATGTCACTCCGCGACGTCAAACGCTGCTGAAATATCTCGTCTATCGGACTCAAACGCGGCAAGACAGATGTACCCTTCCATTTTGCGTATTCAATGGCCTTTTTTATAGTTTGTAGTAAGATATCTCGGTGTTTGAAGGTGTTGTTTTTTTGTTTTTGAGCTATCAATTACCATTTATCGGCGCGTTTATCGCGCATTTGCATGACAGTTTGACGTTTTTCAACAATCGCCCGACGTGCTGATTTCGACGTATCTTCGTATTTTCATCGAAGCCGTTCCATTCGCTGAACATCCTTCAGCAACTCAACAGGCGCGTTTAATAAGAAATACAGTAAGTGGATTTTGTGTCGTTCATTCGTCATGTCGCGGTGTACTACCGAAATTTCTAAATTTCGACGTGACCAGGCTTCAATATGGTAATCGGATAGCATGATAATGGAATAAAAAATCCGAATCATCGATATTTTAGAAATGCTCTTGCCTTTTTATACTTATTGTTGCCTTTCGAGAACATTTTTATTATATTTCCCATTGTAATACTTTTCGTGACATTTGACAATTCTAGTGCGGCGCATTCAAGAAGAGAAAGTCTTCAGCAATTTAACAGTGCTATTGATAGACAATTACCCATTCCCATTTGTTTTCCACGAGATTCTATTCATGTATCATTTTTTTAAACTAAATTGCTGCTCTACGCTATTGAAGAATGTTCAGACGATTTAACGTCTTCATCGTCCATGTAGCCGTGCCATTTTTCAATAATGCTTATTAATGGGAAACATGTGATTAGGATCGCAAAAACGTATTGTTTTTTGTCTGTTTGGTTATCCAATGACACGTTTCATGTGTACAATTGTGGATGGTAATAATGCAAAAAGCTGTCGGTATAAAACATACGAACGCACAGGTGAATAAAAAATATTAACAAAGGTCATACTTTTCCAATAATTCGTGCTTACGCTAAATGAGTCAAGGCAATTTAATTTTTTTTGTTTTTGGTTTCGTCGAGTTGTAATTATTTCCTTCGTGTGGTTGAAAGATAATTTTTTTTGTTGAACGAGGAAGGATAACTTCTTTGGAGTATGAAAAGAAGGGCAATATTTCAATCGACAATTTTGTCCGCATAACATTAAAATGTCAAGACTACTTATTCTGTTTATTGTGTATGGTATTTAAATTCAATAAAATCAATTAACCGCATATAAAAATTAATCAACATGCCATAACAATTAGCACATCACTTACTTTGAGCGAGCTGCTTTTTGCGCGATATTTTGATTGAATCTAACATTAACCCTTATTAGACGGTTGTGCATTTCATTTAACCCAAACAATAATATTTTATATTTATTTTATTAGGTGGGTTCGAAAGTTTTTGCCATTTTAACAACTTTTTTAGTTATAATTCTAAAAAACATGCTTTCTGAGATGAATCCCACGTTGAGCAGTACAATAAAATTGATCATGAATTTCCAGAACACAATAAATACAGTCCTTTGACTGACTTACAAAAACGTGTAGATAGATTAAATATTGATTAATCAAACATTTAAGGGCACCCCCATAAGCTAAAAATGATGACAATTAACTCCGTTTGAGTACCATCTGATTTATCAGGAGAAAACGTATCAAATAGACTGAATATTTGCAGATTTTTACTCGCTGGGCAAAACATTAACCATTTTTGAATCAGATTTTAACGGGTGAGGAATAGTAGATTGTATGCAATAATATTACAAGAAAATGACATCGATCAATCCCCACAGAAACACTTATTTCTTTCCCCAAAGAAGAATTGCACAAATCCATAGTAGATTTTGGGCGGTCCGGTCTTTTTCTATCCGTCAAAGTCCTATTGATATAATGCAACCCCTCGGAAAAAATCTTCATTTTTAACATTTCTTCTGCTTGAAAATCCTTAATTTTAAAATGTAATAATGTAGGAACGAATCACTATACTTAATTCGGCTGATAATATTCTAGGTGTTTGGTGGGATTTTAACGCTTTCGCGCGCGGTATCGTCATTTTAATTGGTTTCGTGAATCCGATTGCCGACAATATTCATGAATACCGATTAGTGCTTATAAGCAATCGCCAAAACAAACAATGAGTCAGTTATTCTGTTTCGTGTTTGCCTCTTGATTTCACTAATCGTTGTTATTGATAACATTCCAGCGATAAGACCGAAGTTTTATCGCCGTCGAACCATTCATCATTAAATTAATTGATCCACACGTTTTTTTTAATATGTTCTTTACACTTTTCAGTGATTTTCAACCATTGTATTTTCTTTAATAATAAAAATATTTAAACCATCGCTAATACGCACAATGAAAGGTCGATCGTTTTGTCTCGTGTTATTGTATTAGAGTAACGGGAGTCGAAAGCACACAAGCAGAGCAGGATTTTTTTGGGCAGGTTTGGCATCTCCATGAAGTCTCAGTGCGTTTATTATTTTTTGAACACCACCTGCAGCGCAAATAACATATTTTCTTTTTATAATTTTTTGGAATAGGATTTTTTTCCAAAAAAATGACTAGAGTATTGCCTATTGTTGGAGTAGGTGTGACAGTTACCAATTCTCTACCATCTGTTATATGGGCAATACATAATAAGGATTCTATTAAATTGTCTCTAAATTGTAGAAAACTTATCACCTTTTCCATTTTAATGCGGTATAAAATCCACGCATTAAATACTGACATGTCTAACAAATGGAATATCATTTTTTTATACCACCGAATTGTTTTTCGGGGACAAGAATAGTATGCTATGAGTTGGCCTGACCTGTCAACACCACCCATAAATTTATTGTATTCCACAACTTCAATGGGCTTTATTTTTATGATTCCATATCTGTTAGTTTTTTCGATGAGCTGATGGTGATATTTGGTTGTAATGCTTAATACGTCTCTAGTATCGTGCCAATTTGAAATATATATATTATTTTTTCTTAACCATATGTGTTCTCCCTTTTTAACCTTCTTCTTTGTTATTTCTGCTGGATTTCCTCTTCTATTTGCACGCAATGTCCCTGTTGTATGCGTCCTTTTTTCTAATAGTTTAGTAGATAATGAAATGTTATTCAAAAAAAATGTCCATAAAAACATGATGACCTTTGTGGAGAAATGGATTCATCAATTTAAGTACGATCATCAATCAAAGGCATTAATTTTGGTTCCTCTAGGTTCGTTATCAAATAACCTTCCTCTATAGATTTCTAGATTATGGATGTATCCATTTGGGGAACACAATTTATAAAATTTGATGCCATACTTAGCTTTCTTTCCTTTCGTGTATTGCCGTAACCACAGTCGCCCTCGACGAAGAAGAGATTCATCTAAAGAAATTTCTTCCGATGGAGAATATATATTTTGAAAATTCGAAACAACGATGTCAACAGTGAGCTTATTTTTGACATCCTGTCATTGTTATTTATCGTGCAATTTAAACATCTCAATATTTTTTCGAATCTTCTACTCGACATAATATAAGAAAATATTGGATGATAATACAATGAAGCTCGTGAAAACATTTTTCTTAGTGTTGGAAAGCCTATATGCCCACCGAGCAGACACAGTCCAAAAAATTTTTCCAATTCCATATAATTTATTTCATTGAATTTGGTCACCATGCAGTATCTTGTTTTTGGTAAATTGTAAAAGTAAACTTTTTACCATAAGCATTCGTACATTTTATCAACAATTTATTAGCTTCCCCAGTCCAAATACTTGTAAAAAATTCTATAGGTGTATCTCCAATATCTTTTTTTATTCCTGAAGATGTAAAATCAAAACCAAAATCTGGTATGAGAATATTTGACCGGACCGGGCATGGTGTTGATCGGACCTTATGATCCGCGAAAAAAAATTGTATTTACGTAAAAATATTTTGGGAATAAACATTATTTTATGTGATTTTGGCGAAATTGGTAATCCGAAACGTAAGTACATAATACTTTTACGTGGGCGATGTTCATAAAATGTATCTACTCCAAGTCGGTGCATCACAAATATCGAATTATTAACCAAAATGAATTTATCTTACTCGGAAAAGTTTGGGAGTCTTTGATCCATGTTTTGTAAATGGTTTGTTATTGTGTCCCTGAAGGCGGCAGGCATAGGACTAATCCGGCGCGAGAGGTTTAGGTTGAGCGAGGTTTATTTGCACTCATGTGCTGCAGCGACGAACGGAGTGACGATATGCGCGCAGGAAAGCGTTAAGGTGTATAAATTAAACCAGTTGTTGATTATTAAACGACTCCATTTGATGAATAAGAAGGGCATTATTTTAATGACATGTAAAAAATATAATAACACCCAATTTAGAAGTGCAAAAAGCGACAATTACTTTCGCACCCACCCAATGATAATCAATTTTATATATCATGGCATATATTAAATATGATTTTAGCAAACACACAACCATTAGATATCATCACTCGTTTCAAATGATTTTAAATTTATCTCTGTGCCATCAAAAGCCTCGTTCGTGTATTATTTGACATTTGAGATATCAATCGAACACGTACACAATATAATTTTGCATGATTTTTCTCTATTATGTAAGATCATCAACAACTTGTACTTAAAGCGTGTTTTTTTTTTGCTTGTTCAGATTCCCCTGACGATGGCTGCCACGGTAGCCTATCCGCAGCAGGTCGGCCAGGAGCTGGCTGACTACTGGGCGGAGTATGACCTGGCACGCCATCATAACTTCTACGAAGAACCTCAACAGTACGAAGGTAAACATCACTTTCAATGACACGCTAATTGTTACGCCACGCAGACACCGAATGCTGCAGTCATTCAGATTTCTAAATGAAGATCCAGAAAGCTCTGCTCCACAAAATGTTGTGCTACGTCATCGTCGCATATGGTTTTTCGGTGTGTTTTTAAACGAATGCAAAATGGTATTAGACCCAGATGCAGTGTCATGCAGCAGAAACTGTTACCAATCCTCGACATGTGTGTCATGGCAAATTAACAATTGGCAAGCCATGGAGCGAGATCCAGTTTTCCCAGTCGATTAGCTTTTAAAATACAACAACTTTTGTGTATTCGATAAAAAACGCATTATTTAATCATGCAAAAAAACCTTCATAATAAATCGTAAACGTCCTCAAAGTAAAGATATTACCAAAAAATATAATGCTACTGAGTAAAAAAGCTAAAAAAAAAAGCTAAAAAATTATAAACAACTTTCAGAACATTAGGTCATCAAGACTTATGGATATTTTTTTTTGCTTATGATTGTACGCTGATGCAGAAATACTTACAAAAGCACTCCTCTTGCCAAATTTAATTCAATATTTTATCAGATTTTGTACATTATCATCATCTATCGTTTGTGTTTTCATGCGAACGCACTATAATTGAATTAATCGATTAATTATATCGTTCACATATCATTATTAGTCGATAAATTTGGGTTAACGTTATATACAATCGTACGATGTACGCAAGAATATTCTCTCCGTCTCTGTTTCTCTCCAAACTAAAAATGCAAGACACTCTTCGTCTCTGTCTGTCTCCGAGCTCTACGTTTAAGAATGCTCTTTCTAAATCACTGGAATTCGCTCGCAAATAGGCGATCATCCTACCATACAGGTTAAAATGCCGTACATTGCACAAATGAGCAATCAAAACACGTGATTATTTACCAGACGATCTGTAAAGTTTATAAATATTGCTGCATTATTAATATAATCTTCAAATCCATTATAGATCATTTTATTGTTGATAATATTATCGTCATTGAATAATGCTTAGGCTTTAATCTTCAATCAATCATATCTTTACTGTTTAGAATTTCTTTATCTTGTGAGATATGTTCATTCTTCAGACTCAATTTTCGATTTCTATTATATAATATTTTCTTATTCAAGTCAACAAATATCATATATTAGGAATACCGGACGAAAATGTCGTTTTTTTAAACAAAAAATTTTAATATAAATACGAAAACCATATCAACACAGCTTCCAAAATAATAGATCTCTGCCAATATCGTCTATCGTCTATATTCAAGAGTTTCATAATGAATATTTCCATTATAATCCCACCATATAAACAAAAGGGGCTTTTTAACCTTTTGAGGCGTGAGCATAATAAGTGGAGGGGGATCGCAGGCCCTCCGATAGTACTCCTTTAGGGGTTAACATGCCCGCATTTTTAGTAATATTGGTTCGAGTACATAACCCACTTATCATTCCCTGTTATAAGATTTAAAAATGTTCACTTCAAAATGATTTGACCCGCTTCTGACACCGTCGAATAATCGATATGTCTCCGTATATATAACTTTTTTTTATGAAACCTACAATTGTCCAAATGCATAAATCCGGCGTTCAACGCATACATCTGATCATCCCAGCGTGGATGAGGTCCACCAATAAATCTGCTACAATTTAGACCTTAATCTGAAAAGGTTATAGGAGATGTATTATATGACATCCTTGCTATATGTGCTGCTCAAAGGAGATGCCCGGTTCAGATGTAGCTAACGATCGATGCTTTGCTGTACATGTCCACGACCTCCCGATTGGAATCATCAAAAATCCTATAATTAGAACATTTTTGGGGATCGCCATAAAATATAACTCACTACCAAATCTGCCTAAATCTGCTCATTTTTTCACCGTTCGGAAGCCACTTAATGTATTACTGCCATCCCACCGATATTATCTCGTTCGCTCTTTGTTCTTGATCACCATCCAAACAATCGTCGAATTGTCAGTCCGCCAAGTGTTGAGTTGCTCTAATATGGAGTGATAGTCTATTATTATTGCCTATCCGGCCACATTTACGTGGGAAATGATTTACAAAACAGCAACTGTTCTACTGACGGTAGCCGCATTGCTAAATGCTCCCTTTTGCTGCCAGCAGAACAACTTCTTTGTGACACTGCGTCGAACGCCTCTTCGTCTTTTATTGTCCACGCGTGGGAACCCACTTAAGCATTCGGTTCATCCACCAGGCTTCATGGTACTCGTTCGGCTCCACACCGGAACCAGAAGATTGTCGTAATAAACTCTCCATATGGTACAGAGCACTTGTTAATACTTTCGTTTTTGTCCGACATGAAATACTCCACCAGACACGACGTCCAAACAACGGCTCACGCCCAGGCGGCGTTAAAATATCTTAAATGCCCATAAATCGTATTCGTGGTAATAAAATATATTTACGATGAGACCTCAATACATCAATAGTGTTATGGAGCAGCGTCTTCCAATATATGGTCAGTGGATCATGCCTCGACGCATGCCACAAGCTTGTAAACAATCATCATAACTTTACAATATGATACGTAATTTGTGTATGGATCTTAAAAAGCGATGAACTTCTTCTGATCCCCTTCCCGATGCAAGATGATCAACCCTTTAGGACTGTGATGCGACCCGATAATCACCTCTCTCAGTCTGGATAGACCTTTGGTTGAAGATGTTGATTTGTTGACTACTTCGTAACAAGAAGATCCAGCTATAAGGCTTCAGATGATGATGAATATCTTCATCAAGTATGACCAAGACCAGCTCGAGAACGAGACCGATTGTTAACCCCTTAAAGAGGTTAGACATAAGGCTGTGTCCAAATTCCAGTGACTCAGAAAGAGCATTCTTACACATTGAGTTCGAACATAGACAGAGACGGAGAGAGTATCTTGTGTACATCGTACGATTTTATAAATCATTAACCCAAGTTTATCAATAAATAATGATATGTGAATGATATAATGAAGCGAATATTGTGTGTTATCGACAGTGTTTATTTATTTATGTACAAGCTTCATACACGCTGCGACAGTCCTGACGGATAAGTGGATTTGTACTGATGATAAATGGCGGACATACAAATATAGCATCTAAGTTTATGATGATTTTAAATTAGCTCACTACTCCTACAGGGTACGAAAAGTTAACCGCCAAACAGCAGTTGGTCGGCAAGGGAAAGATATTTTTTTCTCTCTGTCACATATACTATGTATATACGTAGCAAAAAGCAACCAGTTGACGTTTGCCTATTTTATTATATACTAGCTGGTACCCGGCGCGTTGCTGCCACAGAAGAAATAGTTCTAAAAATACCATTTGAAATTTGAAAGAGTTATCTTGTTTAATTAGCAATGATATAAATAATGATATTTTTTCCGACAATTAATACATTTATTGATATTGAATGATATATAAAGAAAAAAATATTAAAAGCATACATTTTGCTTACTTAATTGTTCTGCTAAGTGCTTTAGGGTAGAGAATAGTTTTGGCTTTTCCGTCTTTAACAAATACAAATAAATTTCTCTGCTGTCCAACGTGGATTTTATAGATTATTCCGCACACTTGAAGTGCCTTGTTGATGGTCATTGAGAATGCAAGTCCAACGGGGAGCTGCAGTCGTCTCTTATCAAATTGCACGTCGGTGGGAATGAGCACATCTTCTCCTTTCGACTTTCCATTAAGAATATATAGTTGTTTCGATGATATTCGGCATCAATTTCTTCATAGTGAGTCTTGTTCCAATTTGTAAGGTGGCACATCAGGAAGATCTGACGAATTTAAAAACTCGATTGGATAGTTAGTAACTTGGTCTGCATTCATGGCGCTATCAATCGATTTGTAGGTAACAAAATCATTTGCAATTTGTTATTGTATTGTGTGGTTGATTGTATTGACGTCGGTGTTTTCTGCTGCCAAAATAGCATGTTCGCAAAGCCAATAATGATTTTTATAATTACTAAAAATCTGCGGAAAAACTTTCTGAATGAGTAAATCGATGGATGGCACAACAACGCAAAAGTTCGATGGAAATGAAATAAACTTGGTAGCATCAACATGCACTTTTCCTTCACCAATGTTCAATAGTCGTTTTAAAAATGTGGCTGCCGACGCATCACGCTACAAATGTACCCGCATATTTGTCTTTAATGTCAGTTTTCGCACGTCTCTCCAAAGATGCGATGCTTTGAGGCAAGAATCAGCTGGTGTCGATGAAAGCATCACCGGAAGAGGTTGTCGAAAGTCGCCACATAATAAAATTAGAGCGCCACCAAACGGTTTTGCATTTGATCGTAAGTCTTTAAGAGTTCGATCAAGCATTGCATTCGTCCCAGATAATCCCCTTGCAAATTTTCAAAACTTTAGCTATGTCAGAAACTTTAGGAATGTTACATGTCAGAGCTTCCAATAAATGCATATCTAATGGCAATTTGAATGCCGAATGCGCTGTTCGTCCACCATCTAATAATGTTGCCGCAATACCTAATGAAGCAAGAGCTAAAGCAATTCTATTTTGAGATCGAATGTGAGCCAATAGTAAAGTGATGAGATACGTTTTTCCAGTACCGCCAGGCGCATCAAGGAAGAACAGATCATTTGTAATTGTATCGTAGGTCAATTTTTGTTCCGCAAGCAAAAGTTGTTCCTTTGCTTCGACAAATGCATCCAAATCATTAGCATTGTACTGCTGTTCAAGTGCAGAACGAATTCTTGTTGAATGAATTCTTTGATGTTGATGGTTAAGCAAATGTCTTCGATTTCGATCAGAGCTTGATTGAAAATCAAGCTCTGATCAAATCAAATCAATCGTCAACATATTGTTATTAAATAAAATAATTATTCATTTGATTCTTGTTTTTTATTTTTTAAATTAAATTTAAATTCAAATCTGGTTAGGTTAGGTTTGTTTGTTTTCATTGTGTCGAAATGAAGGCGTTTTCAATTTACCAATAAATTTGCCCCTCGTTAACAGGATTTAACCTTTATCCATTTTACACTGGGATGCAATCTGTAATCGTAATGAATATCATATTGAAATGCAGCAATATTCAAATCAACATGTACTTTCGATTCTCGTTGCACGTTGGTCGTCTGATTTTTTATCGGATAGCACTCAAACGTACTTTTTCGGTTGTTACGTACGTGAATAAGCGATGAATGAAATGAAGCATTTTAAAAGTGCTTGCGATAAATAATTTGGATATAATTGACTCACGCCGATGGATAACCTGCAAATGACATTGACGTTTGACGTTTACTATTTGAATGCAGGCGTATATGACGACACGACGCCTCCTACTGCAACTTGTAGGTACTATATACCTATAGCCTTAGCAACGCATAATCTCAAACACGTCAGAATCAACAACTTTCACACATTAAGTTTTGAATTAAAAATCTACTGTAAGTTAATCGTACTATGCCTATGTCACCCCCTGATCCCTTGGCAATAAGTGGACCAAGTTTTGTCTCAATCCGATGAACGCGCATATCAACCCATTTCGCCCGAGCATTAGACGGGAAACGCAACTTATTTTTATATATTAGATGACACAAACACAACCGGTATCCAAAAATTTTTTTGCGTATACATAGAAAGCCATAAACATAATTCTTTACATATATTTGTTTACGAATCTCAACTTAAAACAGTGAAAATAACTTTACCCCGATTTAACCATGCATGGAAGCAATGAGATCCCATCACATATCCTCCAAATAAATCTCATTTATGGTTAATTTTTAAGGATATTAATATTTTGAGAAAGGCTGCCTCAAATAAACGACGATAAATAATTATTATACAGTTGATATTGTACCCTTGACATTTTCTGCTCAGCTTGGCATTTGCTTCGGCTCTTCGAGTGCTAACAGGCGATGGACACGCAAATTTCGTTATGCCTCTTCAATTTCACTAAAATTCAATGCCGCCGAAGTGTTTTGACATCATTAAAATCATCCGAAATACTACATCTATTTTAACATACGTCTTTTTTTCTTCTCCGTCTGATTGACGGGAATAACAAGCAGCGTACTTGCAGTTGGACAAAGAAAGGCTGAATTTAAATAGACGACCTTTAGTTTGCGTACTTAGCTCCTTTTGTCCGCTTGCTTGCGTGTTAATCTTCATAATTATGAAATGATTGACCAACGGCAGCTTTTAGAGTTGATTGACAAATCAATTTCAGCCTGATTTGCTGGATATGATGTGCGAGAAAAGAAAGAACAATCAGCAAAAGCCAAGTTCAACCATTAAATTTCGACGATTTTCGAGGAAAACAAGAAGTAAGCTTCTTCGAATCCAGTAGCAATATATCATATTTCCTGTTTTCATCAGCAATCTCCTAAGATTTTCAGATGTTTTGGGATTGGATACTTTAGAAGGAGGACTGGGACTTATTCCCACGCTTCCACATCTATCATAACATGACTCGTCTAATAATGATCGAACGTCTTGTTTATGAACTAATCCAATTACATCTTCCATAGCTGTTGTCTACGTTTTTTTTTCTTATTTGTGAAACACTATTATTTAACACGCCTCATTTAATTTTAACGAGCCTCTTCAGTTCTTCAGATCACGCAATGTAACACAAATGTCGTACGTGATTGAACCCGGAATTCAAGAACCAAAATTCCTTTATCGGTCATTCTGGGACGTCTTCGTGCAAATTTTGTATATTTTGAAAATTATAACGTAGTGAAGTTGTTGACCTAGGTTATTGCAGTTCGTGTTTGACCTTTGGGCTCTTCAACGACTTTCATTGTCAGTCAATGCGGAAAAATTACTGTTTTTCGCTATATATGGGCATTGGGTCGAGGCACTTGCCGCGTGGGTGTCGTAAATCGAAAACAATGAGACACAGATGAGTGTCCTCTTTATTCCCGTATCCTTGAAGAGGTCACGTTGGTTGGCGATTCAGAAAAAAAGTTAAGAAATACAGTAACAAAAGCGGTTTTGCTGCAAAAGTGGGTCTCGATTTTCGATCATTGATGAATGTTCGATTTTCAAAGTACCGCTACGCTCGATAATTTTAGCGATTTTTCCATGTCGCATAGCTTGAAATAATGTCTCTTCTGCAATTACTGTTATATTTACTTAGCTTTGATGAACTTTCTAATTTGGTCTATCGCATTACTTTTGTATCCGTTATATGCTCTTCGTTGGAGTATTCCTTTCACGTAGCTTCCTCGATTTCCTCTCTTGGACCAATGTTTTAATTTATTCATGCGTGGCTTCTAACGGGTCTTGAGGCATAACCCTCAACTGTTTTCTGCGTTGCACAACGTCAATTTTCATATTTTGGTTGTGTCAAAAAGTCAATTAAGTCGTGTGTAATCTTCTGCTTGGAGCTGATTGGAATTCATTTAAATATCCATAAGAACACCTGATGTGTCTGTACCAATGTGACACGATTGATGAAATTGGTTTCACCAGCCAAAGCCAAAAACATATTTCTTCATCAGATCAATGTATAACATATTAAATTACACCTTCCACCCTATTCGATCCAATGTCACGACATACATGACGAAAATTTTTCATTTCTATGAAATCAATTTGAACGAAATTCTTAATTTATTCCATCATCATCATTAAATTTTGACTACTTCGTTTGAATCACGCTAAGAACGTGATGGGCTCAATACAAATCTGATAATATAAGAATACATTTGTATAAATTAACACATTGCGTGCGGTAAGCATAGTAATATGAATCAAGTTGTCTTTTGGTTAACATCGGCTAAAATGTTATTACGCGTTGATTTTTTTACATTTTTTTATATTAGTTGTCTTTTGAAGACTTATTGAAATTGTTCTTTTTTCAAAATTGAGCACTTCTCCAATACACAGATGATTTAAAGCAGCATTAATGTGGTTACATTTTTAATTAAGAATTTTTTTAATAAACCCTTTGAGTAGTGATCTAATTTTAAATCATCATGAACTTAGATGCTATATTTGTATGTCCGCCACTTATCATCCGTACAAATCCACTTATCTGTCAGGACCGTCGCAGCGCGTATGAAGCTTGTACATTTCTTTGCGTAAACATAAACAATACACTTGAAATCGATTAATTATATCATTCACACGCCATTATTAGTAGATAAATTTGAGTTAACTATTTTGGGTCTCTATTTCTCCCCAAACTCAACGTGTAAGACACTCTTCGTCTCTGTCTGTCTCCGAGGTCAACATGTAAGAATGATCTCTCTGAATCACTGGAAGTCGGATACAATTCTGTGTCTTACCTCTTTAAGGGGTTAAATATCATATAACCTGGCAGCTCTTATTTAGATATCATCATTTCATAAGCCATCTTTGATACTAACGAGCATCTAATGTATCTTCTAATATTAGGTAAATATGAAAATTGTGCCCTTTTAATATTTCCAATAGATCATATCATTCCAGATTTGTCTTGATTTCTTGCTTTTGAAAAGTTTATAGTGATTTATCCTTGATTTTAATGACTGCATTCAATCCTGTTGTTTTCCATTTACATTATTGCCAGGTTTTGATATAGTGGGTTAGTTCTAGGGCTTGTACAAAAACCGACATTCTTCAAAACCAGCTTTCGAACG
Organism: Stenopsyche tienmushanensis; assembly: GCA_008973525.1. Lineage (NCBI taxonomy): Eukaryota > Metazoa > Arthropoda > Insecta > Trichoptera > Stenopsychidae > Stenopsyche > Stenopsyche tienmushanensis. The sequence continues at coordinate 56,108 of WACJ01000109.1, read as the reverse complement.
AAACCGGTTTCCACCGGTTTTCGGTTTTAAGAAATATATGAAGAGTAAATTTAATCTAACGGATATATTAAGATTATTCGAATTTTATTCAATATTAAAAGCATTACGCAGACTTTAATACGTGAAACTTGATAAGCGGTCTATGAATTTTGTCGCCTGAGGGCGAAAATTTCATAGAACATTCGCATTTTACTCCAGTTGCCTATTTTAAAGATAAGAGTTAATTACGAAAAAGTTTCAAAACTCTTCTAAGAAGATTTTTTTTCTTACTTAGACCAATGTCTTGTTACGCTAATGCAAGAGTATTCTTAAATAACGGAAAAAAAAAATTATATTAAAAACTGAGTTTCAGGATCAATAAACCGGTTTTCGAATTTTTGTTACAATTTTTGCCTAAAAACCCGGTTTTTTGAAACCGGTTTTGAAAACCGACAAGCCTGAAATATATTTTTATAAATTACTCTATATTTTATTTAAAGAAAAACATCACATTATTTTCGCAATATTTTTTCACACACTTCTTACTCGAGTATTCAAATTAGAGTACTATATTGAAAAAACAATATGTGCGAAGTATTGCCGCAGTTAATGTGTTGACCAAACAGATATGGTCTCCTCAGCTTTGTGCGTCGTTCTTATGACCATCGCCGGCTAACCCTTTTCATGCGAGGAGTCAATGCGTCTTCTTTTATCGACTAATTTCCAATGAGCATTAAACTTATTAATGTTTTTTATGTCGATAACGGAACACTCCATTCGTCCAAAGCGATCACCAATTCACCTGATTCATCTCGCAATCATCTTTAACCTGTTCCGTTCTTCAATTGTAAACATTTTTATTTCATAACCCACCGTTCGAGCGGCATTTCGTGCCGTCTCTTCGCTATTATTATACGATTTTTTGTCCAGCCTCCTTTTTTACCTCCTCGCCACAGGTTATCATCATCGGTCGTTATTAATTGCGATCGAAGCGTGCATACAATTAAAATTATTCACCGGCTCGCATATTTCGGGTCCGAAAACGATTAGCATAGATAAATTGTGCCGCAGCGTGTTAACCGTTAAGACATTAGTCTTAATAAATAACCCGTCGATGCTCTTATCTCTGGGCTTGATGAATCCGCAAACCTAAAATTGAGTTATGCATCATCGGCACGTGGGCCAGGAGCGATTCTTTCGACAAAGGCCCACGAAAAGACACAGGAAACGGTCATTTCGAATGTATTCGCATATACACGCATGCATTTCTCTGAAAAATGTTACATCCTGCTGTTGCAGACGGTTTTTACAGGATGAGTTCAGCTAACTCAACATTTGACTCATTCGGGTATAAATAGATACACTTTTCCCCACTCAAACGCACAGAGGTGAACAAAGCACTGCTCACCTTTATATTTTTATTTACTAACTCGGCTTCATGCTTCGATATGAGCTTCCCAAAAATTCTCAAAAAATATATAAATATTCACTTTATGAAGCTGTAAAAGCGATACAAACATGATTATCAACTTGCAATACAATTTAAAGTTCGACCGCCTAGGGGTAGTAACTGTCTAATCTATGTATACATATGTACAGTACATATATGTTTTTCAAATTGTTATATTAACCGTTCCCTACCGGTGATGTATTTACTACACTTCGACTCTTATAATGGGAATATCGATATGAAATATAATAGATACGGGATTCAAAATTTTTGTATTCCTCCGTAATATAATTACGAATCACATCAAAGTATTATAGTATATAAGTATTCATCTGCAGCGACGGAAATAAATAATTTGCCGGGAAATCGGGATTTTTGCGAGTTTTAGTCCGTGTCTCAGCAGATAGGAATTTTATCAGTCATATTGATGTTATACGAAAATTAGGGCTCACGCGGTCATCAACTCGAACTAGCATTTAAATATCTGATGACGATACCTCCAACGAGTGTGGAGGCTGAGCGTGCATTTTCAGCAGCAAGGACATATATAACAGGAAAGATATTCCCTAAATGCTTATATTGTAATGGGAATATATTTTCCCCTAGAGACTACTTCTGGTCAGTGTCTTCTACAGCAGTTCACTGTCAATTACTCTATTATGTAATGAAATCCAATCCATATTGTATGCAGCATTTACAGAATAAGGATTGCTAAATTATACTACCACTAAATATATTTTTTGGCACTTCTTCTCTTCGGTAGTCTTTCGATGAATCAACTGCTATTTAGATTAGAATCTAAGACAGCGACTCGAGGGATTTGTATAAAGCTGACAATTGACGCCATGCATGTCCATGACTTCCCGATTTGTCTCAATACTACCCTAATAATTGTCAATGAAATACATAAATAACGAAAATGTCAGAAAAGATCAACTTATATCCCATATTTTCTACAGATAGGCCAAATACACACAATATACATTTTAATTATAATAAATCCATCATATAAACAATCTTTTCGTATAATAGATATACCATTTTAAGAAGAGAGTAGAAATCTGCATAAAACATACTCGTAAAAGCAGATTTCGCTAGCATTGGTTAAACTAAATTGGCCAAATTGGACAGAAACCGATGGCGATGAAGATTGCTGACTTTCATACAAACGCTTGATATTTTAACCCTTTAAAATAAAATATTATTGAAACAAAAAATATCGATTAGTTCTAAATGATCAGAACCTGAGCAAAAAATTGGATCCCTTTTTATTGCCAATCATTCTAATTTCTTGCCATCAATCGATGTTTTCTAAGGTTTTGCCGCAAAGTTAGCGTTGACAATCTGTATACAAGCCAAAAAAGTCAGATAATTTACAATTAGCGTCTCGAATCTTATAATATGAGTGCATTTGCTGTTGTAGATCGATCATTTGTCATTGAAAATGAATGATCACTAACGAAAAAACAAGTTTTTATTACAATCTTGCCGGTATCCGGCGCGTTGCTGCCACAGAAGTAATCATACACACACATCGATTTTTATATATAAGATCTACTATAACTTAATTGTACTATACTTATATTATTTAAGAAAGTGTAAACAATAAGTTGGAAAAGTTTTATCGCAATCTAATGAACGGTATGGCAGCGCATAAAATACGAACAAACATTTTATTTTTATTTTTGTATATTAGACTATGCCTATGTTATTCGCGCAATTCTTAGCAATAAGTGGACGAAATTTTATCGCAATCTGATGAACGGTATGGCAGCGCATTACATACGAACAAACAGAGATTGATTTTTACACACTAGATGAACTTATTCTTTTTTTAATCTTACATTATTTTAATGATACGAAAAATTAGATCAATTTTTAATCTAGATGATCGACTCGATCTAAAAATATTGGCAGCCGACTTCCAATTCGTTCCTGGACTCTCCCGAGTTTACTTTCGCGATGATTATTCAGATCATCAACAAACCATCAGTTCGCCACAACGGGCTTTACCGTGATCGTCTTCAAATTTAAGGAAGCTGTGTAAATTACATACATACTATTATATCTATCTTAAAAAAATACGTCTATAAAATGGGTTGACTGAGTATCAGAATGGGAGCTCTGTGTCCTTATACGAAATACACATACGTCCTTGGTGCGTGTCTATTTTTCTGTTTTTATGTTTGTGAATTTAATCAGTCGAAGAATTCGCGAAGATGCACGTTGATAAGTGTCGTTGTGCTCGTCCAAAATGAGAGCGAACAAAAAAGTTATATAAAAAGATGCATGATCAAAACCAGAAGGTGGACGAGGAAAGAGAAACCATTAGTTCTGCAAACCAGATGTTGACAATAACGATTTTAGCTTGGGAAAAAAACTGTGTGTAAAAAGTGAATTTGGGTACAGCCTGGTGCTTTTTGACAAACCACTAACTCTCTCCAAGTCTACTTGTTCGGTGACGAATCTTATGATTTACATTTTTTGCTGCTTTCATAAGTATACCGAGCGAAAAATTTTGCTAAACACACGCACTATTCAGATTTTAATTTGAGCTTTGATAGACTGTCTAACCATATGTTCCTCGAATCCATCCCACTGACGAAATTACTCTAGTACAAGATGCACGGAGAGCTTTATAAAATAAAGATCATTTACCAAATCTATTTTCGTTCGAAATTACAGAAGGTGAGCAAGAAACTGAATGGCTGATAGCAGCTGGTTTAGCTCAATTAGCAGCACCATTTCAAGCTGGACATGAAGCGTCTGAATCAGACGTAGCAGCTGCTTTACGTCTTCTTCCCAGAGCACAGGCGGATGCAGCAAGGAAGAGAGTCCGTCATCTCAATCGAACTCTTCGCCGTCAACGTCCACGGAGACCAGACATCCGAGATGTATTCCGTGATCATGAGGTATAATTAAATAATAGCAATCCATCAATTATAAATGATTGAGTGTTTGTATAAATTGTAATTTGTAATTAACACATTTCGGTCCGGGCAACGTAAATAAAATAGACATTTGGACACAAACTATCCTATGACTCCTAAGACAATATTAACATTTTGAAAGATGATCCTCTGCATCTGGTGTTACGTTTATGATATAATTCATTTTGAGTCGTTAAAACCAGTTAAAACGATTGCTGTGGAAATGTTTCATATTAGTGATGCCGGACGAAAATGTTGTTTTTATAGATAGATATAGATAGTTATAACTTCATTCCATCTTTCTAATAATTTTAATATGCCATTCGCATAAAAATCTTTGGTTTTGGATGAAAAATAGACATCAAGATCCGTTTTTTCCAGGGCAGAAACCACTAAAATAAAATCCTATTTCACCAAGTGCAAAAATTTTATTTTTTTAAAGTTATGGTTTAGATACCCACCAATCAATAATAAAAGAAAAAATGTTAACAATGTAAATTTATTAGTGCTTTGAACCGGAACAAAACCGATAACTGGTAAAACCATTATTTTTGAAACCGAAACTAGTAAAATAACACAGGACTGTAACAAGGGCAAGGCAAAGCATGGCAAGCAACTGAGTTGGGGGCGCAAAACGTAGAATACCGACCCGATAGTAAACATTTTATGGTATTGCGTCCGATCGCGATACGTCCATTCGTCATTTCAGCGGTCCGAAAAGCTGACCGGTTGGGCACACATACCTTGTGGCCACTCCGTCCTCTTTTAGGCACGTTAGATACTTACCACGGGCGCTTTATGCCCTCATTATGCCAAAAATGAAATTTATTGCATATTTCAACAAAATATGTACAAGAAGGAAAAATTCTACTATAGAGCAAATACACTAAATAAAGACTAACTCAGAGAATCATTTAATTACAAATGACATTAATTAAAACTCTATATTTAGTGATGTTAAATATCAGAGCCGTAATAAGGGCGTGGCAAAGCAGGCGCCCGCCACGGGCGCAATTGGGCTTGGGGCGCAAAACGCAGAACACCAACCCGGTCTTTCCCGGTCTAACTTCGTTTTGTAATAATAGTTCGTATTCGTTCTGCAGAAATGTTCGGACATGACGTCCGATCGAGAGGCGCTCATTCGTCATATCAGCGGTCCGAAAAGCGGACCGATTGGGCATACAAACCTTGCAGCCATTCTATCTTTTTTTAGGACTTTTTGCGATATTTTCTATGATCTGTACGATCACACAAGCTCTATCAGGTAGACACTTTCTAACATAGTATAGTTCTAGTTATAGTTATATATACTATGTTTGTATGTTATTTAAAAAATATACATTATAATATAAATTAAAATAATTGATTCCAATCTAATGGAAGAACAATTTGGTGCAAACCTAATGAAGAGTCAAGAATTTGAAACATTAACATAATCATAAGCGATTGTTATATGGGTAAGTTATGGTGTAAAGAGAAATATATTTCAGAAAAATGTCAATCATTTAATTAAATCATTAATAGTTCCATTATAATTGCCCAAAAGTGTTTTGAAACTTCGCCTCAACCACTGTAATTAATCCCATAAAATTGTTATGGTATGAACTCAAAAGACAGATCAGAAAAGTATAAATTTCTTCAATCAATCGGCTGAAAATATCCAACAAAATTTTCAATACAATAAAAATTTAGACCGAATATTAAAAATACTAACTGTATATGATATATTGTTATTCCAAATGACAAATTGTAGGTAGTACAAAATAATAATATCAAAATACAATTGCAACAGTATAGTCGTTGGCGATGGATCTGTATTTTGACGATTGGTTTATTTTACAGAACTCAAGCGGTAGTGAACCTCGTTCCCGTAGTGCAACGCCAGATTCGCTCGATTCATTACCGAGTGGTGGATCAGGCAGTCCCCCGACAGAATGGGCCGATCCACATCCTATTTCCATGAAGTAAATATCTTAAACAATTCAACGTTATGCATACCAAACCGACAATATACTGATCAAATCAAATGTTTTCAGTGACAACTTTGCAATAACAAGACAAGCATTGTATCGAACACCGTCTGCACCATTGACGTCGTTTCCCCATCAGCTTCCCCGCGATCCAGACGCCGTTGGACATTCACCGCCTCTACATTATGAACAGATTCGCTTCCAAGAACTATTCAAACCGTCTGAATTGCATTGGGCGGACGTTGCATCAAACACAGGTATTATCATAAATCATATGAACAAGAATAAAATTGCATTTATCACGTTATTATTAAATTGTATTTGAATTTATAGAAGGAATAGAGTTATTAGGATATCAACGATTTGGTACGATCCAAGGACCTAGACTCGGTCGAGAAAGAATACCGACGTCTGCTCAATTACAAGACAACGATGTCAACAAGTAACGCAACTATTTTATAACTATATGATCATGATTTTAAATCTGAAATTATAACGGGATTGATTAATTTTTCAGTCGGCGTAAACAATCACATTCATCGGTTACGAGAGCACATAGTGTAGCATCCGAACGATTAGGAGACGATAAAAATAATTTATCGCGTGCTCTATCGCATGAAATATTAAGCTTTGAGCAAAAATTCAAGAAAGATACTGAGAATTTCATCATCGATGAGGTATTTATTTACATATTAATCAAATTTATATTCGATTGTATATAGTATTTGCTTTTATTAATATTATATTTTGATTGAAAGGATTGGCCGGAAGAAGGCTATGCCAATAATATAGAAGAACTCTCTGAGAATCAACTCAAAAAGCTCATGCCGCTTTTATGGTTGGATCTAACAGCGCTGTATGATCGTCACAATCTACCATTCCAAAAGAGGAAACCATACAAAAGGAAAAAGAAAGAAGGTATTTATACATACATACGAAATGCCAGAATTTATAACGATCATTAATGCGAATATGATTTTAAATTGTGTCGTCGATTGCAGAAAATAATGTTTTCGGAGTGTCACTATTAACATTGATCCGTAAAGATCATCTAGTTGCGGGCGAGGCTGGTTCTGTTGTACCAAAAATCTTAAGAATGCTATTGGAGGGCTTAGCTAAGCGAGTCAACGAAGAAGGCATTCTGAGAGTAGCAGGAAATAAACACAAGGTGGAATTGAAATCTTAACGAAACGATGTATATTTTTATTCTATCATCAATGTAACAATACTATGTTTATGTGGTTTTAGGTTGAAACGCTATGCAGCGAAATTGAGCGTAATTTCTACACCGATCCACATATCATCGATAAGGCAATAGCTTGTGCGGGATGTCATGATGTATCGGCAACGCTTAAAAAATTCCTGCGAGAGCTCCCTCAGCCGATTCTTACATCGGAATTAGTGCAACTATTCTATCAAACTCATTGTAAATATATATTGTATATCGTTATTTCAAATTTGTTCTCGAGATAATCATGCATTAACAGTAATAATTCTATTATTTCAGCTTTGGATGGTCCGGCACAAGGTCGAGCACTCAATTTATTGGTTTTGCTGATGGCATTTGAACACAGAGCAACACTCTTAGAATTATTGAGGTTGATGAATCTCATTTCGCAATATCAAGCATCGAATAAAATGTCAGAGCATAACGTTGCAATGATAATTGCTCCCACATTATTTCCACCTAGGTATTTTTATAATCAATAAATACTCATAACATACTCGGCTTTTATATCGAGCGAAAAAAAAATAATTGTATTTTATTGCCGTGCTCGATCTAAAAGCTTTGCAAAATATGAATGTATATAAATATATTTTTTAATTTGTTGAAAATAATCAATATAACATCTTTTTAGTCTTGTAATAAGACCTGCTGATGGACTCGAAGCACAAGTACAGATGGCGGCTAACAGTTGTCGCGTTACCGAAGCGCTAATGAGATATTGCGATAGTCTCTGGCTCGTTCCGCCGTCGCTCACGGCCCAACTGGATAGAAAAAACAATGTGAAGAGAACCAACGGACACGTTAATTGATAATTCGCAACCTTTAACCGTTCCAAGTCATTAAATAATTTAATTCATATCTTAATTTAATACACATTTATTCCATACGTAATCCCAAATTCATCGCCTTATTTATATTATGTATCTCGCAATGCTTTAATTTATAGTGGAACCCATAGTCATGTTAGTGAATAACTGTATGAATTCTTGGATGAAATCTTCGTAGAATCTCAAAGACTCTGAATTAAATCTTACAATAGCGGATATTAAATATGTAACGTTGCGCCGAATTCGAAATTTAAATCGGCAATGTGCAATAATCTATATAACGCATATCGTTAAACTACTAGCTTTAATCATAAAAACGTAGATATATATTTCTTTGCACAAATAATGCTCAATTTGACAAAATTACGATATATATATATTTGAATAGATATATAAATAAAATGTTTAATGAGGAAAGCAATAAATTATGATTTCGCATATATTTGGCATTATCTTGTATCGTTCAAGATATTTTATCGCGTGCGCCATCCGTCTAGCAATATAACGAACAATAAAGCTTAGAAATCTTATCATAAGGACGTAAATTTATTAAAATAGATATTTTTAAGCTTATGTATGGATACTTTTAATGCATGTTTTATTCCCTATAAAATACGTTATGAAATTAACGCGTCAACGCGTTAATTAGGTATTCAAACAAATATCGCAAGCCAAAATTTTCAACGCAACCGAATAAAAACTATGTGTGTTACCTTTATTGTGCATACTGAAGCTATAAGCGATTGATGATGTAGATTCCGAGATGAAAAATTATTATAAAATTGTACATATATTATAGTAGGATAATATTTATGATCGTTTTTACAATACCAAGAAATATTTACCATATTTTCGCCGTAAAATTATTTATTATATAAAGCCTGCATAATTTTAATCGGAATCACGACTTAATTATATGGGAGCTTTGACAAATTTGAGAAGAGAATGTGCACCGTTTTCTCCGCCTTATTTTTTTTAACTCAAAAATAATTTTACATTTTAATCTTATGCATTTTTTAGCTAAACTTAAGTCGGCATATTCTCTAAACGTAGTTTTATATGAGGTAACCAAAATTATGTTTATGCTTTTATTTTAATGTACATATATATATATAACGAATATTACATTTGTAATTGTCGATTCAAATGGTTTGCTAAAGATTTGTGGCTTTTTACTTTGATTATGATATATTTGATATTGTGATTTTTGTTGAAGTTATTTAGATAAAATTGATGTGATAATAGGAAGGATGGTAATTGTTATAAGCATGTTCGAACAAACTTTGCTACTTGGAGACTTGTACAAAAAAAGACTGATTCAATGTAATGTAGCATAATTATTCCAATGTACATGTTAATTGAATAAAATTTAAACGAATAAATGACTACTTATTTTCACATTGCCGACGACAATAGTACAACTTGAAAGAACAAAGGCTCTAAACACATCATTTAAGATGAAATAATATATTGGCAATTAATTATAACAACTTGGAAAGGAGGGACTGGACTTTTTGCATTCCTTTTCCTTTTTGAGGACTATTGATGGCTTCCAAACAAATATTAAACAACATAGCGTCTTCAAACTAAAGCTTTATAAAGTAGACACTTTCTATCATAGTAATTCTTTAAAACAACAACCGCCATCAATACATCAGGGAACTGTTTTTGAACATTATAAAAATGTTTTTGCTATGATAAAGTTGATTTAAAATGGATATTATATGCTGAGCCAAAAATGTTATAAAATTTTCAATATAAAATCATTTGAATTTACTGTATAAAATTGCAAATAAGTATATCGTTGAGTATTCGTTTTATCGATAAGGAGTAAATATTTATTTTTATTATCCAATTAGTAAGTAATAATGCAATAAAATGATAACACGAACCTGTTAATTCAGAATTTAAATATTTAATCTGTATTGCTAACCAAATATGATTATCTCATACAGAGCCAATTTAAATTATTTTTAGCCACCTTGAGCGTCTCAGTAAAATATTTTAAGCACAATGTCGCATTTAAAAATAATTTATTGATATTTATTTCCATTGCGTAAAATATTTTTATCTTTTTAGAATAAATTATCGATTTTATATTAATATATATGTTTCAATAAATTGAATAAAGCAAGTTTTCAATATTTAAATCAACACTTTTGGCTTTAAATATTAAATTTTTCATTAATCGAACAAATTTATTGGAGCAATGTATACCAAAATATGCTTAAAAATATATATTAAATTCAATTTATGCGCAAAAATACATTTTATTATTTATAAAAACATTATTTTTAAACGAACAAATTTATTAATAATAGTATAAATCGTTTATTAAATTTATGCACATTTGTTTTTGGCCATAAAACGCCACTCTTCGTCCCAAACGACATTGTATACGTACAGCTAACCTCAATGCCGATTGACGCCGGTTGCTGAGATTGCCGTCATGGAAGGTAATGCTCGAGATAAATAAAATACCAATAGCTACCTAAATAAACCAACATTCTAACGCCAAGCCATGTCGTAATACTTACAGGATCGGATAAAACGAATCCCGGCGGGAACATAGAGGCTAATGAGCCTCAAGCCCCGTCGCCGAGAAAACCGCTCTTGATATCTTTCAGAACAGGAAAAACCATTGAAATACCCGAGAAAGACATCGTTAGTCTAAATTTTATCCATAAAAACATTCAGAACATGTTAATGATTCTTTATTTAAGTATATATTATTAATGTACTGATAAAATGTCATACCAACCTACTAAATCTATACTTGTTTACTATGTATGACATTTTATTGAAGTCTGTGTTTAACATTGTGCGTTTATTTTATTTAAATCAGTTTCAGGACAATGAATATGTTCTTTTGCGTTGAAAAATATTAATGTATTTTTATGTTTTAGTTGGGAAAATGCAGGTTCGTGGGAGAATTCGAAAAATTGAACCGCATCGGGGAAGGAACATATGGCATTGTTTGTGAGTGTAATATTTTTTTACTTATGATACTCAAACGTAATTTTATTGATTGAGATGATGTTTAGCATATAATGCATTGGCATGGCCAACTGACAGGGAAAAAATCCAAACATGATCAACTTTTGTGTCATAAAAGGAATATCAGCAGCCTTCATAAAAGTAAAATCCAGCATCCATTTGTCCTCTGATTTGTCAGCAGTCATGTAAGAGAAACACTTAAGCCCTTAACTTTGACTAATATTCGAACAAATTGGAATTTATTTTGTGATCTGAGCAACAACCACTTGACGACAGACAAACCGCTTAAAACGAAAAAGGATCTCATTAATGCAATTGAACTCTTCAACTTTCGTTGGTCGTTTTCGTTTTTGTTCGTCAAAGTTTGGTTTGCCGTGGAAGATAAAACAAAATTCATAAAAACATTCTCTTGTTAAATACATCAATAAGCTCATTTTTAAAGGTTGTTAATAAAATATTTCAATGTAATTTACTACACAGATCGTGCCAAGGACAAAGTAAACGGAAACATCGTGGCCCTTAAAAAAGTCAGAATGGAAGTCGAAAAAGACGGCTTACCCTTAAGCGGATTGCGTGAAATACAGGTATTGCTGTCTTGCCGACATGAAAATATCGTTCAGCTCAAAGAAGTCTTGGTTGGGAAAAGCTTGGAAAGGTATAAAACTATTATTTTAAATTATCGCCCTGAGATTTTATTCCGATTCTTTTTATTGTTCTTTATCCGATTGCAGCATTTTTCTATCAATGGAATATTGCGAACAAGATCTCGCATCTTTGTTAGACAATATGGCTCAACCGTTCACCGAATCTCAAGTCAAATGTTTGATGCTCCAAGTCCTAAAAGGACTGAAATACCTTCATTCAAACTACATTGTACACCGAGATTTGAAGGTCTCAAATTTATTATTGACTGATAAAGGCTGCGTTAAAATTGGTACGTATCCGAATAACAATGTGAAAATGTATTTTATGCGATTGGATTCCATTTATATTCTATTTTATTGTTGATAGCTGATTTTGGATTGGCGAGATGGCTTGGACTTCCGCCTCGCGGTATGACACCGCGCGTTGTCACTCTGTGGTATCGCGCTCCTGAATTATTGTTACAAGCGCCGTTACAAACACCTGCATTGGATATGTGGGCGGCTGGTTGTATTCTTGGAGAACTATTGGCACACAAACCATTGTTGCCTGGAAGGACAGAAATAGCACAACTCGAGTTGATAGTTGATTTATTAGGTATCAACTTATAAATCATGCATTTATTTCATAACATATATGTCGCCATGCAGCGCTCTTGCAGTTCAAACATATTTGAGATGATTATGGACTATTATCTCCATGGACATCTCTCTCTGTGCTCCATGCTGGGCAGACAAAGATCATGTGTATGGCGTCGTCATTATCAGCTCCACAGTGGTAACATTCCAGACTTGTCTCCTTAGCTATTTTATGGAGATATTTCCCAAAGCAGCCATATCTGGTATGCATCTGGGTCAGTTGGAAGCACAGTTGGCCATACATTCTAAGGCTCCGTGCCCTCAAGTCTAATAAATTAGTGTGTCCACCGACTCTTTAAGGAGCTGTCCCATCTTTACTGTGGTGTGTCGTTTTTGACTCTATTTTGTATGGTCTATCTCTTTTATGCGAAGAGATCCATAGCAGTATAGCGGTGGTCTTTCAATACTGTGTGGTATGCAGCAGCTACCCTGAGCATGCTTCTGCGCTGTACTCTAATCATATTGAACCTAGCCTGGGGTTATGTACAGCAACACTGAATGGATAAGGATGAACGCTTTTTCAACGCTTCGCTTGAATCAAGCATCTCATTCTTACGTCTTTCTATAACGACTCAATATATCCTAACATCATTAGAGGAAGACTTCAACTGTCAACTACAACACATATTTCGAGAACAGTCTTGAAATCTGCATTTCTACCCTTGTCTATTCGCAGGACCCTTTTTAATATTATAGCTGCCTTTTTTTTTCACAAGGAGTAAAAATGGATTCCGGCTTACGCTGTATACCCGCTAAAAACCCTCCTTGTTCACCACTTATCGTGCCCGGTTCAACCGTTAGGCATTTACCAGACATGACACTCAGGCCTTTAGCCTTCCCTTCTTTTCTCTTGTCAAGGCAAAGGAGGTCTCCTCAGTCTAAGGGAGGGATCTTTACTAACCCCTCCACTTTTTGAGGGCTTTTGTGAAGACCCTGCACTTGGCGCTACTACACTGACGCCGGTCCTCCATCCTGCGTCTTTGCACGGTGCACATTGCGCTTCAGGCGGCTTACACTCAGCTGATTTATGGCCTCCTTCCCAGCATTTTGTGCACTGCTCATGTCATGCCAATCAGCACCCCTACAGTTCACCGCTACGCTTGTAAAAGACGATACGCTGCAAATCCCACATTTATCCCATAAACTACAGTATCGCATTGCTCTTACGCTCCGACTATTGGATTTGGGATCCGCGAGAAATTTAACCGATTCACACTAGCCAACGAATGTGTTAAAAATGTTTGTTTTTATTAATGTATTATTTGATATGATTTATAGGTACTCCATCAGATGCAATATGGCCTGAATTCAGTTCTTTACCAGCTTTACAAAACTTTACATTGAAGCAACAACCCTACAACAATTTAAAACAGAAATTCCCATGGCTTTCGGCGGCTGGTTTACGACTTTTAAATTTCTTATTTATGTACGATCCTAATAAACGTGCCACGGCCGAAGAATGTCTACAGAGCTCATATTTCAAAGAAGCTCCTCTCCGTATGTTATATTATTTAATTATCTAAACTAATTAGATTCAATCATTGCCGCATATTAATGTGTGTCGTTGTTTTAGCTTGTGATCCTAAGCTTATGCCGAGCTTTCCTCAACACCGCAATATGAAAGGACAGTCCAAAAACAATGGTTCGGGACAGAACTTGTCTTTGTCATTGTCATCACTGAACACAGGCGCCAACGACCAAACAAACAATCTACCTGCCATATCAGATTTATTAGCATCTTTGGTGAAGAAGAGGCGCGTTGAATAAAAATTTAAATATAAGTTTTATTAATGCTGACTGGCATTTTTTTACTTTCCATTCATTTACCTATTTTACAAGATTTGTATTTTATGAATCATTAGCAAAGTCGTGTGTGTTTGTGAATGTTTATGGAATGCGAATAAAAAATAAATAATCAAGCCAATTTATTTGTACTTTATTTTATTACCTTTGAATAATCTATTGATAAAGACCTCATTAATCTACTTTCATTCTGGCCTCCAATCGTATGATATTTTGCTCTTAAAACATAAAATAATGGTCCAGGCAATTTTTAATATTTAAAAGCAGACATACCTTTTTTTAAATTTATATTTTGTAAAAAACTAATTTTAATCTTAATAGTAATAATATAAATAAAATAATAAATGTATAAAAATGAAAATACATTTTTTTTATATGGTCACACTATCAAATCGGAGCATAGCAATGTTATGAAACTGACGTTTATAGGTTATGCTTGTTTACATGGATATGTTTCAGAAAATAATAAGAAACTCTGGAATAAAATTAAGAGGAAAAAGACGGTAAGAATCATATTACGATTTATTATATATATATATAATGTGCCTGTCTTATATTATTCTCAATTTAGCAATTTTGGAAGCTATGATATTGTTGAGCCTGCGGTTGTGAGTCCTATGAAAGACGTACCAGATCATATCATAAAGCCACATTATTATACAACTGGCGATGTTTTACCAGGTCCTGAAAACCCCGAAATAAAAAATAATGATCAAATCGATGGCATGAAAAAAAGTTGTAGCCTTGCTAGTTTACTGCTAAAAAATGTAGGAGAATTCATCAAAGTAATGCATTTTTTTATATCAAAATAATTTTTTATCAATATCATTTTGTGTGCTTATTTTAATGTGATCTATTTTTCAAGATTGGTGCGACCACGGATGAAATTGATATTTTTTTGCATGAAAAATGTATAGAACTCGGTGCTTATCCTTCTCCGTTGAGGTACCGAGGCTTTCCAAAATCAGTATGCACATCAGTCAATAATGTCGCATGTCACGGAATACCAGATAGTCGTAAATTAATAAACGGAGATATAATAAATGTTGACATAACAGTTAAGAATATAAATATTTAAACATTAAACATGATTTTTAAAGAAAATCACCAATTTAATATGATTTTGATTAGGTTTATTACAACGGTTATCATGGAGATTGCTCAAAGACATTTCTAGTCGGAGAAGTCGACGATTGTGGCAAAGAATTAGTATCTGTAACAGAAGAATGCTTATTAAAGGTTGCAAATGTGAAATGATTGATGAAGCAAAATTATTATCCGTTAAAAAAAATGAATATTATTTGATTATAGGGAATATCAGTATGCGGTCCAGGCGTGCCTTTTAAAGACATTGGAAATATAATCGTTAAACACGCTGCTAAATACGGCTTCACTGTCATACCGGCATTTCTCGGTCACGGAATAGGAACATATTTCCATGGTCCACCGGATATTTATCACACGCGTGAGTAAATCATGCAGTTAAACTTCTCTCAATTCAAATAATGATGCATATTCCTGCTCTACGTTATTATTTTGATATTCCAGGCAATTTTTATCCGGGAAAAATGGAAGCTGGCATGACATTCACAATTGAACCGGCTCTCACACCGGGGAGTGAAATTGTAGAAATACTCGAAGACGGATGGACTGTGGTAACATCTGATAATGCAAGATCTGCTCAAGCCGAACATACCGTATTAATTGTAGAAAATGGCTACGTAGTTCTTACAGATCAACATTAATAAGATTTGTTATTGCATTTATTACATTTAACCACATTATTACCACCAATAGACAAAAAATATTATAATTAATTCTGTGGTAAAGTCACTACTATTTAAATATAAAATATAGCGTGAAAAAAGTTCAAAGAGATGCCAGGAAAATACCTATTCCACATGAATTTTGAATTATGGAAACTGGAAATCGATGTGCAGCCTTCGTTATCAAATAATTTTGAGCTAAGACGTAATCTGTATCAATTACAATTAGAAACACTCTGTAACTTAATACTTATAGCTTACACTGTGATTAAAGTAAATATTGTGCATATAAAATACCATAGAAGTCATGTATTTAAAACGAATTGTATTTATTAATATAAAATAAAGCATTAATTAGAATGCAAACTAAATAAAAATAATCTATAATTATTAATTCTCTTCAATATAATAGATGTTTGTTGTAAAATCATATTCACCTTGTAGATTAGAAACTTCCCAAACAATCAAACCAGGTTTACCCCAATTTTCTAGTTCTAAGATAAATGTTAAGATGATTAACACATTGGCGGACACGTCTGTATTATGCAGTCATCCTTCATACCAAAAATGATGCTTGAATGAAATTAAATTGAATATGTAAGAGAGATTTGAAGATATTTTGAACTTGATGGTGTATGACTGTATGAAAAATCCTTTTACTGCAAATATTGAGGAGGCTGATATGATTTTCCTAGAAGAACTATTAGAAATTAGATGTGATGAATAATGTAAACACATCGATAGTCATGGATATAAAAACCTGTGGCAAAATTTAAAAAAATGCCTCAATGAAAATGATATTCAATTTATCAATACCTTTCCTCGCCTCATCTAGTATATAAAAATCAATATTTGTTTGTCCGTATTTAATGCGCTGCCATACCGTTCATCAGATTACGATAAAACTTCGTCCACTTATTGCTAAGGATTACGAGAGTAACATAGGCATAGTTTAATATATAAAAATCAATGTCTGTTTGTCCGTATTTAATGCGCTGCCATACTGTTCATCCGATTGCAATAAAACTTTATCGAGTTGTTGTTTACACTTGTGAGAATAACATAGGCATAATAAAAATATTGTTTGTATACGCAATTTGTTATGCGAGACGTGGCATTGCAACGCATGCACACGCAAAATTTAATAGTTACATTAAATCTGCTATGCCAGAAGCATAGAGAATATCTTCTATTTCTTTAAATAAGTCTACGGGTCAATCTTGCCTCTTGATGCTGTGGAATGTGCAACATCAGTTTTTTTCATACATATCATATCCCTTTTGTTGGCAAATATTTTTGCTTGCGGTCCAATTGTGATGCCCATAATTTCCATCATATGCAGCACGAAGATGATAGCTTCGTTGGCAATAAAAATATATATTGGAGGCAAGCGCCAGAGGGTAACATTGAAAATTTTGTTAATATTTTGCGTATGTCTGCCTAAACAACATTACAGCAGATCTGAATATATACGATGATGGAGTTTCTGAAGCCCAGTTGCAAGTGGTTGTTCGTGTTTGAAACCATGTGATTTGAAAGTTTTTGTATCCCCGTCGCCTATGCAGTTGGCATATTTTACACTGTACTGTGTAAACATTTCGGTAATACCATCGACTTTCAGTTTTCCAGGGCTTCCATGTGTGCTTTCCTATGTAGCTCGAGCTTACAACCGTACTGAGGACGCTTCTTGAGACAGTTACTGCCGTAATAGATCTTTTACTGGGCAATTAAGTATTTCCAATGAATGCAGATAATGCGAATTCCTAAAATTTTGTTAAGAAGGACGCAATCCTAGTCCGCATTTGTAGCGACTTAGAGCGTCACACCGACCTAAGCGCTCTGAAATTTTTAACTGCTCCAGCTTCTCTTTGTCGGCCTATAACAAACATTGTCGGTGGGTTGATTCAGTCCAATGCTAATTATAAACCAATCATTATTAAACGCTAAAAAGGATTTAAGGAAAAATTCATAAAAAGTAGTCATAGAAGGTTTTCTTTTATTTTATTTGCCATAATAAAAGTCTTAAATAAAAACAAATGTAACTTGGTACATTAAAAGCACAAGCACATTCTTATATCACTCATTGTATATCAGTCAAATATTAAGAGAAAACTCCTGACAAGGCAATAAAGCAATTTTATTGTTTTTTAAGTTTTTTTTAATGTAAATTAGGCATATCTGACTTCTGGAATAAAATTTGCTTCTTGTCCCGTATAGCAACATTCCTATACTCAGCATTAACAATTCAAGTCAAAATAAATGCAAAATTAAGACTAAATAATACAATAACTCAAAAACAACAAATCATCATAAATAATTCAACAAATCAATAAATAAATAGTATCACAAAGGTGATAAAGTTACATCAAAATCAAGTACGTTCTGTTGCTATTCTTCAAATTTAAATAACAAGAGAATTATGGAAAAATATGGCATTATAATATTATCTGTATTAGAAATGACAAAAAGCAGATTTGCTGTATGCACAAAACGTGCACATACAAACGCCAGTTTGTTTACGCGGCAGAATTTCTGACTAGCATCGCCATATCTTGTGTGTGTGTATTAGTGAATTGTATAAAATATCTGTAAATTCGTTAAAAACGTGATTTCAAATCGAATTTCAGTTTCCTGGTCCCGCATATGACACGTTATGGTATTCTGCGCTGCGCATTTGTATGCACACGTGTTTGCATCGGAATATACTTTACTTATTGCCTATTTAGGATCGATGAAATATATTATACGATACATACATTATGCTACAAAGAAGACAAAATTCGAATAACGTTATACATACAATTAAATATTAAGCCAAAACACATTTCTTTGATACGAGAGCAATGTATATTTACACTAATATTATGAATTTACAAATTGTCGTAAACCGTTATAATATTTCTGTGAATCTCCATCGATAATCTCGATAATGTTTAAATTTATCTTCCTATATTCAAAATACCGTTGCACATTAATAATGCTGAATATAAAGAGTTTGCTATATTAATAAAAGTCATTGGTGCCAATTTCGATATCCATATTTACTTAAAATGGAAACGGTCAAATAAGTCTTGTGCGAGAGTTATGGACTAGATTATTATGTAATGCATACGTATATGTGTATGCATACTTATAATATAACAGTAAAAGTTTTGTAGTGATCAAAGAGAAGAAGGATTATATAAAATATTCAGTGGATACGTTCCATTAACACATAAGGAATAAACATTCATTAACGTTCTTAAGCGGTTTTGTGCCCTCGACGTATATGCTCATCGAAACTAGTTGGCTCTCTCAGGTCTAACATATGACGATCGGTACGCGACCTTTCTTAATATCCTCCCGATTGTTCTTGAAGCATCACATCTAAATAAATTAAGATATGCGTGACTAACATCACTATTGTATGATGGTAAAACGCATGTTGGAACACTTTAAGGTATGCATATTTACATAGATATGTTGGTTTGTCTCTGGTATATTCAGATATCTTAACTCTTATAACTCCAATGGCCACACGTTGTGGCCGAAGATTTTTTCCCATCAACTCCTATGGCCACTAAGTGTGGCCATTTTTTTCTCGGACAGTTTTTATGAACTTCAAATAAGATTTTGTTATTTATTTAAATGCAAGAATCAAGTGAATGCAGATTTTTCTACAATATATTTGCCACATTTGAGAATTAATTTTGGAACAATCTGGTAACATAAAAAATATTGTTTTTCCGTTAGTTCAAATTCACATGAAGACGATGAAATAGATACGAATAAATCGGAGATTCTAATTTCATTACGATAAGACGACCTGAAAGTGCAGAATACGTTTTTATTTGGGGCACGCAACAGATTAAGAGATTCGAATCAACGAGATAAATAGTTTATAAAGAACATTTATCATTGAAATGATTGCACAATATATATATATATAGTTTTTCATTCGCTAAAGAAGGTACAATAATTAAGAAGAAATATTATGATTAATCTTCAATAGAAGATACCAAATGTATAAAATATTATAAAAATTTGATAAAAACCAGAAAACTGGTGAAAAATGATTGATATACATACAAAGTTAAACGTGAATATATAATAATTTTTGGAAACCTGTGATAATTATAGTGCTCCCAAATATGGGACTGCCGACCTTCGTAAGGTGGTGCAAATAAATTCACACTTGTAAAAGAGAACAATTAATAAGGTATGCTGCAATAGTAAATTTGCCAAGATTTAGAAGAATTTTAAAAGCAATCAATCGGCTAGCTTGATCCATCTCGGACTACTTATTCAATTTGAAAAACCTTTGAACAAATTGAGTAAGATTGTAGACTTGCCCCGGACCAACTGCAGCATCCATATTAGTGTATTCGTCTAGATTATGAGTGGACCCTGTCGAGAATAAATCAGAGTTCGTTAGAAAAAAATACCGACAATTTGAATCATAAAGAACAATATTGACCGCGGCGACATACCTGATGTACTGATGGCGAGATAAGGTGGCGGCGGTTTTATCCATGAACCGTCCGGCCTTTTCATATGGCGTCTGTCTGATGCAAAATTTTGTAAAAATTGTATTGCAGGTACGACACGAAAGAATCTAAAATCAAATTACGCTGATTATTATCGACAGAAATATATATTTTTAATTGTATAACATATTTAATTCATAATAGACACGCATGAATTTTGATGCATACACTTAAACCACTAAAAGAAAGCTCTAAAACAAAGGTCACCAAACTAGGAACCGCAGGTCGGATTCGGTCCTCTAAAGACTTTTAATCAGCCAGAGACAAAAATGATTTAATACAATTTAATGTATATGTATTATTAAATATACATTTTATTAATTTGCAACACATTTGTTAACACATTCATAGCCCCAAGTGAATCAGTGAAGTATTTTACAAAGCACAAATCCGATATTCAGAGTGTAAGAGCAATACGATACTGTGACCTACGGGATAAATATGGACTCAGAACCATAAATTGGTCAAGCAAATCAGTGATATTTTAAGATGTATATGCAAGTGAAGACATTGATGGGTTATTAAAAGATCCAGGTGTAGAAAAAGGCGAGGAATTAATCATCGCTGGTGGTTTATTGGACAATACCCAGGGTGCGGCAGGGAAATTGCCGTATTATAAAAATGAACAATACAAACAATATAGGAGATATCAGATTAATTTTTTTTTCCGTGTCTCGTGTCGAGTTTTGAAATTACTCTCTACTTTTTCCAGCATATCAACAGATATGTTGTCGATAGCAGCTTAAATATTGTTCTTCAGTTTAACCAGGGTCCTTGGAAGAATGTTGTAAACTAGGGATTTCAATTCCTAGTGGGCGACGATCCTGTTAAAGATGGGGCTGAAAGGTATTCCGGCTAACCTAGTCGCCCTCATCAGGAGTTACTTGTCATGTAGAATGGTGATCGCTGAGGCTGGCTCCACTGTGCTGTCAGCATCTGTCTAAGAGTTGTCCTCAGGGGTCGGTTCTAGAATCAATCCTTTGGACAATATTTTTTGTGTTGATCTGCTGATCACAGGTTACTCTATGACGGCTTATGCGGACGACCTTACACTGATCATCCGGGGTGGCTCTAGAGTGGACATTGAGATTCATGCAAGCTCTGCCATCACTTCTCTGTCGGAGTGGTGTGAGCTTAATAAGCTTGCATTTGCTCCGGCAAAGACGTATGCGATACAGATGAAAAGTCATTAAGCAAAGCCTCTCATTAATAAAATTCATAGTGTGCCAATTCCATTCAAAACCTCGGGTGTCCTATCTGGGTGTAACCCTGGGGGAGATGTGTAGGTTCACAGAACACATCAAATCTGCAGTCATGAATGCCAAACGGGCCTTCTGCAAGATCATCAGGTTATCAGGATCTGTATGGAGCATTGGCGGTAATTGTCATGCTCGTTATGTATACTGCACTATTTGTTAATGTCGTCTGTTATGCCACGGCTGCTTGGACACGCAAATTGGATTATTCCAGATAGTACAGGCGCCGGGGCATAAATTTGTCACACCGGCGAACTCTCTGTGCCGGACAGAGAAGTGCGCTGATAATCATCACTAAAGCCTATAAGTCTCAGCTATGGCACTGCATGTTCTGGCGAGTCTTCTACCCCTGGACTTGCAGCTGTAGATGAGTGCGGCTTAGTTTAAGCACCAAATGTACGGAAGGAGGATTCTAGGGAAAATAATTATGTAGTCTACTTCTTCAGTTGCTGTTAAATGTAGAATCTTATAGACAACTATCTGGCATCTGGACTTAAGCCTTTGCGCTCGAGGCCCTTTTCGTCCGGGCAAACCAGCAACTCGAGAGCAGTCAGCCGCTCCCGCTTATTTAATGAGCTTTTTATAGTTAACTAAAAATAATTTTAGACACCCCATTTTCATAGTTCATTGAAGAATATTTGTCAAACATTACATTCTATATTTTTGCTTCTTATGGTATTTTATAAAACAAGGTTCGTTCTTGGCTTGTTGAAGCAAGTATCATGGTAGTACACAGTTTGTCGCCTTTGGCCAGGCCTGGTTCGTTAGGAACAAACCTTGTAATCCCTTTTTTGTCCAATCAAAATAACATACAGCTTCCCATTTAGTCGGATACCTTCAGAACTGCTCTGCAAAGTAGAAGCTGTGCTAGATTGTCTTTTACCGGATACAAACGGTATTCCCGTGGAGATTTCTTTGGATTTTGTGGACATTATCCATTCTAAAGGTTCAATCTCTTCTGTACAATCACTATAGCTTTCAGATTCACTATCCATTATTCGGAATATTAAAATAATCTTCACTAGAAGTAATTTTTTCGTTGTGTTCCATGCTTATTGGCCTCAGTAACTTTGAGAGAAATATTCTGATTAACAAGAAAGTTTATCTCGAACTGACATTGAAGGTAGAATCCGACCCACAGTCGCAAGTGTTTTTTGAGATAAGACATCTTTGTAGCCATATAATACATTATGTTACTCGACACCTCATAACATTATTCACAAAAAGCCAGGAGTAGACTCGTGAAGTGATATTCGTTAGGCCAAACCTAAATAAACATCATTATCGCTCAATTTACTGCATCGATCCGAGTGGTGCCCGAGAGGCACCGCTTGAGTTGTCGCATCACATGCAGTGGTGCTTGAGAGTCACCGCTCGAGTGCAAAGGGTTAATAATAGACTTTTAATTTCCGGATTAAACTAGCGACTTCAAGAAATGGTCGCAAATTGTCCAAACCCCCTTATTCCCTTCAAATACTACAGTAGCCACGGTGGAACAGACGAACGCTCCCAGCAACACCCCCTGATTCATTGACTTTTACGCCGGGTGTATATTTTTTATTGTAAGCGTGTGTCTCCGATGACTGGTGTAAACTGATCACAGTGCGAATACGGAGATGCATGTTGGGCATTAAAACATTAAATGTCTCCTATACTGTGTATATTATTCATTTTCAAAATAAGGTAGTTTCCTTGCCACACCCTGTATAATGTTTTAAGCGTACAAGGACTGGTATCTGGATGATATGGCGACGTACATATTAACACAAATTAATGTTTTGATAGGATTTCAGTGAGAATATTTCTCGTCTGATCCCCTTTTCTGAAAGTTTGGTGACCTCTGCTCTAAACAATTATCTATTACCTGTGGATGCAATTTTACACAGTAAATCTAAAAGCACAATCTAACATTTAATATATATTTACATTTATGAAATCGTTAATTGTTTTGTATCATTCCAGAATCAATTCAATCAAATGCATTATATTATATGCAAATTTAAGTACATTTTTCCATGCATGGCAATCATTCAATAAATTTTGTATCAATATTTCATCGGTGGTCATTTAGTTAGTGCTCTCTTATAAATATGATGTTGACTGACGATATCCTGAATCTTCTTTATAAGTGGCTATCGTGTTTCATGAATATTGTGTGGATTTTAAGTTGTTTTTAAAATAACTTAAAGATTATATTTACCTATGGTAATCGGGGTTCACTACTTGGTCTGTACGGAATGTCTCTGTAACATACTTGTGAAAAAATGTGGGAAAAGGCAATTCTGAATCTAAATCGTACACAAGGCACGTCTTGCTATCCCAAGTATACATAAAGATAACATGGTAATCCTAAGGACAAAGAATATTTGATTATTGATAATACATAAACACAAAGAAAAAATTACCAAACGAATAAAAGCATGCGACAGTTTTCTTATTAATCAAAAGCATTTCCTTCCACAAGCATTATTCGTCTCATTTCTACAAGCTCTATATCATTGATTTTACATATATTTAATAATAAGGAATGCTTTTGGCACTAACCCAAAATACTAGACGGTCCTCTTCACGGCCGGCCCTTTGTCTCCATAACGGGACTGTTTTACATGGATTTGAAATAAAAACTACATAGCATAACTCCAATTCTTCTGGAACTCTTTCGTTAACATCTTGGCATAGTTTCCACACATTCTCTTCGCTAGAAAAAAAAAGGATATATTATTTCATACAAGGCCAAAGCAACATAATTTTCTTTGTACGAATTTTATAGCTTTTATATTCGTACAAAGCCCAAAAACTCATTTTCATATTTTATATACATATATATATATATATATACGGCTTCCGTATGAAAATCGTAAAAACAAATAAAGATACGTTTTTCTAATATCGTCCGCAGATAATGACGACTATCAGTATTTGCGTAAAATAATATATTTAATTAATATCCATCCAAATGTTTGTACAATGATTAAAGAGCACAGATATGCAAAAAATGTTCATATTCGTATAAAGCATACCGTGTTTAATGAGTCCCAGTAGGACTTGTAATGAATGCAAGCGGCACTAAAAAAAAAATCAATAAAAATATGGGTCACATGAAACAAAGCAAGTACATTACTTTAATTAGTTTCTCTCTAGCAATTAACACACAACATGAATCCAAGGAAATTAATTGGATCAACCGTACGAGCTTCGGCCAAGGATTGAATACTCAAATACTCCGCGACGTGGGAAAAATAGTATCCCCCGAATTAATAAATTTAATATGCCGTAAAACAATGAAAAATTATAATATCAACAGTGCGTCGTAATGCAAGCCCTGACTGAACCTTTGTCTTCATATGTGCGCACAATTTTACGGCATCCATCCAAGGGTGTTATTTTCCCTACGCTTCAGAAATATAGTCTATATTGTCCAAAATAAATGCAATGAACTCTTCTAAAATACTCGTCCATAATCAAAATATTTCCAATATAATCTCTATAAATTTAATCTCCATAATTACAAGCAATTTTTGAGTTTAAAACGGAGCAATGGGCATTGTTTTTGTAATTGTAAGTATTATACTAATAATATTTTGTATTGCTGGTATTTACGACGTTCAAGGGAAATTTTTCACTGCACCCGCTGAAAGATTAAACAAGATCACCTGTTAATCGTGACATTCTCCAGGGCATATCCCTATGGTCGACGGAGGGCTACCTGTATATAACGCTAAACGCTGTAAACATGTAGACTGAGAACTGGCAGCTTAAATTAAAGGTTATCTAACACATGTGAATAATTTCATAGTTATGCTCTGACGTGTTTCCAGACTATCATTATGACAGTCTGGCGACTGAGTGCCGTTGGGTTTGGGTTGCCAGACTATTACCAGCTTGTTAAGATAGTACTAGACTTGTTGTGCTTCAAATTTAAAGAAGAAAAAAATAGATTTTTTGGAATATTTTTATAAAAATAATTCCCCGGGGAAGTGCTTAAACGGACTCTTACCAAACATAATGAAGCAACGAGTATACACATAATAAACCGATATTTTTAATTCAATTCCAAAGCATCCGAGCAATATTATATAAAATCTTCATTCAAAAATGTTGAATATTCAATCGTTAAAACAAGGTTATCAAAATCAGCAAACAACCGACTTCAAAAATAGAGTTTTGAGATCAATGCGATGCTCCCAGGTGGTTGAGTCTAATGATCGGAATTTCCAATAGCTCTCTATTTTAGGGTTTTATTCTGATTGACTTGAAAATTTGGGGAAATATTCTTGATATATAATACCTTTTAATAAATTTTTTTTTTAAGCCGCCTCCAATCGAATATGGTTAGTTTTAAATTTTGTCCAATTTTGCCTTCTCGTATATTTTTGTTACATATATTTATATTTATTATCAAGATGAAGTCCCTAATTTTGCAAAGCTCGTGGCCACAGCCCCTTCTTATCCCTCCCCGTCTGATAAGCCCTAATATTTACAGCCGAAAATTGGAACTATCTTGACCTACTTTCAATTAACCTCTATTGTTAAAAAAGTTACATAAATGTGAAATAAATTTAATCTATAAAAATCTGAGAATATTAAATATAACAAGTCGAGCAAAAATATGTACATAGTATTTTTAATGATGATATTTCTCAATCACAAAAAATTTACATCGTCTTCAAGTACCATATGTGTACATAAATATATATTTCAAGTTAAACCAATTATTTTTAATACCGTAGTATTAATTTTATAAATTCAGCCCCGAAGTCAGCTATCCAAATTTATAAGCCATAGTATTATTACATGGATCCGATTAAAATATGTTTTCAATTTTATTCTGCATCAGATTAACGATGAAATCTTATTTAATTTTTTAAGTTTTGGTCTTAAGCCATCGATTAAATGCATCATACATTGCGATATTCATACGCATAAAAATATATTTAATGCCATTTTACCCATTTTAGCGAAAATTTCATATTATTTAAAAATTGTCCTAAACACACGTTTTTGTGCTGATATTATTATTTAGTTAATCTATTATATTATAAATGATAAATATTGAAAATTCAAAGACATTCTAAAACAAAGGTGAATAAAATTTATTGTCTATGGTCTAAATAGATTCCAACTAGAACTATAACAATGTCTTATTTAAATAGTATTTTTAAAAAAAACATGGATTATTCTAATTATGTCCTTGGATAGATGCATTGCGGTATTTCATAACGAAAATTATGTTACCGAAACAAATAAATGCGATAAATTCAAAAATATGGATTGCGAGGCCCGGTACTGCGATGACAGATCGAAAATTGCGCGAAATATACACGTCAGTTTTGACAGCATCGGACTCCGCCCCTCACAGAAAAGCTTATGACATGCAACCGCATCAAGCAAAAAGAAGGTGACCTTTTTTCTTTTTAACGGGTCAATACTGCAATAAGGAAACAAAAGATTTTCGGCAACATAGAGCGACATCCCTCAGTCTAAACGATCGTCCTCCCGGAAGAAACGCGGCTTCCAGTCCTCCCAAATCGGAGCGCTGCAAATAAAAAAGACCGAAACGAGCTTCCGCAGGGGGAGAACTTCGCCAAAAAATAGTGCGTAAAATTGGGTTAGTTCACATTTAATGTTTTAAAACCTACCAGTAGCAGGAGACATATGAGCAGTCGACCGACTTCGGGAAGAGCGGACGAGGGGGCGGCGCCGCCATGCCGCTGCCGTCGAGGGCGTATCGTCTTCTGACTCTGGATCGGGACCGGGACAAAGCCGGCTGCTTGCTACATCACTGACCCAATTACAATACGGCTCCGCACTGGCAACACTGCTCGTATTTTTCTGCGAATAAAATTCAATATAATTAAAAATCATTAATTTATGCACCCAATAAAATTTGATTTATACATTTAAAATCGCTCAATAAATTTTTATAATATCTTCACGATTAACCGGAGTACTTCTTTATACAATATTTTCGAATAATAATTATAAAATAATTTTGACATCAAAATAATAAATGCATTTATTTTCATATTCATAAATTCTTGCGGGTATTTTAATATCATTTATTTAATATATCGATGGTAAAAATTATTTGATTGGACAATTATTTTTAAATACGTAATAAAAATAATAATAAATCAAAGACTATAGCAATATTTTTATGTACAATGTAAAAAAATATTGAATTTAAATAAATTATTATTAAAAATAAAGCTGTTATATTGGGTTTGTATTATTTTTAAAGCATTTGGAATGTCTTAAAAATAAACTATCTAATATGACGGTTCGTAAAAATAATATGAATATGGGCGTAATCCGATATTAAAAACGTTTCTCACGTTTCTATCCTGGCAACACCATATCGTTTGTTCACACTGTTCACAATATCGACGAGAGCAGTACGAGCGGACATCTAACAGCGAAACAAAAATTTCAACTTTTGCCTGTCATCAGCAAGAATATCAATAGAAAAAACATTTGGATTATAGAAGGGACGTTGGTGACGAATTCTAGGCTGTTTACCAATGACAAAAATCACCTGAATTTTTGTTAGCTACTTTTTAATATGTACATTGTTTTAATTTTGTGCCGTTCTTGTTTGTTCACTTCTCTTATTTACTG
The DNA here is from genome assembly GCA_008973525.1 of Stenopsyche tienmushanensis. NCBI lineage: Eukaryota > Metazoa > Arthropoda > Insecta > Trichoptera > Stenopsychidae > Stenopsyche > Stenopsyche tienmushanensis. Next base: position 27,478 of record WACJ01000109.1, on the reverse strand, counting down.
GATGAATATCGCCTATTTTAGCAGCCATAGGTGCTCAATTACTAGAATAAACGTTTCATTATATATTCAGTGGCATTTAATTTATTTAATTAATTAATTTATTTATTTATTGATAAATAATATTTATTATAAATAAATATATATTTATTTATAATAAACACCACTCTAAGCTCGAATAGCGTTGTCGGGAAGAAATTTCAAATTGAATCCTTGTGACGTCATAGTTGCTCACGGTGCTCAATGCAAAAGAGGTAGCAGCGTGAGCAGTCATCATGACATTTTTTATAATGGCAACACCGGATTCACGCTCCACCGCATCGAAACACCGAAACTCGTCGGCGAAATAGCGTCGGCGGGAAGAACTTTCATATTGAGCAATTCATTGCTTTCTTGCAAAAAAATAGAAATATCTACATATTCAGCCATTGTAAACTCAACTAATCTTGGAAATAAGATTGACGCCAATTTCGCGTCTTGTTTCAACGCAAAATGGCATCTGTCACTATGAAAACTGTGAACAAAGCGTATAGTGTTGCTAGCTTCTTGGTGCGGTGTGAAACGTGGGAAACGTTTTTAATATCGGATCACGCCCTATGTGTATTAAACTATTGGTGCATGAAACCCTCGGTGATGGCTCGGGAAACGTGTTTTGTCTATTCCTTCAATGTTACAAAATGATCGAAGATACCTGAATAGCTGGCCGAATAGTGATCGTTTAAGGCCTCAAGCTCTAGCTGAAATGCGGCCGGATGTGAGTATATAACAGTGCGTAGGGTGGGCGTTTGGCGAGCGGAGGTCGGAGCGCAATTGACAGTTGACGGGCTGCGGCCGGCGATATGACGCGTAAGTGCTTCTAATTCTTCGTCGGATCGTTTTTCGTCCACAAGATGCTTATCGGCGAACGCGACGATCGCCATCTTCTCTGACGTATCGTCGAAATTGCTCGAAATTTCGTCCCGGAACGCCAAATCCATCGGAGGCACGCGCGAGTATAATTAGCACGTCCACCATGACGACGATCCGCCTCGCCGTGTTTGCAAGCTATGTGATTTTACATCGCTTTTGAAACGTCTGCGAGTCGTCCCGCGATCGATTGTTTATATGCGCATAGATTTTTTGAGTATTTACCTGCTGATTCTGAGATGTCGCTAAAATAAGGAGCTAATTAAAAAGAGCCCTGATCAAATATTATGCAGCATATGGCTGTCTACGGGAAATTTATGATACAATGACGCATCCATTTGTATACATAATTGAATGAAAGTGTGCAGCATTCAGATGAAACAATATACAACTACAATCAAAGAGATAACCCTCGAAACGCTTGAAAAATGCTGTATATGATCATTCTTTTATCGTATAAATAAGCTTAATCAATTATAGTATCTGGTAATCCGATATTTTTATATGTAAAATGATCACAGATATACAGTAATCTCATGTCATCTCTTGGCGAATATTCAAAATTTAGGCTTATTTCTTTAAAGAGCGACCGATTCGATTCACTGTTTGTGTTGATGGCTTTGTTGAAAAAAAAGTGTTTTATTGACAGTTTAGCGATTACCTTAGGATCGCTATTTGTTGGTTGTAGCAATGTTTTTGAGCTAATGTATAAATTGCAACTTAAAGCTCGTCCATGTTGAAACTGTACCTCTTGGAAGATGTATGCTATTTTTATAAACCGCATTATAACGTCAAAATGCATACGCTATTGACGTTAAATAGAATTTTTTTAACATCACAAAAGATCATTAAAATATATGCAAAACCTCGATGAATGATGAATATTTATGCGAAAGTTGAAATTAGAGGAGTGGGTAATTAAAAGGGATCTTTTAATAAAAGGACTATTTTAAGTAGGCTGACATTTTTGTGCACAAAAATTATTTGTACAGAAAATATGTGTGTGCAAATCGGGAAAGTTACAGTCTATCAAGTTTTCAACGTTGTGGACATTTAAAAACGCGATAATTGTATTTACCGGCATTAAATTAAAATCGTAAGTAGTTTATGTTAATAATTATTAAATAAACGTTGTTTTCTTTCAATACAAAGTGGCAATGGTTTCGGTAGACGTGGATAAAGTTGCAGCGCAGAAACTTAATTGAAGTATTGCAAATTTCGAAGCATTACAATATTAAATAAATATAATATTTATTTACAACAATATCATTGCGGAAGACTGTTGTTTTGTTCACTTACAATATCAAAACAACAAAATGAGAACGAATTGGCTTTTTTGAAATAATTACAAAAATAATGTCGCTTTCTCATAGTATAAGATTTGAGACCTTTTATATCCGATGATATGATTTCGACATTTTACGAAATAGCATTTCGTCGGTGTCATCAAATCTAGATAGCCTTGAAACGTTCAACATAGAAAGTGTTGATTTTGTAATGAGACGTGGCCTCCGATTATTATTTTCGGCTTAATTTTCGTAAACGATAAACAGTATTCTAAAATTAACTCTTAACATTTTGAGCAAAAAATTCTAAATACATGATTCTGTTTTTATTTCATGAGTTAACATTTTTACTAGCATTTCATCCATATCAAATGGTTTTGATTAATTTTCTATCAGTAACTGATCTTAATGAAGCTTAACACAGTTGGACACACACACAATGTTCGTTCATTTCTTCGTTCTTAATGTTCTTAACTTGCATGGCATATGCTTTCTGTTGTTCAGCTATTTTTGCCTAGTGTGTTGCCAAAATAAAAGGATAGGGTCACCGTGCAAACCTGCCAGTTTACTTTTGAAGGCATAGATTTTGCAAAGGAGTGGTGATACTCGGCTAATGACGCTACTCCAGAAGAGTTAAAAGGGAATAACAAAATTGGTCAACGATAAAAATAATACAAGTATCTCAATTATCAAAACAAACGCCTGCTCTCAAGACAACACGAACTAAAGTCGTCTTATCTTTGTTGAAAGAGCTTAATAGCTTATCCAACGATAGTGATTTCAGTTGATTATACCTAAATTTTATGACGATCAAGTGATTTTTCTTGATTAAACCAGTTTTAGATATTTCCCATAGTGTTTCAAGACTCCAATAATACCACGTAATACTGAAACAGTTTTGAGCTTATGGACAACGCTCATTAAACAAGTGTATAGATCGTAATATAGATATTAATGTGAATCATAATACTAAACTGATGGAACGAGTTTGTTGTTTACTCCAAAAGAGAGAGTTACGAAATCATTTCAACATCATCAAGTCGAATTCAACAATGCATTTTGTAATAGATCGTAAATTGCATGTTGAGTAATGAGCCGAATAATTTCCCTTTTATTAAATATGGACTGTCGTTTATGTATTGTGACTAATGTATCGTTCCGTTTTTAGGTGGAAATCAAAGAGACTTGGCGCGCGCCAAAAACCAAAAAAAGCAATTGGAACAAAGCAAAAAGAAAAGCGGGGCTGATAAAAACGGAATGACATTAGAACAGCGAAAGCATAGGTAAATATACAATTAATAATATTCTTTTCATCTTATCGTTGTATGTCTCTCTGTTAACATGATGTACATATTTTTGTTATCTATACTTAACACACACACATTATCATAGTGATTCGCTTAAATTATATTGTTTTATTGTGTATGGATAATCATTATACGTTTTTAAATAATGTATAATATAAATTTAACATTAAATACATTGATATTCCTTGTATTTTGCTTTATATTTCTTTATTTGTTACATATTCAGAGTCGGAGGGATTTCCTATTATTAATCGTGTCATGTAAAGCATAGCGAATGAAACCTTTTGTATGTAAATTCTTAGCGGTTTCGATCTTCAACAATAACGCATTAGAAAGTCCGTTAATATTACAATCAATATATGTTTCTAAGTACTCTGCTTGATGCATTTATTTCGAACGGCAATCTATGTTTGTGTAATTTTTCTTAATTTCCTGTTAACACATCTTATGTGGGGCCGGTTTAATTAAAGCTTACACTTGTAGCATGCATTTTTTTCCTGCAACGACTTATTCCAATTTAGCTATCGTCAGATAAGCTATTAACCCTTTGGGCTCCAAGATTTTTTCGCAAAAGTTCCCACCAACTCCAAGTCATTTTTTGGGTATTAAAAAAATGTTTGTATGGAATTAAATAACTTCTTCCACCACTTCAGTCTTTCGCATGAAACTATATGATGTTGCGTATTAATCTGCCGTGTCCACCCCGCCCATATTTTTAATTTAATCTAAAATTACTACTGGCTTGTTAGCTCATCTTGATTAGATTGTTATGGGATAGTCCTTACGCTTCTTCCCATTGATTGGGAAGTTGATGTATGCTTTGTACTGAGCATTGTGACTATTATTTTGTCTCGCCAAGCTAATACTAAAGTATCTTGTTTTCGGTATGCTATCTTTCGTCCCACGGCTAATCTTGGTTTTTTTTTATATAATTAGTTAAACCCTCTGAACCAATTATTTTCCATATTCCAGATGACAAATTAATGGTCAGACAATAAGACGGTATTTTTAGAATATACACTTGATTCTAACATTTTAAAAAAATACCAAAATCTTATTTGAAGTTCATAAAAACTACCCGAGAAAAAATCGGCCACATTTAGTGGTCATAGGAGTTGGTGGCAAAAAATCTTCGGCCACAATGTGTGGCCATAGGAGTTGTAATATTCACCAAATAAATCATAATGGACATATTACAGCTAAGACAAATTTAAGTGGCGACATTCGCTCTCCGGTTTCATCTCAAAATAGATTCAGTTACGTAGCAAAGATCATTCAATAGGCAGTCCTTGATAACTTCTGTTGAATTTATTTAAAAATGAAATAGAAACACTAAGATCTATTAAAATGTGAAGCCATTTTTGGATCCATCACTATGTGTTCCTGGCATAATAAAACTTAGGTATTTAAAAATATGATTTTTTTCTGTGAAGAAACGTAGTTGCTAATGGGTGAATCAGAGGGTGAGAATACGATCTCCCACATACAACGAAAGAACCGAATTCCCCACAGAAGATGTGTTATTTATGAATTTATAAAAATGTATTTGGATTTATCTCCTATCTTTAACAAATGGTTTGATAGTTTTACTATCCGGAGAATTTTTCTGTACTATCGATGCTCGTTTTAGCTCTGCACGTTATTGTCTTTGTTCCAATATAAGGTTGTATAATAAGGAATTTATATATACATTGTTAGTCCGTAGTAATTTGCATTTGTACAATAAGCATGGATACTAAACTTATTGAAAATCTGCAATATGACTTTCCATTGCGTTAAGTAATTTATTTGCATTTTGTCATTGAATATCAACGATTATTTGTGTACAAGAATATTTTTTTTAACGTCTCAGCTATGAAATTGTATCCTGGTACCTATTTTCATGTTTGGGTCTTATATAATATATAAATATTGAAACCTGACTCAATGACCACCTTTTAGGAACAAAGGTTAAATTTCTTCTTAAGCGGCAAATGGAGAAATTGGGCCAACCCTATATAATAGATTGTCCCATTAGGAATGTCGTTTTTTTCACACTTACAACAGCTTCAACTAAAAATATGAATCAAATCCAACATACACTATACAAGAATTATCTCGGATTCTTCCCGAAAAGTATTTAAATACACTTGAAAAAAATAGGAAAGATCATAAAATAGAGGGTGTGGAATCTCGATTAGCAAACGATTCCGGAATAAAAACATTCAATAGATGGGAAAAGGTTGCATCTTCTGAAGGAGAATACATTGTATCGATGAAACGATTTAATACATTTTTTGTTTGAATTTAACTCTTTCATTTAAAAAACGACATTCCTAACGGGATAATTTATTATTAACACATATTATGCAGGGCCATTTGATCAAAGCTTACACGTGGGTTAATTTATTCCAATTTATTTATTATAAAGTTTCTTGCTATGTGTTAATATGTATACAAATTTTGCCATTTGAGAGCGACAATAGAAAGAATTACGTGTATTAAATATTATCTTTTTACAACGTTCTTATGTTGTATAACTGCTTAAATTGCAATTCTTAAAAAAATTGCAGTCAGTGTGTTTAATCCAATTGAATTTATTATATTATAAAAATGTGGATTTATTTTGATGTGTTTTGTTTGGTTTTTTTTAATTTTTACAATCATACATTTGATACGGTAATGTATTAGTTAATCGATGGATCAATGATGTTTCTGTGAAGGATAAAATTTCAACTCGTTATACATATACTGATATTGTGCTAAATCGGTGCATAAAAATATTTATTATTCGCTTTCAATTTTGAATGTTATTGTTTTTATCGTACATAATGTGGAGAGAAAGTCCACACATTTTCCACTTATATGTGTTTTTTAATGTCACCCAAAGCAGGTGATAACGATGTGGTTTGGTATAGACGAACTCTACAATTGTAGCATCCGATGAAGATCGTAGTGCGACAGAGACTCGGATGTTTTGGATATAGTACGCTTCGGCTATCTTTCGTCTATGTCGAGCAGGTCAGCACAGAGAATTCTCGTAAATGCGATTCAATGACCAAAAGTGGTTGGATCAATTTTATAAAGAATTGTAGGTAGATATGCGATACATGGTGTGCAATCCTTTTCTTTTAATCTTTTTCTCATCGTGAATGTGCATTTGATTCGTATTTAATAGCGCGTTTGTTTTAAATGTCACAATTGCTAATACACCATGTAGATTGCATAGAATACTTATCACGTTGCATCAAAATTTCGCAATTCAACATAGAGTTTGAAATATATTACATATTTTGCATTCATATTCATTATTGTGAAGTCGTTTTTAAATATTTGGGTTGATATTTTATCCTTCACAACCTAAAATATGTACTGAAAAACAATGTTTTTTTTTTTTTAAGATTCTCAATCATTGCAATTCTGCTGTCTGCAAAATTAAAGATTGTATTTCATTTTGGCAAATGATATATGCATTCATAATGTATTATAAATATTTTGAATTAACGCTTTTATTTATTTTTTCTTCTTAATTTCATATCATTGCTTGTGTTCTATATGTAATTTTGAAAGCCGTGCAAATAACATGTATTAGCTAGAAGTCGATTGTATTATTTTTTATCTAATCATCGCTATTGAGTGCCAATATCAATATATCAGCGCCACACTTGGTGCAAAATTGTCCAATTATATAACTTCAATGTTTGAATATGGAAAATTATGTTTTTATAACATTGTTATTTCAATAATACTAATGCCGGTCATTGCTATAAGTAGAATCTAGATATTTTATACGTTTTCCAGACGTATTATTAATTGAATGCTTACTGTTTATAGAGATGCTGAGTTGATGCGGGAGAAACAGAAGAAGAAAGAAGAAGATGCAGCTGCGGCGAAACAACAGTCTTCAGCTAAGAGCTAAAAATTTTCTCATAATTTTTCATAATTGTGGGTTTTATTACATACGTTGAAGATATCGCAAAAAAAAATTGAAATTGAGATACATTATTTTTTTGAATTAATTTTTAATGTAATGATTTTGAATGATTGCAGTGAATTATTATTGCATTTCATATCTTTATCAGATTCGTACAGAACAACATCATAAAATCAGAATGATACTTGTACATCTGTGTAAATGAATCAAGTTTTTGTACAATAATTAAATTATATAGGTTTAAGTTAAAAGTTGTTTTTTTTTTAATTTTTTTCTCTTAACATTTCTATGCATTTAATAAAATCCTGCACTTGTTTCGAATATCTGTCATAGGATTTGATGCACGTTTAGATGGAATGTAGCCGTTATTCTTCCTTTGAAAAAAAATATATCCCCTTCCTTCGAAAAGAGCCGAAATCCATCTGAATTGTAAATTATATACGTATACAGACATGATATATTTGTCCGTTCAATCGACCACGAAATGTTTACATTGTACTCTCTGTGTAAAAAGGTATTGGTGTTTTCCGAATTTGACTGATATTATTATTCCGAGAAAAGCCATTGACTTCATTAAAAGTGAAAATTTAATATCGCAGATTATGTAGTTTCACTTTTTTGATTTCATAAATTAATAGATAAGAAGATTTTTAAATATTATATAATATCTAGTTGAATCTCTGTAATTATGCACGATTTTCCAACGTTCATTGTGAATAAAGATATACTATTAAGAGTCCGCTATTTTATTTAATATGCATTTTTCAACACCCCGCTATTATTTATTTTGATTTTAGGAAATATGAACATTTAAAAGATACAATTTCGCATTAAATTAATTCGCATTGAATTACTTTAAAATTTCATCTTTTAACACTTTGCATTCGAGAGGTGACTCTCACTCACCGTATGATTTGGAGCGGAAACTCGATGCTTGGCAATAATTTTACGTTTAGTTCCTTTGAAGTGGGTCCATCTCTAACCACTGACCAGACTGCATATTCGACTTCAACCTCCGATTCCGAAGATAATTGAATAAAAAGCTGCATAATATTCTAACAGGAGCTAGGAAGGATTGCAAAGTGTGTTCTCAAAGAAACAAAGCCTGAAAAGACAATACCATATATTATTATAATACTTGTCCCGACAAGCCGGGCATGTATCTCGGCAATTATTTTATAAAAGACTAGCCGACACTCAGTGCGTTGCCGCCACAGAAGTAATAATTCTAAAAATATTATTTGTTGGTTTTATTATAAATATGAACAAACATTGATTTTTATATATTAGACTATGCCTATGTTATTCGCCCAATCCGATGAACGGTATGGCAGCGCATTTCGAACGAACAAAACCCAATTCATTTTTATATATAAGACTTAAGTATAAAAGTTTTATCTCTAAGTATAAAGATCTCGAGTGTAAAGGCTTAATATGTTGTCACTTAAAAAGTTAAGAATCATATTGAATGCTTCAGAAAATGCATGTGGTTGTGTGCCTGTGTGATTATTTTCACCGATTCCAAGCTTGGAAATTTCATCTTATACAACTAAAATGTATTGCACAAAAAATTAAGCTTAATCTTATGAAGATGATTATTTTATGCAAGACTCATAGATGGTGGGTATTATAATTATCTTAATACGTTTATGATTCTAGTGAGTTTTAAAACAAATCCTGTGGCTCTGATACAAGAGTATAAATAGTAGGTAAATCAAGTAAATAGTATGTTTATTAAGATTCATTACAATTCGAAAATACAAAAACAATCTGCGAAGATGTATAGGTCTACTTAGAATTCATATGGAATATTATTACTAAAAGGACTAAATTAATTGTAACGTCCTCGTATGCTTGTTTTTTTTTTAATGAATTATTTTCATTTTATCGATTTCCATCAAGATTTGAAAATAAATATTTTATGCCCGTATAATGTGCGTAACAGATTCAAAAGTAACGTTTGGTGATGGTCGATATAAATGCTGTTAGAGTCGTAGGTTACTTTGGCGTCCCCTCCCCGGACCCCGCTCAGTGGGCGCTAAGATGGCGGCAGCTACGAGTGTCGTCGTTCTGGACCGCGGCAATAACACCACCTGCACAGTCAATCTGCACGGTAACTCTCCCTCAACTTTGGCCGGACCATTCCTCGCACTCCCACGGGAGCTCATTTTCGATTTCGCCCGTCGCCGTCGCGTTTTTCACACTTAATTTTTTTCCACAACAAAAAAAAAATATAACCTCAAAAAAACACAGCTCCGCTCGACGATTTATATTATTTATATAGAAAGGGCGCAGTGTAACAGTGCGCTATTTCATTGCGTAGAGCGTCCTTCGACTTTAGAATCGATAATTGGCCGTATTCTAATTACATTTGTTGTGCGGCTATTTTTTGTAAACAACGAATGTAAATACCGCGAGAGCCGAAACGGGAGCGTTTTTTAGAAAACGCCGCAAAATCGCCTGTTCCGGGCGCTTTTATTCCGCTTTTTGAATTACGACACAATGGAAGCACAGATAAAAGTGAGTTTGTGTGTTAATGAGCGCGCTCCGAATTGAAGGTAAAACTTTTATGGCGCTATTAAAATTGAAAGCATCGGACCCGATTTACGAGCCGATTTTCGATGATCTTAATTATGTACGCATCTCGCCACGGAGCCTTGGGTCGTAATTTGGAACCGTGTGCAATTTGAAAATTTACCAAAATCTGTTTGTTGACAATTAAATTCGATCGAAAATGCATCCATTCGATGTGCATGCTGTCAAATCAAATCGAGACGATTTGAATTAGCAATATGTTGCCAATGTTATTAATTATTATTTTTTGTATAATGGCAACCCATTTTACGGCGATTTTATTCAAATAACACCGCGCACTCGCAAATTAAAACAAAAGAGAATATTTTAAATACGTTTAAAAAAAATTAATACAAATATATTTTAATTAATATTTATCATCTTGTATACAATTTGAGAGACAAATTTGTAATTTTACAATTTTGTATTTAATTTGGACCAAATTTAAAACAAATTTGTTTTTATTATAGGAGCAACTGTAGTATCGTGGAGAGTGAATAATCAAGAACAACTTTTTGTCAGGTACGTGATTTAGTTGTACATATTTTTTTACATTTTTTCTGTCTTTCAATATAATTTTAGATTGATACTTAAGTCGAAGTCGTAGACTTCTATAAGCTATTTTATTGATTAACTACACAAAAATCATTGCAAAATAGGCGTGTTGAAATTCCGATTGAAAATTAAAATCATTATCCTCATGTTTCAAGACTATTAATTTATCATAACCCAATAAATGCCCCTGAGAATTAGAAAATATGAACAAAAAACTTGGAATGAAATGTACTTTTATGGTTCGTTTTAAAAAGTTGTAACGATAAAATACGTTAAAATAAAACTGTGGTTCGCGTATCAACAAAAAACATTTATAAATGTGCTTAGATGAACCGAACATTATAAATGATTATTAAAATATTGTTTTCGGTAAGAATAAGATTTTTTGTTATAAAAACGTATGCTTTACCGTCATTGAACATTCATTTTCAATAATACATCACAGATTTACAACAGCAAATGCATTCATATTATATGATTCCAGAAACTAATTATAAATTATTCCACTTTTTTGCTCGTATACAGATCATAAACACTAATTTTGCGGGCAAAGCCTTGATGAATAATGAATGTTTATGCGAAAGTCGATTAATGGTAAGAAATTAGAACATTAGGGTAATTAAAATCGGGAAAGTCACAGTATATCAAGCTTTCAACGTTGCGGACATTTAAAAACACGAATAATTTTATTTACCGGCATCAAATTAAAATCTACAAAGCTGCTTTTTTATCTACAAGTAGTTTACGTTAATAATTGTTAAATAAACGTCGTCTACTTTCGATACAAGGTGGCTATGTTTCGGTATACGTGGATAAAATTATAGCGCGGAAACTTGATTGAAGTATTGCAAAAACAAACAAAATAAGAAGGAATCAGCTTTGTAGGAATAAGTAAATATATTTGAGTTAAAATTAAGCTTAATGTGTGTGTTTTTGTTGTTGTATAAATTTGAAGTACTAATCTGTGCGTATTTATAGGGTTAATCTCTGTATAAAAGCCATGAATAGTCTTCTGCAGAAGTAATGACTTTAAAATTCATTTAAGGATGATAATCACATTCATCTAATTCATACAATCCTTATGCATGTTCAAAATTGAAGACTTGATCTCCAAGGCTTTTCTTTGTTGAACGTTCACCCCACTGACTATTATTTTCGTGAGAAGCTTTTTATTCTGATTAGAATCTCTAACTTGCGTCAACTGGCCGGCCTAAAGTGCAAAATGCAATTTTTTTGCCGTTTTTCTCTTCTCCAAATACCGTTATCAGTGCATTTTCAAACAAAAATAATGTAATTATTCGGATTTTCATTCTTAGATTTTCGCAATCCAAGGTCCATACATCGTCGCAATCGAAGAGCAAAAAATCTCTCGAGATCCATGGACCCAAAATATAATATTAATTATATTTTGAACAGTTAACCCTACTGATAGCGGTATTAACACATTCAATCATTCAATTCAAAAATATATTCTGCCTTTGGATCTAAGAAAAAGGTTTCTTTCTATCTAAAATAGTACATGACATTAGAAAATCACCATAAAAATCTACATGGAGATTGCTTACGTCTCATAGCAAATTATTAGGCATTTTTAACACATTACATGCAGGAAGTATATATTTATGAATTACGCTGTCTTTGGTTAAAATTGGCTAAAATGTTATTAAGCAATGTTATTTCATATTAATTGGCTATTGAAGATTTATTTAATCACAATTGAAAACATTCCCAATACTCAGAATGAATAAAAACCATGTTTAATATTCGAAAATACTATTTTCCAGTATTATTCTTATTTGCACCTTTAGAAACTTGCGCAAAAAAGAAATGTTTTCGTGCATTTTATGCACACAAATGTAAGTAAGATAGTTTCCATTATTTTTGAAAACCGCATAACTTCAAATTCGCATAAAAAAGATCCACACAAAAACAGACCCAAGCGTATTTTAATTTCTTGCCATCGATTCGCATGCAGATACATCGTGTCACAAGGTCTTCTAAGATTTTGTTGCAGATGTTAGTGTTTACAATCTGTCTAAAGTAAACAGGCAAAAAAGTGGGATAATTTACAGCGAGCCTCTCAAATTATACAATACGAATGCATTTGCTGTCGTAAATGTGTCATTTGCTATTGAAAATGAATGAATGCGAAGCTATTTTTAATGGTACGCGAGCCGGAATACTTGGTGAATTTTGAAAAAAATGATTTTTTATATAAGAATGCGTCAGAGGACAGACATGCACAAAGTGCCCCCGCACATAATGTGTTAAGAAGAAGTATATATATATTGAAATTTTTTGCTATATATAATATGTATCATTAACACACTCGTCGCCTATTGTGAATCGGTGTTATTTCTCACGGGACCCAAATTCTTAGATAAAGATATTATAACACATGGGATAAACACGGACATCTGGCGAATCTTCTCTCAGATGTTTTTTTTTTTTTAAATCTTAGATCAATAAGCTTGCCTCTGTCATTAGTCATATTAACAAAAACAAAGTGAAGATAAGCAAGTGCGAACAGACAAGGGTAGGAATGCAAGTTTCCATGTCGATCTCGAAAGATATTTAGACAGTCGTCATCTGAAAGATATAGAAAGACGTTCGTAAAACTAACATTGATAAATCGTTATAGAAATACATAACAGTGAGACGCTGGATTCGCTTTTCGGAGACTATTTGAAATTTCACTGCACTTATCCCAGAACCTTCATTCGGTTGAAAAGCATACTTTTTCTGCAAACAGTATTTTTATACTCAAATCAGAAAATTCCGGGAACTTCCAGTAAGAGAATGGTTGTGGTCGGAAAATGCTAGGCCCGAAAATGAAAAGAAGAAAGCGAAAAAAGCGTTTCACGGTTTAGAAATTCAGGGCCGTAACAAGGGGGTGGCAAAGCAGGCGCCCGCCAAAGGCGCAACTGGGCTTGGGGCGTAAAACACAGAATACAGACCCAGTCGAGAGTTGCACATGGTTTTAATCAAGACTGATTGACTCTGTCCCTTTTTATAATATATACTAAGTTGTCTAATCCCTCTTTTCTTCGTTATCGCTTAAAAATTGAGCTGACCTAGTCCGCAATATTTTCGCGCAAGAGAGTATTTTCGACCGATTGTAAAATTTAAACAACTCACCTGATCAGTCTTCTTCGGACTACTTCGTTTTGTAATGAGAGTTCATAATCGTTCTGTGGACATTTTCGGGTATGGCTTCCGATCGTGAGGCGTTCATTCGTCACGTCAGCGATTGGAAAAGTGGACCGGTTGGATACGGAACTTGCGGTTGTGCACGAGACAAATTCTCGATCGCCAGGAAGCGAAAAATAATGTAAAAAGATTCGCAACATATCCTAATTACCCGAAATCTCCTCATATGTGTTTGAATTGTTTTAATGAATACCACGCTACATAATACAAAGTTTTATGTATATTACACAGTATAAAGTGGACGCAGCGACGAACGAGTTAAATACTTGATTCAATAGTATTATACGATTCCAATTAGAAGCTAAATCTTCCGAACCGCAGTGTGTTAATCAATACACAATATATTCATATTTTTAAATATGAAAAACCGTCGCCACTCAAATTTTATGCTTAAAGTTTGGATCTGTTCTTGGGAATATGTATTCGTTTTTCATATTTTCGCTTTAAATGGGATCAATTATGCATTGTTGTGGGATCGTTCTTTTAAAAACGTGTTTGTCTTGAAATGTATCAATCGCCATGAGTATTTTTGTTTAAAACTATTAGGAAATATGTCTGTTCGGATGATGCGAGACAAAAAGTCTTGTATATATAAAAGTCGGATATTCCGCTTCGGCACGGATGTCATGACTTTGGACCGTCAAGGGTCAATTTGTCGCATTTTTAAATCTGCATTGTTTTTCTGACTGGGGTTGCAAATATGAGTCAGTATTCGAGTCGTGGCACATCGAGACTGGGATCTAGACTTATCCGACTGGTAAAAAAAATTGATTGTCGAACATGTGGTCGCCGTAATTATAGATCTTTCGTGTACTTTTGGACTCGAGATTTGGTATGGAATATAATACGACCAGATGTAGAAATCAATCTGTGCGCAAAAAACTGTCTACTGCGAGATCCAAAAACGGAATAAATTAATGTATGAATCTGCCACGGTGTGACATCGACGATTCGTCTGCATTTTTTCGTCGTCGACAATGGAAATTCTGTTATATTGTCGAATAATCAATTGGATTTGTTGGATGCGCCCGATCGGTGGGTCGCTAATGGCTCCAGAAACACCACGAAAGCTACCAAATTGAATGCTCCCGGGGTACGAGTATCGATTGTTGGCGAAGCCAGGATGTCAGCTATGTATTTGATGCTGCGGGAAGATTTTCTCTAATTCGAATATATTAATGTTAATATATCAAAGTTTTTCTTTCGCGTGCATCTTTTTCTCTCGGGCTAAGATTCTTGCCGAACTTTTTATGTGCGAACTTTGAGTAAATGTGTATTCGGGAAAAGTAGCTCTACACTGTGGGAAGAGGCGGCGAACAGAGAAAGGGGAATTATCGGGGAAACGTCTGAGTGGAGGGACGCCACTGTCGCAAAAACCGACTTCGTCCAGTGGCGGCAGATTGTGGCGAATTTGCTGCATTTACTTATTTATTTTATTTATTCCAACTCCGCCAACTGATGAAAGCACGTTCAGGGCTCATCTCCTCGTCAGAGGATATTGGACACTTCATGACGATGGATTTTGTTAGCATTAAATTTACGGTATCAAATTTAAAACGAGACAAAATCTAAATAAACAATTCATGGATATCTTCTTTCCAAGTGCATTTTAGTGCAATAAAATCTGAGTGCAATTTTTGCTGATGTGAAAATGAAGTATATGATGAAGACTTTATTCCTATAATCTATGTCCTTATATACATTTTTTTTATAAATGTGCTAGAACTTCCATTTACCAAAACAAAGACGATATCCAGTATAGTTGTCAAATTTATAAAAGCCATCAGCGCTGGTTATAATTTCTTAGTCAGGATTCGCCAGACAAATTGTTAATAGACACTCAATTATAGTCGCTATCAAACTGAGCAAATGTTAGTATATTACACTGTTTACACTGTAATTGTTAGCCATTAAGAAGCATTTTGTTTGAACTTAATTAATAAAAGTTAAGCATGCTAACATGGAGGGCAAACAAAAGTAAATGCGACTTAAAGAGCAAAAATATTGATGTTTTTGTCTTGTAGAATGTACATGTATATTCGATTATAGGGAAAATTCAGCATAATTTATCCAGCAGCGAATGACGATGATCTGATCAGGTCTTCATAGTTTTCTTTTGACAACTTTACGTATTGATTGTGAAAAATAAGGTCAATAGTTAAATTTTGCAAGGGAACAGCTTCTAAGACGTAATTTTCTTGAGACATGGTATGGCACTCTAATTCCTGCAGGTCTTCATTGCTGCAAGATCTTGTCGCTCAAGCAAAATTTGAACATCATTATTGATGTGATCATCGATAAACTTCTTGAAGCAATTTTTCCAGACTCCCTTCATACACGACTTGGTAACTTTATTCCGTGCTTCGTCGATGTTTTTGATAACTTTCATAATATTTGTTTTTAGCAAATCCGCATGGCATCTTATGTTTAATATCAAATGGTTTTCAAAAAAACAAAGAATTAGCAAGACTGATGACTGAAAGATCTGATGAAATTAAGATTTTCTCAAGAGTTAATGATTTTTGCTTTTGGCAACGCAGCGAACTTTCCACTTGGAAATATTTTGAAGTCTTCGACGAGAATGAAAGCGTATTCCGGAGAGCTTGTCGGCAGATTGAATGGCATCATCCAGACCAAATGCGGCTGTATTGAAGTGTATGTGACTCGGCTAGGGAAGTAATTTTGATTGAGAAGATGCAGGTGGAGAAGGGTGTAGAGTTGAGTACCGTTAGTCGGACAATGTCACTCGAAGGCATTGACATGGTTAGCGTCTGAGTTCCTTTCTCCGGTGGAGCGACCGGTCGTGCGAAACCCGCCGCAAGAAGTAAGAAGCGGCGGCGCCCTTCCGACTAAAAACTAGAATGTGCTGGACTCCGCCGCTGCCAACTTTTTGCTGGTGGTCGGGCCGCATTCCCCGCGGTCGCTTCTTTCACATGAAGCCCCTCCAACCCCTCAGCCCCCCTCCCCCCGAGACAAATGGTCGCCCTCCGCCCTCCCTCTGCCACTAATTACGTCCCTGCTGCTGCCGACTATCATACACAATCGGTCGATAAACATTTGTAGCCGACACCCGCAGCGGAGCGCAACCTTTTTTGGACCTGCTCCCCCCCCCCCTCCCCCGGCAAAAACTTTCACATGTCCCCAAAAAAAAGGCGCCCGCCTCAGACGCAAACTTCGCCCACGGCACAGCTGAAAGCAGTCTTGCTGAAAAACCGACACTTTTTCGATCTCATTTTATTCGTGTCGCTCTTCTGCGTCTGCTGTTGCTATTTTAGACCGCAAACATTTTTCCAATCGCCTTCTCAACCATTGAACCTCAAAACGCCGACAAAAAAACCATCTCGACGTCGTTGGACAAACGATGCAAAAAGTCGACTACTGCAATTTCAAACCCGGATTAAAAGGCATAGTGTCTTATCATCACAGCTCGCGAGGAATGTTCGATGATTTATCTGCATTTATAAACTCCAGTTCGTACAAAATTATGTTGTGCATTTTAAAAATATTTAGAAATCTTATTATCTTAATCTGGCGGCTTTCAACTTTTAGGCTACTATGACTTCCTCTAAAAAAATGCCCAAGTAGCAAACCTTTCAGTATTACAGGGCTCTGCCTTTCGCATCGTCTCCGATTTATGGAGACCACGCTTTCTTGAACAGGAGCGCGGTTCTTTAGATTCTTTAGCGATCTCTTCGAGAAGAAGTCCAAAAAGGGAGTTCGAAATAAGATCATTGAACCAATGAATGTATATGAGTCCTGCACCCTTTGATTATTTGTTCGAATATCGAACACATGCTTGTGGCACAATTGGAAGCAATTTCAAAAACTTTCCCAAATTTTCTAAATAAAAGCAGAAGTGAGGATATGTTCTTGCATTCAGCGAGTCTTATTGATAAAACGATGCATGCATCAAATATGCTCAAAAACATCAACAAGCCCGAAGCTATATTAGACTATAACATAAACATGGGAACTGACGATAAATCAGATACGCTCATATATTTAATGGATGGTTCAAGAAAATCGTGAAAGTGCACTAAATGTAATCTTTAGCAAGTAAAGACGATTCTCCAAAAATTTCAAATGTACTTTTCCATGATGATTTTCTTCGAGAATGATTGCTATTTCTTCTTTGAATTCACTTTTGCATAAAACAATCGGCGAATTTCACTATAATATAGAATTGAATTAGCTTCCATGTGTCTACACACACAAATTTGCAAACAGTCTAGCTCTTCAAGGGTTTTTTTTTATGTAGTTTATATTTTTTACAAATACTGTTAAGTATACATCGCATTGCGTCCAAATAACAATTCAATGGATGTGGTCTTTCCAAAAATTGATTTGTTAAATATCCAAAATATGTAATGCATCTTAGCTATATAAGTTGCCTCGTCTATTTGCATGGCAAACTTCAAAGTACGCAGCCGAGAAACTAATTGATTGCAAATATCTTCAGATCTATCATGGATTTTTCTTTCGGCGGTATTACTTTTTGCATATTATTCGTCGAACTACATATATGTATTAATTGTTGCTGTTGAAATTAAAGTTTCTTCTATTTAACGTGGTTTCTTACATTTAACGATTTGGCAAGAGACACGAAATGCAATCAATATATTTTTAGTACATGAATGTTTACTTTTGATTATTAACTGAGACACGGACGAAAACTCGCAAAATTCCCGATTTTCCGACAAATTATTTATTTCCGTCGCTGCAGATGAATACTCATATACTATAATACTTTGATGTGATTCGTAATTATAATACGGAGGAATATTAAAATTCTGAACCCCATATCTATTATATTTCATGTCGATATTCCCATTATTAGAGTCGAGGTGTAGTAAATACATCACCGGTGGGTAAAAGTTAATACAAAAATTTGAAAAACATATATGTACTATATATATGTATACATAGATTAGACAGTTACTGCGCCTAAGCTCGCCAATTAGTAGTCATGCTACTGTTTCATATTCACCTTCGAGTTTTATTTAGAACGCTCACCCAGCGAGCCACCTGGGTGAACGTATTGAAGGGCGTTTTCGCAATCGTCTCGATAGGGAGTGTGGGGAGCAAACAATTACTTGTGGTAAACTTGTTGATTTTACTTGAAAGGACTTTCTGGAGTACAAAAAGTCCAGTCCTCCCTTTCTTCGTAAAGACGGTGCTGAGCTAGAGTGAAGACCTAAGTGCATCTCGGATTCGCTCCTATACCAACTGAAGGTGTCTGTCTCCCTGTCCATGTGCAACTTACCCAAACGAATTCGAAACTGGGTAGTTTCCTATATCAAGTTGACCCTCTTAGTACGGCAATTTCAAGGCAATATATAAAACAATGAAAGATAAGTTTAAACATTTAAAAACTCCACGATAAGCGGTTGCCTACTTTTGGCGCATAAATCTTGATATAATTTCATGATAAGGCTGAGAACTTTTCTAATTCTCTCTTTAATTTTAAACTTCTTTTTATCAAAGATTATTTTTTGATTAATCGTTCAATTTCCCACCTTAATTTATTTTGGCATATTTTATGTAGCATCTCTCCTGATTGTTTTACATCATTTTGCTTGTAATTTTTTTTTTGAGTTGTTCGATCCTCATTTCTGCAATTTTTCCTGTGGGTTTCCAAAAACCAAGGAAACAAATTATAACGTATTTTTGGTATATGTATTGTACTAAATAATCAATGAGATTTTTCTTAAATATCATCAACAATCGATTATCAAACGATAATAGCTTTTAGATGTTGGGATATATCTAATAATTTCATTTATTGCTATGATAATCTGATTCTATGCCTGATACGACTATAGTCGGAAAAAACGATGCTGTTTAGCCGGGTTTTTAAGAATGTTATTGTGGTCGTAAGAACATTTTTTTTAAACATTCATCATCTTATCAAAATTTCACTCCTTACTTACATATTTAATATTTCGCTATCTCGACATACTAATACATAGTATTGCAGAAAATGCATATAGAGAGTTGTGAAAACAATATAATATTTTTGGCGCTTATCAAAAATATCAACAAACTAATTCCACATTGCGAAATATTTTGTGTAAAGACCACAGATAAAAAGCGCTATGGCCTAGATTCATTTGCATAAAATCGCAAACAAATTTATTTCATCGATAACGAGAGCATTAAACGGTTCCAATGAGTTTTTTTTCACCTTCTGTTTTCATTTTTTATTGCGAAATAAAGCGTTAACCCTATGTGGTCCAATGTCATGACGTCCGTGACGATTGATTATATTTTAATAATGTCAATTTGCAATACTCTTATTTGATACGATTACAGCAAGTACATTATGCAATATCTAGAGCAAATTTTTTATTGCTTTTTTAAGACTTTGTATAAGTCTAAAAATGTGTCGGATTTTGATAGAGCCTAAATAACTAGTATTTGGTGCAATTGCATTTTAAATATGAAATATGAACATCAATGGTTCCCTAAATAATGAATAATGTATGCATTAGTAAA
This sequence comes from Stenopsyche tienmushanensis, assembly GCA_008973525.1. NCBI lineage: Eukaryota > Metazoa > Arthropoda > Insecta > Trichoptera > Stenopsychidae > Stenopsyche > Stenopsyche tienmushanensis. The sequence goes on along the minus strand of WACJ01000109.1, from coordinate 7,235 downwards.
TGTAATTTTTGTTACGGTGTCGAGTTAATTGAACGCAATAAATTTCAGGAATACTCATTATTCATTCATGGGAAAGGATCACATTCATATCATTTGTATAATCACATTCATTGCGTAACGGGTCACCTGGATGAACATATCAAGGGGTGCTTTTGCGGCCATCTCTATATGAAATGGGTGGTTTTTAACACAGTGGTGGCCGCATCAAAAGATCAGACCATTGAACGTATTACTTCAAATAGATGTAGCATCAGCAGTTGTAGATATAAAAATTATTCACTGCATTAATTGATTACTGATGTATTTGTGCTAGTGGCGATTATATTATGGTTCGGGGATGTATTTTGGCAACTGGTTGTTGTAATAATGGATCATCAAATGTATTTAAATATTCTAAAAAATAGTTTAAGACCAAAATTGAAAAAAATGATTGAGTTTTTTTTTAAATATGTTGATAACATGTTATAATGCCAAAGAAAGAACTAAGAAGAATATTAGCACATCATTCACTTTTTACTTTTTTGACTTGCTATACGTTTCCATTTCGATCCGATCCGCTTCTCAAAAAGATTGTGAACCTCTGTCTCTTCATCTGTTGGCGTTTGATGAAATTAACCACTTATGAGGTTGCTCTATGCCTGCAACAAAGAGATTCTGGCGCAGTTTCCAAACAATCCCGATTGTTTGGGCATTTTTAACCTGTCCGCTACGAAAATGTCAGCTGCCATTCGCCGGAGTCATGATCGCATAACACGAAGTACATTCTGTGTACGATCGAAATTTGTACTTGATTCGTGATGACCTTAAGTACATTTTTTGAGCGCATTGCGCACAGCTGAAATTACAAAACGTCGACCAGAAATTGAACTTTTAGAGTTGCACAATCCGCCGATGTTCCAATCGGCGCGTTTTTCCTCGCTTAATTACTGCACATTTATAAACATGCAGCCTCAAGAACGGACGCAAGAAAAAAGAGCGCTGGTCTTCTGAGAAGAATCAATCGAAGGAATCCAACTTGCCGAATTCCGAGAGAAGCTCCTCGCAAAGGCGAGATGCTAATCTGCGCGAATTTCACCTCAGATTGATGTCCACGGCCGGCCTGCTTATCCCTTTTAGGGATTATTCGGGGTATGACATCATCTCCGGCGTGGAGTGACATCATAACGACCTCTCATGATGGCCTGTAAAACGTCCGTCAAAAAATGATGAGATCTAATGAGCCAGCCATGGACGTTTGCAACCGATCAGTCGAATGCCTGCAGAGAGACCTTGTCCTTGCTAAATGAATGGCATTGGTCATTTGGGTCCGAGAGATTAGCCAGACGTAGATGGAGACTGACGGAAATCGACAATCATCGGTGAATAAGGTTTTAGAATTTAATTTCATTATTAATTTGTGAGTTAGTCCATTTTGTCAGATAAACCCCCGTTTATTGCGGCCCCGGATTCGTTATAGTACGTTCTATTTTTCATTTTTTTTTCTTTGGACACTTTGGTTGCGTTTATGTACAAATCATCAGAACTTAAATATAAGTTTTAGTGGAAACGATTCAATATTGTGAAAGCTATCAGAAACATCGACGAAGCATAGAATAAAGTTACCAAGTCGTGCATGAAGGGTGTTTGGAAAAATTGCTTCAGAGAAATTGTTGATGATCACATCAATTATGAGAATGATGCCGAAAATATCATCGACGAGATTAGTGATTAGGCATTTCCGGAAGCATTGAAGGTTTTGATATAGATGATGTTCAAAATTTGCTTAAATACCACGACGAACTCTAACCAATGAAAAGCTGCAAGAATTGGAGTGTAATATCACGTCTCAAGAAAATTACGTCTTCAAAGCCGTAACAAGATTGCGGTTGTTGTTTTTTTCAAAAAAATATATGATAGAATATGTCTGCGTTATAAATCTTAAATTTCAAGATTCTCAAGAAAAATAAGCAAAAACCAACTAGATTTTGTAACTTAAAACTAAAAAACTAGCTATGATAGCAGCATAAATTAGTAAGATTCATAAATATATAATTTTTATGTGTAGACTTCTCCTAGACTCGTTCGCGATTTGGTGCGAGTTACCTATGTAAGATAGCCCCGAATACGCATTTATCCCCGAAAATGCTACAAAAATCCCTAAAAAAGGACGGAGTGGCCACAAGGTCTGCGTGTCCATTTGGTCCGCTTTTCGGACCGCTAACATTACGAATGAACGCCTCGCAATTGGAAGCCGTACTTGAACTCATTACAAAACGTAAAATGATTATACAGGATGCGTCCAAAAAGTAATGTGTTGAACATATTTGTACATTTAGTCAAATTCTTCGAAATTACACCCTTCTGCGTTGATACACTTCTGGACGCGGTCCTACTAAGTCTGGAAGGTTTCAATCATGTCCCATTGTTTCCCTTTTAAGACTCCTTTTAAGCGAGGAAATGATAAAAAAGTAGTGCAAACAATCAAAAAATACATCAAAACAATCTATAACTCTGTTTCTGGACCATCGAATTCAGCCCTCAATTTATATTCGATGAGGAGATTTGGGTTCCTGTAAATGCAAAACGAACCTTCAGAGTTTACACATCTTTTGTGTGGAAAAAAAACCGGGCTCCATGTAAGGAAATTTGACAAAATATTAAGGAAACCAGAAAAAAATCACGCTTTTTATATATCCTTCTGTTCGTGTGCAATTTGTGACCATAAGTTAACGTTTGTAAGTTTTTTTTCTGTTAGAACTATTATTTAGCCTAATTTATGGTTAATAAGTTGTAATGACCCCATGAAAAAAATCAGAAGTCAAACTGGGAGGTTCTACTACACCTTCCATATACTCCAGACTCCTAGTTTCTTCCGATTACTTTCTCTTTAGGTCTATGGAGCATTCTCTAAGAGAAAATATTCCTAAATATAACTAAAGTTGGAGTCTATTTATTGGCAAATTTCAATGTTATCCAGATACTATCGCCTCTGTCGAACTTTCTTCGCTTTCATCCCCCTCTTTCTATTTATCTCGCCACGCTCATTTGATCTCCAGCTGGTCGGCTCTCCTGGTCTTTTGGGGCCCTTTCGAGATACGACCACCGTCTACTCGGTTTGTGCTCAAGACCTTATGGCGATAATGTCGAGTCGCTGTTGGCGCACGTTAATCATTATATAAATCCATCAATCATAGTTGGTGTGACATGAAATACACGATGATTAGCTCTTTCAATACATTCACTACGTACATTTAAAGGTCACATATAACCCTTGCGTCATAGCATTACCGAAATGGATATCAGGGATTGAAAACATTTTGCACAAATCCCACATTTTCGATCGATTGTAAAGAAGGCAGACAATCGAGTACTGCACGTGTGCAAGACTTGGTGCTAAGGCCTTCTAGTATTGGCTTCCATGACCTTTTGACATCATGGATCATCAATATCTGATTTTTTTTTTCTATCCCCTTGTCGAAAAACATTTCATGATTGTGTTATTAAAAAAATAAAATTTCGAAATGTCCGCACTGCATCCGGGTGCATATTAGTAGTGATGTGGAGCAGAGATACACGAAAGTAGCCTCGTCGGTTTGCGCAACGAATGCAGCTGGGGTAGCCCAGCTAACGTGAGCTGGGTACGCAGGTCACCCTGTGCGGCGTACTCATAAATGGGTGTGTGGAACAGCCGATTACAGTAGTTGGTGGAGACTGTGTCAAAGGCTCATCACTATCCTCAACAGCCTAGTGATACAGGGGAGGACGGTTTTAGGCTGTTCGATCGGCTACTCGTCTCCGTGGCTAGGTACTACAAATGACCGAACCGATATGAGTACCATGGGGAAGGGGTAACCCCTGCAGTCCATCATCTCCTGCAGCCCCCTTCAAACTGAGGTTGGACTCGTGGTGGCAGAGAACCCACGATAATGTCCTTTGAACTTAGCTTTAACCTTTGTCCTTCTCCTCCATCGCACCTTCAGATGCACGAAGTCTGAAGCTGGTCTTCCTGCGGAAACCTCGCCTTCTTTAGATGGCGCCCTAACACTCTGCCCTCCAATCCAGTCAGTCGCTGTCTGTCATTGTCACTTCGAAACCCTGATTAATATGATTGTTATGAAACTTATTTGATGTTTTTATCATTTTAGTAAGCAAGCTGTTTTTGATGGAAAACGAGCCATCAGAGGAGGAATACCATTCGTTTTTCGTATGTAACATTTCATATTATTTATTATTTCATGTGACGATCTATAATTATACAGTTGCTATTTGTTAATTACAGCTCAATTTGGTCCGTGGTCATTTGGACCACAGCATGGGTTTGCACGTATTACCCGATGGTTAGTTGAAAAACATCCGGAAAGACTTCCCAGCGGAGATGTTGAAGCAATATTTTCTATAATGGACGACGACTTTACTAGATCTATGTGGAATTATCAGTATGCTTCAATTTATTAAATGCATTTATCAACAAGATATCTTCAATCGTATTAACCTTTATGATGTTATAGATTTCGTTTAACATATCGACTAATATTACGTGAGAAAGAACTTCATTTTAATATCGGCGTTTACAATCCCAGTAAGGATCTTACGTTCAGTTTCAATATGCTATTGCATACGTATTTCAAAGTGCCTGATGTTAGACGATGCCAAATAACTGGTCTACATGGATGTACTTTTATTGATAAAGTGAGTTTTGCTTTAATATTTTTTAACCATTATGTAATATATTATTTTAAATATCTTAATTTTATGATTTTTAGACAAGAGAAGGAACTGTTTATCAAGAGGGGAGAGAAGTTGTTACTATTGCCGAATGGACTGATAGAGTTTATCAAAACACTCCTCAGGAACATATCATTACCAACGTAGTGAGTGGACGTAAAATGCGTATCCAAAAATATAACTTCCCAGATACAGGTAAAAATTCAAATTGATTGATATTAATTTAAAAATATTTTTAAATAATAATTAATGTATTATTTTAGTTATTTGGAACCCCTGGGTCGAATGTGCTAAAGAAATCGGTGATTTTGGCGATGATGAATTTCCAAATATGATATGCGTTGAGGCAGGACATGTATCATCACCTGTTATTTTGCTTCCTGGAACTGCTTTTGAAGCCAGCCAGATACTGCAGGTACACTGATGGGTTTTATTTGTTTTGGTTTTGTACGTCGACGCTATAAATACTAAATGCGTTCATATTTTGTAGGTGATGTGAGTGGATGGATCTGGTAGCAGCGGTAATCAGAATACATCCGAATACGCTGCTACTAGCTCTGTATGGCCTGTTTTTATGGGCCTCTTGCCTACTTCGACGCCACCTTCACATCATTGCCCTGGACAAATGCTGTGTTCCGTGTGCATAGCACCATCCACATGAATTAATTGTTTTTATATATACTTTTTATTTTGGACCATTGAAAATTTAATCGGTCTCTTATCTAAGTGTCTTGAAATGCAATATTCGAAATTAGTATTGTAATTCTATAAACTCATTTTTTACACACATTTTATTTATTTTTTATATACTTTTATTTGTAAATTGGTTGAGATTCTTTGTGGAAAAATTATAATATTAAATGTATATAGACCTTCATCATTATTATGTGAAAATTATACATGTTTAGGTGCATTTTATATATTATTAAAGTAAAGACGTTCATGAATGTATAAATTTAATACAAATTTTAATCATGCCCGTAATAATGAGGCATATAAAAAGACTTAATTTTTGATGTCTCAATAGTGTCAATTCAATGCTCAATGTGAATTTTTCGACGATGTTATTGAATCTTTTTTGTGATTGTGATTCTAAAAAAATTAAGATTAAAAATGTTTTGATTAAATTATTTTATCAATAATATCTAGGCTTATGGCGTAATGTAGTTTCAATTCACGATTCGTCAATTAGAAATTTTATATTCAAGATATCCTGAAAATCGGTCCCAAAATGAATACTATAATATCATATTATTTTCTGAAACCCTAATATATTAGAGATCAGGAAAGAAATCCATTACATGTAAAGTTCCCATAAATTTTTAATCTGAAAAATGTTTCTAATTTATATATTCTTCAATGTACTTCAATATTTTGATCATTTTTTTTTTTTTTTAGCATAACGTGATGTAAAAATGAATGAATTATTTAACCGTTAAGGGACCCCAAATTGTCATAATGTGATACGAGTTATTATTTAGTAATCAGTAGTTTCTATGAAGATTCTGCAAGAGTTTGCTTCGGATCTGATTAATCAATTACAAGCAGACTTTTGTAAATATTCAATTATATTTGAGTCTTCCGATGGTTAAAAATTTATTTTCAATAGTAAAAATGAAACTATTTTACAGTTATAATTTTCATAAGCGCTGTTTTAAAAAAATATAGCAAAATTTAAAGATTAAAATAAATTATAACATCATACGCTCCTGCATCGATGGCAAGTCGTGCTGTAAGGATACCCCTATGCGTCTAAACATTCTCAATATATTTTTTAATTATTTTTTTATAGAAACTCGTAAATGTTCATACTTACTATTCAACAAAAATCGCATTCCTAAGAATCTTTTATCCGTCATAAAAATTTTAGGTATAATTAAATGAAATCGCCATCGTCAAATAATGCTCTTACGGACTTTCGTTCATGTGTCTTGAGGAGCAGGCGTTTGTTTTGATAATTAAGATACTGCATCATTCTTATCGTTGACCAATTTTGTTATTCCCCTTTAACTGTTCTGGAGTGGCGTCATTAGCCGAGTATCATCACTCCTTTGCACACGCTGTCCGGTTTAAAAGGGTTAAACATATAATATCTAAAACGATCGGCTTTTTATAATGAAATATTTGTTATAAAACACAAACTAAATTCAAACGATAGTTCCTAAAATAATGGATTTCTTTCTAGCTCGCCTAAGTACTTTGGAGTATTTGGTAAGAACCAAAGAAATTTGTTTTGAATAACTAAAGATGCTATTTTAATGTAAATATTAATGTGTTTAACATTTTTATGCTGAAGCATTCTTTGTATACGTTGATCGCCGTGCAATGAGACCCGTATTAATTAACAGCATTATATTTTTTAATTTTTTTGGGTTAGGTCTTAAGAATACATTCTTTATAAAGAAACGTATCAATATTGTTTTGATCGAAATATTGATTTTATGTAGAAATCTATATTGTTTTCATATTTATCCGTAGCAGTATTTTTTCCTATTTAGGTATAAATAGTAAGAGTAATAAAATAATAATAA